>JAREIS010000059.1:4790000-5215000 GCA_030060385.1 Muscicapa striata striata | reverse complement strand
GGGAGCACTTATGCTGTGTACAATCTTTTATTATTAAGCTAAAATTATCAATAAGGGCTCTTTTGTGCCTTTGTGACACAGAAGTTCAATTACATTCTTCTTGTGATCAACCTGCTACAATCCAGAAATATTTTCCTTCCAGGGTTCCCTAGACAATTAACTACCTCAAAAGACCCTGAAGGATACAGTAGAGACACAACATACACATTGCTTGACTGAGAAAGTAGCATTGCTGTTCTTCAGTACTCCCACTAAAATTCCTAACAGCTCATGCATACCAAAATAACAAGGTAAAAAATTTCCCAGGGTCACATCTTGTGTGAACAGTAAGTGCTTTTTATCTGTTTTAGAGACACTAATATAAAAATATTTACAGATAAAAAGTTTTTAAAGGACAAAAATTGAAAAAAAACAACAAACCAGGCATATCTGGTATATTTTGTTGTATCTCTTGTCTTAAACAAGTTTTTGATTGAGCAGCTACTTGAAGATATTTTTCATGACTTCTTCTATTTAATTTCAAATTATTGCAGTTATCTAATGGTCTGAACCAGTTTTTTGCCTTTGCAAGGGAAGTAAAACAGTATAATATAATTAAGTGTATGGTAGTATCCAGGATTAGTGTCTTATACAGACTTTTTACCTGACTTTATTAGAGCATCTGATTTTGTAGCTAATTTAATAAGAGCAATTCCACGAGAAAGAAAAAAAAAAAAATAAAAAAAATATATATATTAAATAACTTCTAACCACTAAGGAATTGATGCAATAAAGGAGAAGGCCACTTTTCAAAGGCTTGTCCTATACCCTATTTTTACTATAGGAGCCTTACCACTCCTATCATTCACACTTGAAAACTGATTTAATTAACTCCTGAATTTCATCTGACACATGGCTGTAACATGCACCCTGCCTGTTAAAAACAGTCATGTGGAAAACATTTCTTCCCTATTCAGAAGGCATCTTAACAGCAGGCAATTTACTTTCCGAAGTCATATTACCCCTCCATGAGGCACAGGTGCCATATTGAAAAATTTACATTCCATTGAATAGACATTTGTTTGATTTCTCAGTTTCTCAGAATACAAACTGCTTCCTGAAAAAGTAAAAACTCAAATTGCTCCCTAAAGGTCAGGGGAAGTTTATGTGATTTTTTTGGTTGGGTTTTTTTTTTTTTTCTTTCCCAATAATGCAGTCTTTCCCAATAATGCAGTCTAGCACAAGTGAAGGAATATCAGACAAATGGATTTCAAGGATGACATTCAACACATTTTAGTATTTGGTTTACCTTCAACCCTTGCTTTTCACATCATGGGAAGAAAAGTTTTGCTATTTGTTCATAAGCAAACATTATCCATTCCTTTTCCTGAGATTCTTTTCAAAATGCTTATATAAGTATTTATTAGCTTTTTTTCTCATATCTTCCATTCTAGAGATTTTTTTTTTTCTGGTGATGTTGAAAAGAACTGGAGTCATATTTTGCAAATCCTAATGGCCTTGTAGCAATCAAAGGATGCTATGATTGTTAAGACCATTGCATTTAACTTAACATTCTTAAGGCTTTTTTTCTGAAAATATGTGAAAGTCAAAATCACATACTAAATGCCAAAATGTCCCACTGTCATGAAGGGAAACTCCTGCACAAGTGGCCCCCTGCTGATATCCTTTCTCATACTAACGAGTGGTCTACAGTTAAGTTTCACTTTTATCAAGAGAACTGCTTGACCACAGTCAGTACTAATGGAAGTAAATTGACCTTCCTTCTGCTAGAGTTAAAACACACACAGATACACACAAAATCAAAGCATCACAAAGACCACATTCAACCTTTGAAGGTATATAAGTTAAGGCTCAGAAATTCTCCCTGGAGACCTTCAAACATTACTTTTTCCTTTCATTTACTATACTGGGACTTAGCAATTTACCTGTAATGTAAAAGATAGACCCAAGTGCCTAAATTAGGTATATCTGCTGTTTCCCACATTTTAAAAATTGTTGATCTTGTCTCCCACATGCCTATAAACAATTTGAATTCTCCTAAATGTACCAAGGCAAACAGACTTATTAATATGATAAAAATAGAAAAATACTACTGGGAAGAATATTTCAGCATGTAATGGCATTGTGCCTATATCTATACAAAACCTAAAATCTGAAAGTTATTCAGGTTCTGTTTTTAATTTCCCACATGAAATTTAAAAAGAAAAGCTTTTTAAAAAATATTTATATATAAGGTTATGTGTATTTTGTGTTGGATACACACACACACACATTCCACAGGTTTTCAGTTTGCAAGTATGAATGAATAAGCTAAAACTGGTGCTGTTCTTTCAAGAAGGCAATATTTTCTCAGCTAATACAGTGCCAGCAGTATGCACAGGTGAGTGTAGTGTAATAGGGATACCTGTCTGTTAAAGGCAAACACTTCAGTTGGTACAATATACTTTGCAAAGAGGCAAAAAAAAAAATCATTGAAGAAAGTCATACAAAATCCTTTCTTCCCTGAAGTGCTGCATAGACCTTTATGGAAGACAAATTCTAACAGCTTTGACAAGAGGATGGTGATATTAATCATAATTCAAACAGCACTAGTAACTGATGCTGTGAAGAGAAGATAGCAGCTGGTGTAGTCCAGAAAAGACCCTAATTTTGACATTTCATTCACCTCTGCCTGGGCAAAGGTGGCTCAGCAATATACCATTTGTCTTCATCTGTCTTCCCAGCACTGCAACTTGACAGGATAACAGCATGGTTGCTTGGTGGTCTGCAATGGCAAACTGCCCTTTATCTATCTAATCACAGTTCAGTGTAGCATAAGGGAAGTAATTTTACAGGCATGTAGCAAAATCTGCATCCTCCTGGCCACCCAGTCGTGGGATTGCTTTACAAGGTGGATCTAATCATAGCGAGATATTTCCACTCGGCTACTGATGGCTGCCAGCCTTTGAAGCTGCACTCAAGTCAGATGTAAATAACATAAAATGAAGGCACAGAACATTAAAGGCAGAAACTATGTAAAACCAGTTGAGCTGATTAGTACTAAATTACTGATGTTCCATCTGCCGGGGTGGTAATACTTGTTTTCAAACTGCCTGACTGCAATGCTTCATTTCACAGAGAACCCATGTTCGATGGGCCTGTAGGGAACACTTAATAGGCACTGACAATGGAAGGAGATAGTGACAAATGCATAATTACTCTTTGAGAGTACAATGTGTTCATTAGGAAAACTAGCAATTTGTCTGTGGTACAGAATATACATATAACAATATATGTTCCTATACTTGCATAGACCCTGTAGACTTGAGAGCAGAATTAAGGAAAAATTCTTGGATCCTCAACACTTTGAAAAACAAGAAAATCTCTAATAAATAGATATGTAGAGCATATTAACTTAAGAAAAAAGAAAAAAAACAAAACCAAAACTGAACAAAAAACACCATATACAATATCTAACCTGTATATAAATTTCAATATTTAAAAAATTCACTTTGACATTTTTTATGCTTGTTCAAACCTCATCTTGTTCATATTCTTCAGAAAAGACTGCTTTAAAGACAGAAGTAGCAACACTGTTACTACTGGTACACCCTTAGACAATGTCCCAGCCTTAATACTGAGCAGCACTTAAAAGGGATTAGATTCTAAGGAAGTTACCTGTAGGAAGCAGAATTAGGAGCAGCGTTAAACCACATTATGACACAAAAGGATGACGGAACATGCTAATAACTTACCATCTGGCAATTAGAATTCCTCCTCCTTAGATCTGTCTCCCACAAATACCATCATGTTTGCTCCCACACTGCTCTCCATGATTAAGAATTCACTTTTCCTGTTAACTAAATAACTCATTTTATCCTTAGAGCTGAGCTAGTCCCGAGTAATTTAAAACTTGGCAAATAATTCTTCCAGAAGTAAGTTTCCAGAAAAGTCAGATTTTCTAGAAAAGGTATGACTAAAAATGTTCCAGGAGACTGCTGAGAAATTTGAAAGGTATTTCTGTCTGGAAGCCCTGTGAAAAGAGAAGTTTAATGTACTTTTTTGTCAGTATGTTTTGTTGTTGCAAGTTACAGTTCCTAATATAAGCCATATTGTTTAGATTTTCTTCTGCACTGAGCTGGGAAAATAACACCATCATGAAATAACGATCCATAAAAGAAAACAAATAAACATAAGACAATAATCTTATTCAGACACAAATAGTAAAAAAAGGTGAACTAACCTTCCTCAAATATACTTTGTGAATGCAAACTTTGTGTTGTAATGATAATGGATATTGTCAAACTGAACAGCTATTTGGAAGCCAGTCAAGCAACTAAAGTATTTTGTTATTCAAACATGTGTGGTCTGTGGGAAAAAAAAATGAAACACTGCTATAACTCTTTGACATATATTAACATAGTAACAACACATGGAAAAAGGATGGTTTCTGCAATCAACTTAGAAAAAACTTTTACAATTAATATAATATTTTAGTTTGGAATGAAGATAACTCTATGCATCTCATGTGTAAATAAATAAAACAATATCCTGTAACTTTCTTTTACAAAAGAAAGGGAAGAAAATCTGAGATTTAAATTAGGGAAAGGAAAACCAAGAACAATCCCACACTCATGCACAGACAGTACAGAAAGTTGCTACACTGGGAGGAAAAAAAAAATAAATTAATAATTCCTGAAAAGACAAAATTTCTGTCTTCCTCATCTAGGGTGAAGCAACTTTGAAAACAAGAATGTTGCCATCTGTACAGACAGAACTAAATCAATAAATCAGTCCCTGAAATGCGCAGATATTAATTGGCAAAAATGTCATTAGAAAGCTGGGCTGCAGAGTCCTGAATAGTAGAGACAGCTTCAAATTTGGAAATCAGCCTCAAACAGACCATAGATGTAAGGCATTTAAAAACAGATTGGATAAAAAGCTGAAATGTGCTAAATTAAAATTAAAATTAAAAGTTTTTGGCTATTTATATACCTTGTTAAATAACAAAATGTCTGTATTAGGATTTTACCTGGTCTTAGTGCTTAGACACCTGACAATAGGAAATATGCACTGCTGTAGTGTCCATTGTTAATTAAATATAACTGTGAAAGTTATAAGTGCATTTAAAGTACCTCATCTGAATTTTATGTCCCATTTGTCCTTGCAGAATGGACTTTAGACAATTTAAAGACAAATATTGGCCTCTCCAGCATCCAGCCCCCTGGTGACTAAGAAAAATGTCCAAAGAAATATTTTCTTCCCATAAAAATTTGTGTTCAGAGAAATTGTATTGTGTCTTGTGCTTCCTTAGGTGTCCAGTACATGAGCAAATCTAACAAGAAAGGAGCAAATATTACACTGCCAGAAGGCTTATTTACATTTTAGAACTATTAAGAAAGCTGACAAGGAATGTGCGATTTCAAATTATCTAGTCTGTGGCCCTCATTTGCAGACTAATTCAGTTACAGTGAAAATTTCACCAATGCTAGATTTGATTGAATAAAAATAACAGATATCATTAGATATCATTAAAGGTTTTGAACATTTATTAGTTATTTTAAGTGTGCTAATATGAATATTATGATTGTGTTAGAAAATTTTATTTAACATATTAAATATATCAAGTAAAATGTAATAAATGCAAAGTAATATTGTACAGTAAAGGATAGCAAGCTTTGTAGTATATTCCCTATATGACTTTTATGAGGGAAAACTGCATTTTTGTGTCTTTTGATGTCTTTTTTTTTATTAACAGGCTATTGTTGAAATCATGATAGATTAAAAAATCTTAGTAATGGCAAAATAATATTTTATTTCAAAATCAAAGATATGGATTACTTTTTGTTTATACCCTTAGCCACTAGACAATGATCTCAGTTCACAGCTATTTGAAAAGTCTTAAACATTAATTCCATTGGTACAATGAAAAGATCTTGAGGAAATAACTTCCACCTCTTATCAGGGTATCAGTGTTGTGACTGGGAAACTTGCATGTTATTTCCTGTGACTTTCATTTCCTCATCTGTGCATTTCTTAACCTTTTGCAAACAGAAAAGATATTCCTCTAAGCTTGAGCAAGATATGAGAAGAACTAAAATGTAAAACAACTTCTCTAATTTCCCCTTACTACTATAACATGCAAATATAATTAACACCCACACACAGCCTCTTGGCTGATATTAGACATATTTTAAAAACTATATTGGGTAGTAGATGACAAATTTCTCAGTCAAATATGTACATACACACAAATATATATATGATAAGAACAATTATAAACAACTGTTATATTTCCACAGGAAAATAATTTGGTTCCTGATGTTCATTTTCTCATATGGGAGTCCAAAAGATAAAAACTTTTTTCCTTCATTCTCTCTCTTTTGCTTTTAAAACTTTAGAGAGCAGACTTCTACAGACTTCTTAAAATAGTTTTCTTAGACATTATTATTATAGACACTTCTATTGCTCCTTCCTAAATCTTCCATCCTACTTTCATTTTCCCTCATCCAAGACTATTCCTCTTCATGCATTTTCAAATTCCTTTGTCAGAAGAAAATCATGTAAAAAACTGCACAAAAACATAAGCAATTCACACCCAACTGTGAAAAACCCAAGTATTTTTTTACATAAAGATCTCCAACAATGACATGAAACTTAAAATATCTTCAATGTGCCTTATTACCATTGCTTTTGCAGTAGGTTTAGCTTAACTTTATTCATTTTAGACAAAATCCAAAGAAAGGCTAACATTTGAGCAAAAACCCAGAAACTAGCCAAATTGAAATGATGTTTGTCATATTAACATTGTCAAAAAGAGAAAAGAGAGAAAAAAAGTGAAAGAACATTGTTGATATTTTTTAATCTCAGAATTGAATTACATGACTATATTATATTCCTTTGTTTGTAAAATACACATTCCCATATGGTCTTATTGTAATAACAGGAAAAAAAAATATTTAGAAATTGTATTTATAGTTGAAAAATAAGATTTTTAGCAGTTTTATTATTAATCAATATTTTTCATAGAGTTGTTAACTCTGATGGAAAAATCTAATACACCTGAGGTAAATCATGTTCCATAAGTATATTTTCATACTAAAGGTTCTGAACAGAATTTAATGACTATTCAAATAAAGCTGTTTACCTTGCAGACATCTAAAACTGGGTTTCATATAATCAAACCTTATGATCTTGGGAGAATTGCACTTACAAGTGTTTGAGACCTAAGTAAAAACATATCCCAAAGAGAACATATCATAATATCATACCTTGCTATTATCACAGCAATATATGTACCAACTGCATAAAATGAATGACTATCATTGGAGAAATTAGACAAATTAGCAACACATTTGGACACATTTTCCTGATTAAACAGGTCAGTGTTTTTGTTTTACTATATGAAGGGAAAAATCTCTTCATATGGATTTCCGCAACTTAAGAGTTCATGTTTCATAAAAATCAGTATGTTCCCTTAAAACAGTATGTTCCATCAAACAGCTCCCAAAACAATTATATTTAAGTCTGTTTTTACCATATTTTGCAACTGAAGTGCAAAAATGCTATTTTTTATAAATTTTGTGTGATGTTATATGCACTGTGTGCAATTAAACACAGTTCATAACTAAACCTAAATAATTTAAAATTATCCTTGGTGAAGCAGAAGGCAGAGGCATTCAGTACCCTCTTCATCTCAGTTGTTACAGGTGGACATTGTTACAGCAATTTCAGGATCCTGAAACCAGTGGGTAAGGAAAGCATGGGGTAAGGGAAGTTTATCCTCAATGCAGATTAGGTATGACCTGAAAGAACTGAACATACAGAAGATGGGGATAGGCACACCCACAAGTGCTGAGGGAGCTGTCTGATGCCATTGCAAACCCACACCTGATCATCTTTGGAAGGTCATGGGATCAAGGGAGGCTCCTAATGACTGGAAGAGAGAAAATGCTCTCTTTTCAGGAAGAGCAAGAAAGAGTATCCAGGAAACTACAGTCTGGTCAGTCTCACCTTATGAAACGGATGAAACCATCAATCTAGAAACAGTTTCCAAACATATGGAGGGCAAGGATGTGATAGGGAATAGTCATTGTGGATCTCTGAAGCAGAAATTATGCATGCCTGACTGACCTTACAGCCTTCCACAATGAGAAGAATGGCTCAGTAGATGAGGGGAGAGCAGTGAATATTGTCTCCTGTAGCAAGACTTTTGACACTGTGTCCCATAATTTCCCCATAGGCAAGTTGATGAACCATGGGCTAGAAAAATTAACTGTAAAATGATTATGAAATTTGCTGAATTGCTAGGTTCAAAAGGTTAGCATCAGTGGTATGAAGTCCAACTGGAGCCAGCCACAAATAATGTACCCCAGGGGCTAATATTGGCACCAGTGCCATTTAACATCTTTGACAATCTGGACAATGGGGCAGAATGCACTTTCAGCAGGTTTGCAGAAAATGTAAAACTGGAGCAAGTCTCTGATCCTCCAGATGACTGGAGAAATGAGCTGACAGGAGCATCACAAAGTTCAACATGGGTGAATGCCAAGTTCTGCACCTAGAGGTGAATAATGCCATCCACTAGTAAACATTTGGCCAAACTGTTTGGAATGCAGTTTGGCAAAGAAGGGCCTGATGGCCCTGGTGATTACCCACCAAGTAGCACAGCAAAGGAGGCCAGTGATATCCCAGGCTGAGTTAGGAAGAGCTTCCCCAGCAGTGCAAGGGAAGTGATTCTTCCCCTCTACTCACTCAGATGAGACACATCTGATGTTCTGGATCAAGGCCAGGGCTCCCTAGATCAAGAGAGAAATACACTGACTGGAGAAAGTCCAGTGTGAGACTGTGGCAATGATGCAGTTGTTGGAACATCAGTGGCATGAGCTGAGGATAAAGCTGGGAGACTTCCCACTGGAGTGGGCTCATGCAAATCTTATCAATATGTATAATTACCTAATGGGAGACTCTTCTTAATGGTGTCTAGTGACAGAGCAAGACTTAGTGGACACAAAATAAAACACAGACAATTCCACTCAAACATAAGAAAAAATTTGGGGGTTAATTTTTTTTTCTTATGATTTTGGTCACATACTGGAACCTACCTATGCAGATGGTGGAGTCTGTCCTCCTTGGAAGTATTCAAAAACAAATAGGCAAAAACCAGATCAATTTGTTCTGGGGTTACCTTGCTCTGAGCAGGAGGGTTGAACTAGATGAAGTAATTTCCAATTTCATTCATTCTTGATTCAGTTACCTCTATCCTTCAATGTTCTAATGGAATAGTTGTGACCATGCAGTGATATCCATGAGCTTGGTATTCATGTATTTATTTTATTGTATTTTTTAGGTATCTTATACTTTGTTAATTTATCCTATACTTTGTTAATTTATTAATAAAATACAAGTCCTCTAAAATGGAGCTTTTCTGCTTGCTTTTAGTTGATTAGTGAATTATGATATATTTATACTCTTATTTAAAGTAGTATTTCAGATTTAAGGAAAAAATTCTTATGTCAAATAATGCAAATTTTATGTGTGAAAATAATTGAGAAATTTAAAACCTGAGTTTCCTTTTATAATGAGTTTATAGATAAAATTCAATAACTTATGCAGTTGAGATAGAAAAAAATGTTTCTTTTTTTCCTTCTTCATGTCTGAATTAATATGAAGGCAATGAACCAAATCCCACTCTTAGATACACAGGTATAAATTATATTTCTAGTTTCTGTACTTAATAATTCATAAAATTAAATTTATAAATAATAAATTTCCATATGTGTGTACATAAAAATAGAGCTTAGCTGGGAAGAAGGTCAGGAAGAAGGTAAAATTTAAATGCCCTCTAATTATAAAAGTAAGCTATATATGGTAGCAGAAAAAAAGATTTCAGAAGATAATAACTTTGGTCAACTTCAGTAACTTGGGAAAAATTTCTCTGGAATCCATAATTGTTGTGGGAGTAAAGAGGTAAAACATAAGTAGTTTTGTTTACCTGAGAGTAAGAAGATTGAAAGATTCTCTGTAGTGATGTTATTGTCTTTATTCTCATAGTTAGAAAAGGTTGTACAACTAACATTTATGTTAATTGTAATAATTCCTAGTTTCATCTGAAACAGGAAATACTAAAATTATCACTGTCATAATCATCCTACTTTATTACACCTGTATTTCATTGCTGCGTTAACATTCATCCTTCTGTCCACTTTAATCTTTTGCCCTTATTGGCCTTTCCCACTGAAATCATAGAAATCAGTGAAAATATTTCCACTGTCAGTGACAATTCATTGTTTCTTCCTATAGAGTCCTTTGATATTTGTGAAGAGACTCGCACCTTAAGTGGTGCTCAGTAAAACCCAAGCAGAGTTACAGTGAAACCTAGATCACTGCTGATTTCTTTATAACTCTCCATTTAATTATTGGCTGATTAGTGATAGATATTATGACTTGTATATAATTTCAAATATTTGCAAATGTCATCAGAGTGAATCTAAAGATGGATTTCCTGTGGGTTTATTTTTGCTCTTTTCCGTTCCTCTCTGTTAGAGATGATTGTCTGGTTTTCATCTGCTTTGCTTGCTTCCATTTGGAATAATTTAATTTTGCTGTGATTCAGTATTACATTGATTCAATTTCTGAAGAAGACACCTTCTTGCTGTCTGAGCACAGAAGCAATAGATTGGGTTAATGGATGAAAATGACCCAAAAGTATTTATTTTTCCTGTTGGATTTCAGCCTTACTCTCCACAAAACACATTGACTACTGGACATCAGTCATCCACGATATGCTGTTTTACATGGTAGGAACACTACAGAACCATGCATGATCCAGATTAATGAAAAAAATCCGCAGTAATGATTTTATTTGTTTTAGGAGATCTTTTAGATGAGATCTTTTCGATAATTTAACATTTCTAAAATCTTTATTGATATGTTTTGCACACCTTCTGCAGATACCACCACTACAACTTCAGGCAGAGAGCTTAAGATTTCCTTCTACATAATTGTCTAAAACCAAGTTTCTAACGAGCCAAACTTCAGTGAAATGCCCAAGACAGATGCCAGAAAGGCTCTTCATGTCTCTCTAACTAAATATGCAGTCTCCAACTCAGAGAAAGTTATTTCCACTGCTCTCAGGCTAATGGAAAGAGAAAACCAAGACATAGGGTGCATACAGCTCCACTCCAAAATAGCATATTTGCAGTTTTCAGAAGATCTCTGCAAAAGGATTTTCACATCATCATATTTTCTAAAGTTTCCCTTGATATTCTATGGCTATGCAATTCACCTGCTTGGGTTTGTTGAATAAATTGTGTACTCAAACATGATGTTTGTGGTTATTACAAGGCTTCCATCTTTTACTCAATAATTAAGCAAAAAAAAAAAAAAAAAAATTAGTAAGAAAGCTTTTGATTCACAATTATTTAGTATGGATATGTTTTCATGAGTTAGTCATCAGAATTGGCACTGTTACTCTTTGGGAAAATATTCTATTGATGAGTAATGAAACAGTGACATTGCCACAGTGGGGAAGGGAAAGTCGAAAGATTGTTCTCAGTCTGGTTTGCTTGATTAAGCAGTAGCCAGTGACGGTTTAACTGCATTTACTTGGCAATTTTTTTACTGTTATGATTGATTGGTGGTGGCTAGAGTGTGAGCAAAGGACCAAAGACATCAGCATTCGTAATGATTTGGGGGAATGAAAGCCAAGAGAAAATGTGGGCAAAATAGAAGCAAGTCACTTGTAGGCAGCAATCTACATTCGAACTAGACAATAGGGCAGACACTTCTCACGCCTTGGGTACTGTCACCCTAGTGGGCATGCTATGAAAAAAGACACATGAAGGGCAAAAGTTCCATGTTAAAATGCAGGATCTTTTTCTGCAGACAGAAATATGGTTATGAGAAAAAGCAAAAATTTAGGCAGAGTGCACTGAGATAAACACGCCTTGTGATACCATGAAATTGAATCAGTTTCAGATGTGGTAGATTGCCCCAGTACAGAAAATGATGAGAGACTCTCTATAAATCTCAAATACCTCCTGAATCTTGAAAGACTTGGGTGAAGCGGATCAGCCTCTCCCCTGTCAACTTGTCTGGGGACAAATTTACCATCACGTTCTTTCTATGAGATGGAATCTCTCAGAATAAGTGTCTGAGTCACAGGCATCCCCTTACCATTTCATCATCATCTATACCCTAACAGGCCTATCCAGCCTCTCCTTTAGTGACTTTAACCTCAGCAGAATAACTCAGGATTACTGACTCCCATTTTCCTTCTTAAAGGTTTTTGAATCACCTCTAATCTTCAGCACTTAGAGTTTGTCAGGGACATTCTTCAATTCACAGTTTTCACATGTTATTTTAAGCAGCCTTAGTTCTACATTTCTTTCCTTCATTGCCTTTCTTCTGAATCTTTCTGTTTAAGTCCTTTGGTCAGGCATAGTAAAATCTAGCCTGTTAACTAAGATGTACATTTATGAAGCAAATATAAACTATGATACAAAAATACAAAATCTCTGTAGCCATATGCAGGGAGGTATTAGGTAAAAGAATGTCAAAAGAAACTGTTGACATTTAGTTTATTGATATTTTATATTTTGTTCAGGTCCTAAAAGCAATGTAATAACCACATCATCTAGTATGTGCAAGTTTAATTGATCAATATAAAATAAAATATAAAAGAAAAAGAAGGAAATCCAGAAGAGGATTAAAAATGTAGGAATATAAATTCAGACAAAGGGTCATTTCCAAATGTGTATTACCACCTTGACAGAATAGACCATCTTCATCCACAGAGTGAATGGCATAGCACAAAGAATTTTAAAAAAATCTCATAAATCAACAGTCAGGAAAACTGTTACAACTGGAAGAGAAAAAAATTATGTAATTTCTCTAAGCTTGACCTCAGCAAAAGGTTTCTCTAGAAAATTTCTTCTTCCTCTTACTTCTTAAAATAAGTTTAGCTGGTATAACTAAATGCAAATAGCAAAGCAAGTTAAATAGAAAGAGCACATTTTTCTAGTTGTCTAAGAGTTTCTTTCAACAGGTTACTAAACTAAAATAAAATATTTGGTTTAAATAAGCATTACATTGCATGCCCTCAATTTCACTGGTCTAGTGTGTAAATTTACTTTTAAAAGCATGAGTATTATATTTAGAAAGGGTGAGAACAGGAACTGCAATAGAAATATCCACATTGAATGCATATCATAGAAAAAAATAAGATATAGTTTTGTGTTTTCATAAATCTAGGGCACTTAAAGCCAGAGAACTATCATATTGTGTCACTGTGTCACAGGCTATCCTTTTTCATCTCACTAAATCTTCTTAGAGGAATAACTTATCTTTGACTGAAGCATAGGTTGTGTTTACCAAGAGCACCTCTTGCAGAAAAGTATTTCATGTTGATTTAAAGCCATTAAGAGGTGGAAAATCAACCACCTTGCTCAATAGCCTTTCTTAGAGAGTAATATCTGTTTAACAGTGAGAATCTTTTTGCAGCAGCCAAACATATGCCTTCAGCATCAAACTTCTCATTTTGTTGTTGTCTCCTAAACTAGAAAAAAATTGCACTATGCATTTGCATTACTGTTTGTATCTTTAGAAAGTTTCATTTCATTAATGAAAAATTAGTTGTCCATTTAACCACATCATCCCACTAGAGCAAGTATGAGTCACTGGTTTATCCTGACAGTTTTCCCAAGTCGCTGCCTTTTGGAGAGCCATTACATCCTGTGTCATTATGAATCCTTTTAATACGGAAATACATTCAGATACCTTGTTTGATTTTCTTCTCTTTCACAGGACTTTATACTTCTTGACCTCAAACCTGAAAAATGAAGTGTAAAACTAAAGCTGCAAAAGCTGTTAGTGTGCTATACTGTCCAAAAAAACCTAGCAGGAATCTTCCCAGCTGCACAAACCAAAAGAGGTAAGCCATTTTATTAATGAATAAGATCTTATAGGTGCTTTTCTGAAATATTTCTCTTGAACTCATTTCATTTTGAACTCCTGTAAGAATTCCAGTAAATAAATTTTCAAAACTCAAACAAGGCATTTTCGTAAGATATGGAATTGGAAGAAAATGCTAGTAAATTTTTTACCTTTAGAAATCACTGTGGTAAATAAAACTTATATATATATAGAGAGAGAGAGAGAAAGTTTCTCAAAATCAGAGAAATATAGGAAAATCATTCAGGTTTTTTTCTGATTTCTGTGTTTGACTTGCCCTCTAAATACCTGTTCAGGAATATTAAAACATACTCAAGTTACGTGAGACCAAAAATTCTTGAAGAAAAATTAAGAAATTTAAATTTAAAAAAACTTAAAATGTTGGTTTGGGAGTTTGTTTGGTTTTGTTGGTTTTTTTTTTAGTCCTGCTTTGTTTGTTTATGGTGTAGCTTTGTTTGTTACAAACCACCTGCCTTTGGCAAGGACACCTTTCAGCAAACCAGCTTGCTCAGAGCCCTACCCAGTCTGGCCTTGAACATTCTTACACAATCCTTTCTTCCTATGGATTCATGGATAGTATTGTATAGCAATGAAAAATGAATCTGCAAATCAGCCTGAAAATAAGAAATTGCAAATTTGTTTCTTTAAATTAGTGCCTGTAATGGCAGTTGTATAAAAAAATGTCTAAGTGAAGGTGAGCCATAATCACATTTAGAGTATCCTCAATGTCATTCTTAATTCACTTTGTTCAACATGAGAAAAAAATAGCAAAACCTAAGCAGTAGAAAGTCCTGCATTTCATCCAAAGGATTGTTCTGTGCCATTCCCTATTGATTACCCTTGTGTATTTTTAGATCTCAAGAACAGAGTATTGGAAGTGGAATATACTTCTACAATTTTTTTTCTCACTAAAGAATTTATACAGATTACCTATTTGAATTAAGTTTCTGCCTGAGTGTTTCTTTCAATTAATTCCATCCCTGTGGATGTACTCTCTTTTTTCAGCTGTCTTGGATATGTCTCACTAGCAGATAAATTTACACAGAAAACTTAAAGACGGCACATTAAAATGAATTCTGACCTGCTCAGAGGTAAGGAGTCTGCCCTGGAAAATGTCTCTATGGTCAATAGACCTTTGGCATCTCATCTTCTAAAGATAGTATCTTCCATTCCTGGAAAAAAGCCAGGCAGCTTGCACATGTGGTGGGGGAGGCAATGAGGGCTCTGGCAGGGTGCCAAGCTACCTGATTGCTTTCTCTTGCATCCCACACTTTTTGAACAGCCAACCCTCAGAAAGGATATTCACTGATCTCTAGAGAAAGCAAAACATCCTGCTCATAAATCAGTCTGTAAAGAACAAAAGGAAGGCAATATGTTGCTACAGTGCCTTACTATGTGGGGTTGATTCAAGTTTCTATAAAATGCAGTTCGTTCTAAGCGTTTCAAGTGGCAGCTGCCAAATTAATGGATTTGTGGATGAGTAGGTTATTGCAGAGTTTTTTTGTTTGTATCTGGTGCTGAAACAAGCTGCTGGTCAGCTTCTTGAAACAAGGTTTCTATGTGCTTTTCCAATTCCTTTTCATGAGCAATTTTGGGATAGAGTTGCTGGAAGCATGACTTGAAACCTCACTTAGAAAGTCTTCACATATTGTCTTTTGGATGAATTGGATAAGATCAACATTCCGCATGAGATACATGAGCTGCTGTAGTGGTTGTTACAAGAAGAAATTAATAAAATGGTTTTGATGATTACGTTCCTTAAAGTACTCCTCATTTTCCTAAGAAAATCCACCCAGAAACAGAGCTGAGAGATCTGAGAAGGTAACTGCGGCTCCATAATTTTGCAATTCATTATATGTAGATTCTAGGTTAATGCTTATCTGTTTCAGATGGCTGTGGTTTCCAGGGAGATACACCCTAGAAGTGTCCTTCTCTATTTGTTTCCTTTCCTTTACTGCTTGTAAAGGATACAGGAGAACCTACCTCATCTTTTGCCAGTTGTCATTTGGGAGCCTTCTTGTGCAAGATTATTTTTGAGTGAAAAATATCTAGGGACTCTCTGCTACTTTTGCAGAGCTAACATATACTGAAAAGCATGTCTGCCTGTTTTAGGCTTCTGATATGCCTCAGATATATTTAAATTTGATTTATATGCTAATGATTTGAGTTAGATATTCACCTATTAAGAAAAAAAAGGGCAAAAAGAAAACTAATGAATTCTTATTATGACTGATTTTGGTCTCCTTAAACTCTGCAAAAAGACATGTCCAAGAGGCAGAACAAATGAAAGAGAAGATAAAGTACAACCTTGTCTAATGATATTATTTTTAAAAATACTTTGACCAAGAGCTAAAATGGATTTCAAGAGATTTAGAACAATATGATGAAATAAATAGCTTCTGAAATTAGTTTTCCATTACTGGGAAAAGACTGCCCAAAATAATTCAACAAAATGCCTTCTGCAAAAAGGAGAAGACCACAAAATAGTTTGTTTAATTAATGTGATTTTTGGTTAGTCTGTCTCTAAACAAAAGTCAGAATTCCCAGTTTGTATGAAGTTACAGTACTTTTCAGCATTTTAAAGTGCTGATTTACTTGGTCTGTAGTCCTCTAGACTTTCAACTAATGTCGTGATTGGGGCTAAGAACTAAAGGCAAGTAATTTCTTTCATTCAAAGGGGTGGTAGAGCATGAAAAAAAATTGAGGCAAATTAAGACATGAAGCAATACATTTTTTGAAACCTGAATTTTATTGTATTTATTTCGTCTGTGACTTGTTTGTTCTCCTTTATTACAGCTATGGAGGGAGCGTGTGGGATATTATTAGTTAAATCACACATTCTAAAAGATACAGAATCCTCTTTCAGAAACTGCATTTGTTGCTGGACCACCACCATCACTCATTGGATTGAGAATTTAGAGGTTTTCTTTTGTGCTTACAGTAGGATGTATCTGTGTGCAAATGATATTTCTGGTAACTGACTTTCAGTTTCCAGAAATATTAAACTATTGAAACTATTTAGACTACTAAGCAGCCTTGACATTTGACAGTCAACATTCTCTACATTATGACATTTGACTGTCAACAGACTTTTCATTCTCATCTGAAAGCTCAATTTCCTTGGAAATCTCCATAATACAAGTCTGGGGTTTTTTGTTGTTGTTTTTGGGTTTTTGGTTGGTTGGTTGGTTGGTTGGTTGATTGATTTGTTTCAGGATGGGTTGTTTTGAATTGTCTTTAAGGAAACAGGGTAGAGAGGTTTTTAATTTCAATTCCTTTCCTAACTTATTTCAGTGAACTGTAAGGTACATGCAGAATTCAAGGCCGTCTAGTGTCTGTACTCCAAACTATCAGTCTTTTTATTCACTGATAGTCATTTCTACTCAAATAATTCACAGGGAATATATGCAGCATGTGTGAAGACATACAGATAAACATGCAGACTACACTGCTTCCCTAATTGAGATAGATATCCTGCCTATCATATAGGTGTCCTTAACAGCTACATATTTCAGGCTTGGTAAGGATCAAAACTCTTCTAGGTCATAAGGAAGGACTGTGGAGTAGAAGAGACTCAGCATTGTTATACAGTTCCTTTCACAGCTTCTCTTGCAACTATGGCACAACTTTCAAGCAGTGCTCGCTGGAAAACTGAGTAGGGGAAAATCCTGATTATATTTCCATTTTACACAGTAAATAGAGTATTTTATACAGTAAATGGAGTATTTTTTAAAAAGACATTGCTTCTTTGTTTGGTGTTGGGTCAACATAGGGTTTGTAACTGATGTTATCTTGTGACTCTTGTCAAATAACATATTTGTCTCACATTTACCTCCAAAACCATGTTCAGGTGAGGTTTAACACAATCTAGATAAAAAAAAATGGGCTTGGATACAATTGAATCAGGCACCTACTTCCCTTAGCACTGTAACGTGGGCTTTCTGATAGCTCAGCCAACTGAGATGTGGATTTCAAGTGCACATGCTTTCAAAAAGCACGTGCATATGCTTTAAAACATAAGAATGGATTTGTTGACAGCCTACTTTTACACTAAAAATCTTGTGGTTTTCATGCAGTAAGTTTAATGCAAGCAGTAATTTAAATAATTACTCTCTTCCTCATCTTCACCCAACTTTGAGCTTTGGCTCCCTACTTACCTCAGAAAGACTCCTGGATCCTAGGAGGGTCAAAAATGATGAGAAAAAAAAAAAAATGAACATAAAATAATCTTACATTTACCAGTAAAAATATAGGTATGTTACTGTTGACATCACAAAGTTAGCAGTATAGGATCATAGCCAGAAAAAACAAAAATCTCAAAAGGAAGACCCCAATTTTTACCAGTTTTCTTGTATCTGCAGGATTCAAAATGTTTTCTCATCAGACTGTAACTGTATATAAATGAGGACTTCTTCTATTCCTAGGCAAGTTCAGCATCCCTTGATTGATCATTTTTTAACAAATATTTTTCTCGTTATTATTTTCTATTTTATTTATTTAATTTATTTTTTGTTTTAATAGAGATGGAACTGGTCAGAAAAAGTGGCAAATGTCCCAAAACAGTGATGTATCCAAAGAATTGTTATCTTGTTTCTGATGTGGCAGTGGGATTCTTGGTTAATATGAGAAGCAGGTGGCTTTCACCTAGTGTGTGAACACTGCAGAATAATAGGTACTGCTAAAATCAGTAGTTTAATCCAAGCCCTATCAAAGAAGAAGGACCCCTAATAATTTCACTAGTTCTTTGATTGGATCTGAACCAAAGCTATTGCAGGATCAAGGTGGGAACTGAAGCTCAATTTTATGTTTTAAATTAGGTGCTTGCTGTGCTGTTACCTGAGAAAATTGTGTACATTCTGATTTTGAGAAGATGCAAGGACATTCATAGAAATATGTATGTGGAAAATCTTTAAGGGCACACAACTGCGCACAACAGAGAATTTGAAACAATGAAAAAAATCAACTGCCTTTCATTAGTGTTTTTTCTTAAGATGAGCATGTTAGACCCGATAAAAGATTCTGCCACAGAACAAAACAATCAAGCAAAAAACAACCAGAAAAAATACCTGATCTTAAAGGACTCTTCCAACCCAAGTCATTCCATGATTCTAAGATTCCCACAGGTAAATGACATAAGACTCAGCCTCACCCTTGGGTCCAGTGTCATATAGCAGATGCAAATCTATTCAGTTTCTATCCACAAACATTCTTCTATAAAGAGCTGGCTGCAGAAAATCAGTGGCATCAATTGCATAGAAAACATGTAGCTCCTGATTATTATAAAACACTTCACCCTGGAAAAATTTTTGTTTGAGAAACTGTCTGTTCTCCCATTAGTGTAATTTATAACAGCTGACATCAAGATACTCTTCATTGGACCTTATTCAAACATTTTTAAATCACTTCTCCTGCTTTAAACAAATAAACCCATGACATAATATGGTCAAAGGTCTTATGCTGCTCTTGTTCATTACGGCAGATCTTTATAATCCACTGTGGATGAGTTTGCATTGCCTTTAGAAATAACTTTCTGTCAATGGGGAAATTTTAAAAATAGCAATGAAATATAAAAGCTTCATGAATTAAAAATAAAGAAAATGAGGTTTCAATCTCATCAGGTACTCATGGGATACTGGAATTTATGAACAACACTGTTGAGAATGCAAATAATTTTGAACTAGTTACTATTTAATTCTGCTGAAACATTACTCACAGTTTAACAGTTAAGGACTGGACCATTTTATTTTTGTCCTCCTATTCTACTTATCGAGTCAGCTCTCTAAAGAGCAGTTATCAGAGTGTAAGGGAAGAAAGTATTTCCTGTGAATAAGTTTTAACCTGAGAAAAGAAGCTGTCTTCAAGGGCTGCAAACAGATTTGCTTAAAGCAGGTGGAGGATATTTCTGCTTACTGTACTGCTTTTTCTCTTCTGGCAAGGTAAGTGCAAGGAAAAAAAAGCATACCAACAAACAGCAAAAAAACAACAAGCTTAATAAAATGTTTTCTGAAGTTGGAGGGTTAACACATGCACCCACCAACATAAAATCAAAATTTGTCAGCACAGTCATGAAAACAAATATTTCCCACTCACTGTTCCAACATGAGTTTTTTTCCAAGGATTTATATTAGCTTTATTCCACTCTAAATTTGTTCACAGTTTGTACCTTTTATCATTTTTCTAGGAGAATTCTTAGTTTTCTCACTACGTTAATTTGTTATGCATAACTTTTATAGAACTAGATTCTTTATCAGCTTTAATTTCTTCAAAGAAGTAAAAATTTTCTGGTCCTCCTGTTATTGATATAACTCTTTATTACCCTTTCTTGATTTCTCAGAATTATAAAGGAAATTCCAGGGAGGTCTTGTACAAAAACTCTCACAATGGCCTCGATTGAAATGTCTTTGAGTTGGGATTGCTTTCTCCTTCATCATAACTTGGACTCACTCTGTGACCACATAATATAGCTAGGACTTTTCTCCTCATCTGTCATTTCCAGTAGGTCTCAGCTTACAGAGAAAAATTGTGCTACTGCATAAATGATCTTGTACTTCACACCAATACGTTTTGTTCTATTTATATTACTAGTGGACTGCACACTTCAGTCTGAGTCAAAAAGGTCAGCCATTTCTTCCATCTGCAAATTATCCATAAATACGTAAAGCAAAAACCAATCTATCAGTTGACTTCATGGTCAGAATCCAGGTTCTGTTGCAAAAGACACTACGTCATTGCACAGGTCCCTTCCTGGTGGAATGATGTCCAAGAAACTGTTCTATAAATATGCATTACAGTACATCACAAGACTGCTTGCATCTAGTTATGGCAAATGCTTCTGTGAACAGTCACTATACAGAACTTTTCATTTGTGTGTGTGATTAACCAAAATTTCATAGTATTTTCAGGTCCTAAATATAATATTTTTCTCTCTGAAATAAAAATTTAAATACAAAAAGTATTGAATTCTTCGAAGTTACTTTGAGCTACCCCCAGCTCAACATCTGCTTAGCAAATTCATACTTCTGATTCCAAATGTATATGGAGTCAGGACTGGAAGAGATCATGTAAAAAGCACTACAGTCTGAGTTCACAAATTTAAAGGAATAATGATTGTTTAAAGAAAATTGTATTTCAGAAGAAAACTGTTCTATCTGTGCATAATTTAAAGGAGAATATGGTATTAGGTGATACATTACTGGCTGTGAAACAAAAAAGGAAGAAAATAAAGTCTCTGTTTTTGTGAAAGAATGCTCTTTTTGTGATAGATGTAAAGATACTAAAGCAATGGAAATTCAAATTCCTTGATGTTTTATCAAAGCCAAAGCACAGCCCCACTGTGTTTTTGTTTCACTTAAAATCCATAAGCCTTTGTTGGAGAAAAAAATCCTTAATGAAAGGAAACCAGGCTGATGGAAGAGACAACAAAGAAATACAGTCATTGAACTCTAACATGTATGCAATATATAATGTTTTGAGGAAGGAAGGTGGGCTAATAGACTATAGAATAATCTGGTTATTCCAAATTCTTCAATAAAACTAAAAAGTATTCCTTTTGGGTTCCCTTCTGGCAGTCAAAATGAAAAGAAAACATACCAACGTGAAATAGTAACTTTCAACTCTATTCCGGGTATGTGGAAGTAAGGACAGAAATGTAGTGAGGGAAACCAGCACAACCTCTTAATTGTGAAGAGTCAGCATGGTTCAATATATTACTACTCTTTGCAGAAAAAGTACTTGGAAACACATGGACCTGGTATTGGATCCAAACATCAGCCCAGCAATAAAGTGCCAGACACAAAGATATTAAGTTCTCCTCATTTAGATTCACTGAATTTGACATGTCAGAGCAGGTAACCCACCCTCAAAACCACATTTGTAGATCCATTTTACTAGCACGGAAACTTCTTTGGTTTTCCCTTTTACCCTGAAATTGGGCAGAAATGTGCTGAGTGTTGTTGGGAATGCCTCTGGTCCTCTCCCATATTATTAATTTCTAGGAATTTTACTAGAAATCTACAGCACATTTATTAAGTAGGAAATAGAAATCCATTGAAGTGCTTTCTGAGAGAGCAAGAGCAATGAGCCATTGCGATATCAAATTCACATAATACTGAGAGCAACTGCACAGGAAGAGTGAACAGTTGATGGTAAGTTATATGAGCTCATCATTGTCAAGGAAACCATTAAGGGAACAAAACCTGAGACACAACTGGATTACAGAAATTTCTTGTACAACATCAGTGTTAATAAAGTAATAGCAAATGTATTTCACAATCACAAGCAAATTGAATTCTATCAATTTTCTGTACTCTTTATTTGTGTCATATGTACTGTCTTCTAGTAATAAAAAAGGATTTATTTACTTTCAAAGTATTCTTGAGTCTGGAATGTCCAAAATAATTTTTATATAACAAGTTTAGATCCTGGAACTTGAAACAGTGGTGACTTTATAAAAAGAAGTGCGGTAAAATTTACTTAAGTAAAATTAATTCAGAGGAAATCCATTCCAGAGATATTCATATATATTCTAAAATCAATACAACAAATTCCCACTTTTTGAAACAAATATGGTCAGCAAAAACTTGTGTAAGTCATTAAAGACTTATGTAAGACCTCTTCCATCATCTAATGAGGAAAGCAATATTTTTCCTTTATAGCAGCAACTCCTCTAGATTCATACAAACATATGTTCCACTGGCAAGGTAGTGCTAATTTAGAAGTTTCCAAAAAAAAAAAAAATTCTGATCTATTTGTACAATATATCAGCTCACATATAAATGTAATTATTTCTTCCTGTAATCAAACATATCCTTTAAAACAATGTCCTGAATATAAAGTCAGTCTTTTCAGTTGGTATGCACCTCTCAGCATTTCTTTGAAAAACTGACCACTCCAACATTTTTCAAGGATGTATTTTTGTTGTTGTAGATGGATTTTCAATAGTCTTCCTCAAATCATTCTTTATATCTGATACATAAGACCACAGGAAAGAGGGAGACTTAGGGAAAATGTTTCAAATACACTCATAGTAGCAGCAACAATAGAAAACCAAATACACTGAGTAGATTAAATACATCAATATTTAGAACTGGAAGTTCACTTAGCAGTGACTGCTGCACTTTAAAGCATTGAGAACAACAAAGTCAGGTTTAACAAATTCTGATTTAATTTCTCTCCTGTCCATGCAGTTAGTTCTTGACCTTAGGTTACCTGAATCTAGCACATTATTTGGTTGGTCTTGGTTCATTATGCAGCAATCACACCATGCTCTCCTCAGGGCCTGAGGGTATGTGCTTGGATGGCTACTAAGAGTAGTAAACAGGAGGCTTTTGAAAAGGATAAGTTCTAATAGACTGACTAGGAGAAGAGATGGCAAACAGGTAAAAGTTATGTTGTTTTTTTTTTTTTTCTTTCTGAGATAAGATTGAGGTAATGCTATGACTGGACTTAATGGAGAGTGTATGGGCTTAGGCTAAATGTATCAAGAAAGAAGCCTGGTTATCTAAGCCAAGGACACAGCATGTTTAAATGTTTTATAGCTTAGTTAAGCTGTTTTTATCTCTTCTCAGCTCCATATGCTAACCTCTCAGTGTCTCCAACTATTAACTAGTTGAACTAAGAGAGATACCAGCACAACATACTCCATAAATTATCTGAAGGAGTACTCAAAGAAAACCAGGTAAAAAAAAAAAAAAAAAGATCAGTTCTTTCAATCATGACAGGGAGCTGAATGTTACATGACAAACACCTATGTGTATAAGCATACCTCCAGTTATTAAAAATTTTAAATGAAAAATGTTCTAGTTGGTGCATTGCCTGATAAGATTAGTAAAATGATGAAACTGACAATCATATGGCAATAGAGACAGTATCTGATTTGAAATTATAAGAATTATATTAGGAGAGCATATTCAAAATTATATAAAGCATCTGGAAAAAAAAAAAAAAGTGCTCTCTTAAAACACCATGTTGAACATGTTTTACAGTCTTAAAGTAATATGCTTACCTGAGTATATATAGAAGCTATTCTGACCTTAGGTTATCCATTCCAGTGCAAAGAATGCATGTAAGTGCTTCATACTCTTCCTCCTTTTTTATGTTATCTTTAATCCTTTGCACCAAAATATGCACACAGTAACTTCAAAAGAACCTCATTGTAAAGCCTTGCAAAAATTAACATCAGGTCTTTCCTTTAACAAGTCATCAGCAGTGAGATATTGCCTGCTCTGAGAAGTAACATTGTGACCTGAAAGCTTCAGTCCTGAAAGCATCTTGGCTGTAACACCTCAATCTACATAAACTATTTTATATACACCTGGTTTGTTGATTCATTCCACCATCCCACTCATTTTTTGTGTAATTGCTGCTTTGAAGATGTTAAGGAAATAGACTTGATTTTGACAGTCATTTCCTGGGAGAATGTGACTGTTAATCTTTACAAAAGACAGTCTCATTATTTGAATAAATCATAATCTGAGGTTACTTTTATCACTTTTCTTTTGACTTATGAATTCTCTTTTTCATTTCCTCTGAGCTCTTCTACTAATTGACAGGTGGTCCTGATGCGGTTCACTACAGCAACCTCTCTCAAGTTACTGGATGACTCTCCAGATGTTTAATTTCATCATTTTGATATGCTTCAGTGACTTTCTAGGCTACTCCTACCTAACACTGGTACACTTATCTCTCTCTTCTGTTCTTTTCTCCCATTAGAATAAGTGGCTTAGTGGTGGTTGTTGTTGTTACTGTTGTCTCACAATCAAATTAATTCCCCTGGCATCAAGTTCCTGATTTTAAAAAATGCATCAAAAAGTTAGTTATGGAAAACCCTCAAATCTCATCTCCTTTCCATCTGAAACATGAACATCTTTGTGACATAGTGTAAAATTATTATGTTTGATAGTACAAAAGCCAGCAATACATTGTCATCCCCACTGTGATTCAAGTTCCTTTTCTTACAGACATGCAGAAAAAAGTGCCTGGGATTTATGAATGCTATAATTGTTTCAAAATTTTGGGTTGAAAATGCATTTCATTTATTATCCTTGGGCACTGTAAATCTTTCTTTTGTTTGATATGTATGACACTATCATGACAAAATGTTCAGATCTGTACCATTTTGTCAAGGGAACATTTTACAGGCTTTGGATAAAGAATGTAATAATTGCTCTGCTACACCTGAAGACTCCTGTAAATTGTCTTATGCTGCCAGCTTTCCTGTATTACATTTTTCATGCCATAGATCTGTGAATGAACCACAGCTTTTAAGATGACACTTATTTATTTAATACATTGTTGTGTATTTGACAGTCCTGAGTTAAATTGATTTACTTCTAGTTCTATTATATGTTGGCTACCCTACCTAGGCAAATATCTTCATTCAGCTAAAATTTAAACCTACAAATGTTCATGATATAATCTATTTCATTTATCAGTTTTGAGTCATAAGAATTTTTAATCCTTGCTCTTCAACTGCATCCAGTGTTAAAACTCAAAATCATGTGTAGAAATTTTTTGTAAGATTCAGCAGTTTTTTAGAATTTGCATGCATATCCAAAAAACTTTGAAGGACCCCTTTCTTAAAGCATTTCCAAAACTAAAAAGCATACCTATGACAAATTTCCTTATGAGATTTGCAGACATATTTACCTTTGAATTGTTCAGATAAGATTTGTGCTAACTTTTGAACTGAACATTCTGGGAGTCACCGCTTATGGCTCTGTCCCATCTCAAAGAAAAACTGCTTAGAGAGAAGCATCCATTTTAAATTAAAAACAAAGTTTTTAGTTACAAAGAGAAAAAAGCTTTCAACAACAGAAAAATATTTTCTTTTCTGCTGGGTATACTTCAGTTGCTCTAAGTAGATGATGCAGGACTATGTACTTAGTTAAGAACTACAGCAGTGTTTTACTATGCCAAGATCACAGCAGTCCATGATTCCCTCTTCCAGTTTCTTCATGGGTTTAGAGCCAAATGTCATGGACCTATCACTGTCATATTCAAAGTGTGGTTTGTGGTTTGTATTGGAAGGGGCCTTAAAAACCCTCCAGTTCCAACCCCCCTTCCATGGGTAGGGACAGCTCCCATTAGACCAGACTGCTCAGAGCTCTATCTAATATAACCTTTAATGTTTTCAGGGGTGGAATGTCATCTCAGTGTTTCACCAGTCTCTGTGTAAAGAATTTCCTCCTAAAATATAATCCAAATCTACTTCCTGTTAATTTGAAACCATTATGCCTTATCCTATCACTATGTGCCCTTATGGTTCTCCATCTCTCTATCTCTTTTACATGCTCCCCTTAGGTACTGGGAGGCTCCTCTAAGGTTTCCCCAGAGACTTCTCCATAATGAACAGCTCCAGCTCTCTATCTGTCACCAGCTCCAAGTTTTTCTGGTACTAAGGATCCCAGAGCTGGGTGTAGTACTCCAGGTGGGGTCTCACAAGAGCAGAGTAGAGGGGGACAATCAATAACCTTGTCCTGCTCATCATGTCATGTAATCAACTACCTATTTCAGCATGTGTTTCAGTACACTGGTTCAGGGTGATAGCAAACAAAAAACCTCACGACCAATAAAAAATATTAAATGTTGAATAAAATTATCCCAATTCAATCATGATGTGAATATTAGACATTGCAGAAAATCTTAGGTCTTATACTTTTTAAAAAATGATCTGATTTTTTTTCTTTATATCAGAGGCCATAAATTTTGGGGAAAAAAAGTTCTAGTTATAGTGTTTCCCTGCTTAAAAGTGTGAAGTTTCACAAAGTAAATGAAGCTAAGCAAAAATAGGTACATGCCAAAAATATAGGATCAAGAGTAAATACTTGGGAACCCCTGTAGTAAAAAAAATATGTATTTATTATAGGGTCCAAAATGGCTGAGTATGTGTAACTGACTAACTAAAATGACAAGCTGTTTTTGTGAGTGAAATGAAAGACAATACTTAATGGTGAAATTATTTAAGAGTAAGATAATTTTTCAAACGAAAAAGGTAAAAATTTAAAGCTTCATTTTTTTTCTAATTTATCAGTCAAAAATAGTTTTTCGTCATAACAGTAGTGAGAGAAAATGATGTGTGAAGTCACACTACAGTGTGAACTTTATCACGTACTCTTCTGTGAAAAATAACATTTGGTTTCTTAAAGAAAAATAAATTTAAACAAAACAAGAAAAATAAGAGTCATCACATTCTGATTTTATTCCTGGATTGCAAATTTGAAAATGTCCTTAGTGAATTTGAGTGTTATAATGAAACCTTAGCATATCACTTGAATATACCTGCATGAGATGATTGCTGAAACAGACATTTAAAAATCCTGAGAGTCTTTTATGTCAGGGAAGAAAATTTTGAAATTTCCAGTATGAATGTAAAGTACCTGTTAGGATACTCAGTACTTATATGTAAATCTTAAAAACATTACTGTAGAGGTTCCAGGTTAAAAATTATATCTATGCAAAGCACACTGGCCCAAAAAACCCCAGATGGAATATGTAAAGGAAGATTTATATATATATTTATATTATATATTACAAAATGTATATAACTCATGAAATTTATATAATTCTTTTGTCTGTAATAACTTGTATATGCATCATGGCTGCATGAGTCTTAAGAAGACTGCCAGCACATTAAGTGTTTCACTTATTGTACTTTCATGTGATGATTTATTTAACATTTGGGAAGTTTTGACTTTTTTCATTTCTCACATCTGAGTGAGAACCCACCAACAGCTAGTTTCATTCTAAGTTGCATTTTTAATAGAAGCTTAAAAACCATGGAATTTAAAGTTCTGTAGTCTGCCTTATGGCAGTTTCATTAAACGGCAGCTGTTTTTCCTATAAAGATCAAGCCCTGGAAACAAAATACACAAATGCAAGAAAATAAAACCAAATGGACTTATAGACAGCTTTTAAGTTAAAAGCAAGGGAAAGCATGTTTCATTCTTTCTAAATCAAAGTATACACATGCCTAAGAATCTTACAGATTAATATATGCCACAAAAAATACTTTAGTTCACAAGGGTGAAAATTCAGAAAATTTAGACCTTCTTGTCTTAGTTTTGGTATCCACTGTATAGAATGTTTACACTGGGCAGTACATCTGTGCTCCTCTTTTCAATGAGAATTCAATCCATGTAGCCAACAACTTTTAAGATACAGATTACCCCAAGATACACTTTTGGAGGAAGAGTTAAGCCAAGAAGGAGGCAAATAACTTGGAATAGGGATAACTGACAACAGTTTGTAGCAAAACTGCTGCATTGAAGAATGTAGCCATGTTTAACCTTCATGAAGAAATACATATTTAATAACATGTTAATATATGAATGGAGAGAATGGCATGAAACTGTCTTAGAGGAGTTTTAGGCTGGATATTAGGAAAAGGTTCTTCATCCAGAGGGTGATTGGTTACTGAAACAGACTCCCCAAGTAAGTGATCACAGCACCAGCCTGACAGAGTTCAAGAAGAGTTTGAATAATGCTGTCAAGCACATGGTGTGCCTCAGGGACTGTCCTGTGCAGGGGCAGGAGTTGGACTCCATGATCCTTGTGGGTCTCTTCTAACTCAGGATATTTTATGGTTCTATGTTTTATTTGACTTCATATAACACTCAGAAAATATTTCTCACATATGCAAAACCTATTTAATAAATTCATTAATTTGCCCTCTATGTCCAAATACTGTTTTCTTCCAACTGGTGGCATTTAAGCAGGTATCAAAAGGCTAAAGGTATCAAAAATGGCTAAAACTAGTTAATTGAGGGTTCCCTAGTTAGACCGAATATGTAATCTGGCATCTCATGCATTATCTATGCCCATTAATTTTGGCATAGGACATGAGAGGACTCCTCATTTGGCAAGATAACAGACTGCACTATAATAACTAACAGCATGAATGGTAGAACCCTATGTGTGTCTGAAGCTGCTTTTAAATTTCTGTAAATTAAATAGCCCTGATTCCCTTAAACTGGGAAAGGCTAAATGTCAAAGACAACCAGGGGGTCAGCTTACTCTGGAACAGGCCATTGTTGTTTTCTGCTCTGTGCCTTCGTAACTGCAGAATACCTGTACTGCTGTATTTATGATTGATAATATCATATACTAACACAGATTCACCTCATTATACTTGCAATCCATCTTATTCATGAGGTTATTTAATAAACTGTAGCCTCTTGGAAAGATAGCCATAATCAATGTTCATAAACTAATTTTTTTATTAGTTATAATTATATGAAGCCATATTTATTGGTGCTAGATTTACAGATAGCTCTATAATTGTTTTCAGAGACACAGACAGCTATAATACAATTAAGTGACAAAGGATTGATCCTTGCTACATCAAATCAATTGAAACTGATGGCACTCAGAAAGTCAGAGAAAAACTCCATAGGCTTTAGGATTTAAGCCTAAACTAAAATCAGCTCACAGGCTCTCCCCATTTTCCCTGAATTCTTGTTTTACTCTGTATTTAAGTAAAAAATCTTTAAAAATTTAGAGTTACAATTTTCTTTTTTATTTTGTAATACAACATAGACACCTTAAAAAGCCATTGACTCAGTCTTGTCATTAGTTTGGATTTTTTGTTGGTGCTACAAAGCCAAAAGGCTGAAATGTTATCTAAAATTGTGAAAAATCTAACCTTTTATTTCAATGTGACAGATGTACTTGCCTTGAGCACTAACAAGGCATGGCTAATTACTGATACAGTTGCAGAAAAGACACTCTGACAGTCACGATCTATGAGCAAATTTGTCTTCCAAGTGACAAGTCAACTAGAGGTTACAGAGGATCTTGGGCACTAGGTGGGTTATAAAAAAAAATTGCACATTCATTTTTATTGCCGTAAGGGAAATATTTCACCTTCAACTCAGATGGTATCAGAGGTCTTTCCATTCTCATAATCCTTCCATTAAAGGCCCCAATATTTACTTCTATATACTGGCAAGAGGTCTATAATCAAAAAGATTTTTGAACAATCATTTTTCCTAAGTTATTTCATGATGATTTTTATGATAGAGTATCTATTCTAGTGTTATCAACAAACGAATATTTAAATCATGCATCATAAAAGTCCACATTTTTTAAAAATTAAAATCTCTAAAAATGCTATACATAAATCTAGAGTGACTATTTTCAAAATATCTGAAGCTTTATATTTTCTTATCATTTTAAATACAAAGAAGATTTCTGAGAACTTGCATTTCAGTGGAAGCAAATGATAAACTTATGTTAATGCAAAAAAAATATAATTCTATTGCAAATTTAATTTTTAGCAATGATTACTGAAATAAAGTGAAAAACATAGCTTAAAAAATATTTCCATTATCTTTATTGGAAGATAGATATTGACAATATTACCTATCCTCATTTTCCAAGGATTTCAATCTTGAGATAAAAACATTCTAATTTTCTTACATTTGAAAAGAGTTCAAATAAGACCAAATAAATATACTGTTCTTTATCAAGTTGAAATAGTTATTTTTATTTATGATATATTTCTAATGGTCCAATAGTCTTCTCACTGCTACACTGGCAGGTGTAATTTCAGAATTGAAGTATACTAGTAATTTGAAGAATTTTTCTAATCAGCATTTACTCTTCTGAAGTACACACATTACCTGTATTTATTTCACAGATATCAGAAGAAATCTCCTACAAAAGCTATCACAATGCCTTTGGGTGTAATAAGATTGAATCATTTGGGTCAGGTCCCAAATGGGATTAGGCTTCCTGGCAAAAAGCATTGCAGCAATTCAGTGTTAGGCAGTGAGCCCAGGTGTGTAATTCAGGGATTTCTTATATTCCCACATTCCATGGGCAATGAAAGAGAAAAACTGGCACTTCATAATGGGACAAAAAGTGTGACAAAAACTACTTAAACCAGACAATATAAGCACCAAACCCCCAACATAACGAAACTTCATTTCTCTTTCCTACTTTAAGTGCTTTTGTCTCATCAAGTTTCTGAGCTTAAAACAATTTCCTCCTCATTTTTTGCTTAAACCATACTCACCATTTGCAATGGCTTTTCTTACACTCAGTGAATGCAACAGGAAATGTTCATTTCAAGAATGTAATTGTTTTCATGGATTTCAAACTCACTTCATACTTTTGATGTAGAGGTATGAACCACTAGGGAAAAAAACCTGTTTGTATATTCTCTTTTCATAAATCTTTTGTTAAGGATTGCACAGAAATGCAGCTCCAGCTGGAGAAAAGAAGGGTCCTTCTTCCTGAGTTTTGCAGCTTGCTGTTGGTCTTTCACACAAAAAAATGGGAGTCCTCACTTTCAACCCAGAACACCAAACTCAGTTCTTCCCACCTAGGAATAATAATTGTAATCATTCTGATAAAGTTAAAATAATCTTTTATTTCAGTATTCCGCTAGTGAATATTTCCATTTTGTTTTATTTTAAAGCATTATATTACATTAAAGAATGGTTTATTTAAAAAGTATCATCTTTCATTTTCATATCATATGCTTTTCAACTGATACTTTGTCATGGGCTGAGTCCAAAAATAATGAAATTAAATTTTTTTTTCTTCTTTTTCATATTTGCCTTTCTGCAAAGGTCTATTACAGCTCCAATTTATAGATCCAGTTGCATTACTGCAGTGTAAGAAACATTCATACCAAGTCATACTCACTAAATGAATACCCAGGTGTATTGGGTGCTTTAGGTGGTGTAGCTTTGAATATTAGACAAATTCAAAACCCCTTAAAATAGCAAGAAGTTTTCTCCACTTCTCTTCATTCTCTGGGGAAACTAAGACTACACCTCTAGAGTGCTATCCCCAAATTTTTTTTATTTTTTTTTTTCATGCTCTGATATGGAAAAACTAGTGAAAAAGTTCCTCCATTTGCAGAGAAGTACTGTGACAGTCTATAGATAATATGTACAGTTAAAGGGTATTCTTTGTAGGTAAAAAGAAAGGATGGGCATGAAAATGGCTTCAACAAAGAACCCTATTAAAATGGGTATGACTGTTGTATCACCCCTGCCAACCTGACCATCTCCACTGTGGCACAAGTGATCCCTAACACGTGGGGAATATACACCAGTGACACAATGTAAATGTTGTCATCTCTCCAAACAGGGAAAGTTACAGTTATTTTTTATTACTTTTATTGACCTGTTTTTTCATCCCCAAAACACCCTTTTAAAAATTTGAATGCTTCTGCGTTGCTAACGTAAGAGAAAACAAAAAAACCAAGCAACCCCCTCGGCCAGAGTGAAGAACTAAGAGCTCTCTCTTTGCTCTCTACAGAGGCTAAGTGCATGTGCCATAATGTTAATAAAGTTTATTAATATGCATTTTCATTTTATGCAAGGCTTTAACCAGAAAGATTTTGCTGATATTATTGATGCAATAACATCCTGCTGTTAAACATTCATTCCTGACTGAACTTCAATTCTCTATCCTGTCGTCTATGCAAACACAATGCTGAGGCCATGATGTAAATAGGACCCATAAACTAATTCAGAATGAAAGTAATTCTTCATTTAATAGGAGCTGTGATGTGCTGCAGGTAAATCCAGAAGTGTAATGTTAATGCACTGTGTTGTGTTCTGAGGAGAATTAAATAAAGGGCTAGCTGAAATATTGCTGTCAGCACAGCATCTGCTCGTTTGATCTTTTAGTCATAATAATAGTGCTAATTTACAGCATATCGAAGCAGACGTGGAAACTAACACACACAGTGCATCATCTGAATATTCCCTATGAACTGCTCATGAGCAATCTGCAGGCCAAGAATTTATTCACTGAGGAAATAAATGAATATTTTCTAGGTAATGAATAAATCCACAAATTTTGCCATATGTTTGTGGACAACTGGTGAACAGAAAAAAAATTTGTGAAATTTAACCCAATAAATAATTCATTACAAATTGCTTGTCTAATCTAAATTTAAACCCACAGATTTAATTACCTCCAAGCTCTTTTTTATGAGTAGCACTAGCACCCAGTGCCTTCATTCATTATATACTTTGCCATCACCATTGGTTATCATCAAAGGCCTTATATTGAGGCAGTAGAGGAAGAGAGCAATCCCTTCTGGTTAAAATGTTAAATCAAGTTACATTTCACCTCACTGTTTCAGCACTGAAATCATCACCTGCATTTGAATGACCAAGAGACTAAGACAGATCACAGGCATATAGAATAATGCAGTGGGTTGGCTGCCACTTAATTTGCCTCAACCTCTACTTTGTAACCTACCACTACTAAATTTTAGAGGAAAAATTACTAGAGGTAGACAACCTGGCAGGGTGAAAGTCAACATCATCATCTCTCTCCCCCGCAGGTCAATAGTTCAGCATCATCATTCCGGAAGAGCTAATCTCGTTTCTGAAACCTATTTCTAAGTGTACAGTGGTTATCTAAAAGATAATCTGGAGACCTTTTTTTTTAATGCTATCAAATGGAGGAAGTTAAAACAAAGCAGAACAGAAGAATATAGAAATGAACTTCCACTGCCCTTTCATGTGGAGAGAAGAGGTATTTAAGATGAATTTTTTTACTTAGACTACAGGGATTTTTTGCATAATCCTTCCCAAGAAGGTCTGCTCAATTTACTTATTTCACTTTATATATCCAAGAGTTGTTTGCATCTAATGAATAATGAAGAAAATTAGAAGTTCAGAAAGAACAACTTGCTATGAACACCATTCTAACAAAGAATATAATGGTTGCCACTGTAAATTATCCAGGAAACTAAGGTCTTAATTTACTTTCATAGGAAAGAACAGCAAAAAAATACATTCTAGTGTACACTGTCTTACACAAAATTTTAATATAAACAACTTATAAAATAAACTTTCTTTTCAGCACAATTTACATTTTATCCATTTTCCCTACATACTCCTTGCCCAAGTAATACTGTAGTTTCGAATGGTTGGTGCAGATGCTAGTGTGTGAGTTTTAATTGGTTTTATATGGTTCAAGTCCTGCTGTAGTCTCAGGAGGGAAAAGAGAGAGAAACATAAATACATACTGAGCAGTGAGGTCTTTTTTTGACTCCTCTTAGGATGACAGAAAAATTGGTACACATAGCTGTAAAGATCCTACATTCAGATAAGCCAGAGAGTTCTAAAAAGGGTCATTTAAAGGGGATTATTATCTATAGAACTCATTATATATTATTTCATTTGTTAAATAAGTGAGAATCTGCAGATACACTCAAAGGTGATTTTAGTACATAAATACACAAAGGATCATTATTTAGGTTTTTTTCAACTGCACTATGACTGTTAGAAATCTGAAAACTTCCAGTAAAAATAATGCAGCCCTAATCTTTGGTAACAAGCATACTGATATAACATCTACTGGCATAATTGCAGCTAGCAGTGGGGGCTATTAAACATTATATAGCAACATATAATATTTTACATATTTTTATATTATGTAAATATATAATAAATATATAATATATATTGCATATCATATATGTATTATATGTTTTATATTTATATATTATTTATTTATTATTCATTTATTATATATTTATGATATATTTAATATAAAATATTAAATTTTAAAAATAAAATCTAACCCCCTTATATAATCATTCAAATGCAAATCTACCTTTTTGAGTACTTTCCTTTAGGATTTGGCTTCTTAGATTGTTTTCCCATTCAAAAGTGAAGAAATTCTGAAGAAATGCTCCAAGAGTTTCTGAATTAAATATTTATGGTAAGGGTTTATATGAATAGATCTTGATAAATTTAATCTAATCTCTTTAAAAATACTAATCTCAAAAATTGAATGGAGACCTAGATTACCACCAGGGAAGTAACAACACAAGATAACCTGAACATATTGCCCATAGCTCACCATTAGAAATATGACTCAATACATATATTCAAAAAAACCCATTGAGATGTTGCTGCTTTTCAAAAAGCCTCCATCCTCTATGGCCTTCAACCATACATTTTGCTGTGCTAATTATCAAATTTTTAAAAATTCATGTGTGCATAAAGTTATCGTATTTGTATATTTTGGTTAGTTATGGTCAAGTATGTCAGTAGCCAAATGTACATTTCACACCCACAGCAAAAGACTCCAAAACAGCTGTCTTCTTGCCCCTCACTTGGCAACTACTGCAGCTTTTAAGAAATATCTCACAGCATCAGTTTGTTCTTCAGCCTGGCGACTGACACTTTTGTATTACACTAGAGTAATTTCCAAATTAGTATGTCTCTAATCACTGCTGTAGTTAGAAAACTTTTAGAGCATATCTGAGTGAGTAAGCAGCACAAGACGATGTCACTCTCTTCTCCCAAATTGTGATTTTCAGGCTAATCTTAATTCCCATGTCTTGACTTATGATTTTTGAAGGTCTGTGGTAAAACGGTGCCTTTCTTCTTATAAATAAAGGTAGAATTTACTGCCAATGACTGATTTTTCTGTTTACAGTGTCTCCAGGAAATGTGCAATAATACTGCATTTTATCTATTTTCTTTCTATTCAAAAATAAGGTAGATAAAGGAATAAAATTAGTGCAAAGGTAATTAAAGAAAAGTAAATTACGTTGGCAAGCAGAAAAAGCAAAACTTCTAAGTCAGAGAGCTAAATAAGACAAGGTAAGAAAAGAGAGATGTAAAATTACAAGTAGCAAGTCATTCTAAAGAATTCAAAGTCAGACAATAGACAAATTTAATTCCTTCTGTCTTCCATATTGTCATACTGATCTCAAAAATGTAAGTCCTAATAGAAAGTATCACCATAATTAAATTACATCTTGCTCATATAATAAAATAAATATAAACTTTAGGATCATGTTTCCTAAATGTACTTAGCTTTGCAGAAATTCTTATTCAGAATTTCTGAGGAATCAGGCCAAACAGACATATTGGTCAAGCAAAGTTTAGAGCAGCATTTTGAGTTTTTGTACATATTATTTACCTCATTCATGGCTCAAGACAATGAAGTAAAATGGGCTACTTCCCTCTAAGGAAAAGCAGATCATATTAATCAATTATTTTAAATTGTTTTTCATTATTATGATGTATACCAACCAGTTTTATTCAGTTCAGTTATGCTATTATAATGGTATTTTATACATAGGATTTTGATTATCCAAACATTTTTAATATGTAGAATGTATTTGTGGAATAACTAAGACATTACGAAGAAGTTGACATAAAGGTAATAACAGGACAGACAAAGCCTATTTCTGATAATCAGATAGTGAGAGATGATTGCAGGCAAACTGGAAAATAAGGTCCTAGTATAAATGCATGTAGTATTGCTAAACCAGAACTCAGAGCCAATGAAATTCAGCTCCTAACACTTGGAAGAAGGTCACATTTTAATTTTTGCTGCATTAAGGTGCTTGCCCTTTCTTACTTGTTAAATGGTCACTTACACATTTGGAAATTGATAGATCATTTTTGGCAGGCTTAAGTGCATGAACATAGACTTGCTTTCCAGTTTACCCAGTGTAGCAGTTAATGGTAAGCCTCAGAAATCAGAACAAATATGTCCAATAATAAGAGTAAGTAGTTTCTGTGCCTTTTGTGTTTTCCTTTATTTCTCTAAAGCTGTCAATATAATATGTTATGGAAGTAAATTTCATCTCTGATCAACAGTAATGGAGGTCAGGCTTTAGCAGTTATATAAATCCAATGAGGTTAACTAGCCCATAAAAAATAAGTGCTGAAGTGTTCATTTTTCTGTGGGTTATACTGCTAGGTGGCTTGCTTCTCCTGTTATAACCATTTTATTAGGAGTTTCCACAGCAAAGAAAATGCTAAGTGACTTCTGGAGAAGACATGAGCAATAAAAGTCACTATAGTTTTATATGATAGATAATATTTGTGTATAACAAAGAATGACCCAAATAGAGTTCTATTAGATATTTTTCTACAGTGAAAAAGTAGGAAATAGATCAGATGGAATGTTTCTGTATTTAGTAACCATTTTTTAAAGTGACAGGTGGAATACCCCTTTCTTTCCTGGTGGTATACTTGATTTTGATTTACAATTGCTTTTGAAAATGTGATGGCATTTGTTTGTTTGTTGTTTTGTTTTGTTTTTTGTTTGTTTCTGATGCCAAATAATAAAATAGAAGCCTGGGATTGAACTGATTATTAACTTCCATTTTCCACTGACCAATGACAGGATGTTAGAATTTGACCTTTTATTATTTTTTCATAAAATATGCAGTATTACCTCATAACCTTACACTAGACTTACTTTCTGTAGTTTTTTTCATTTCACTCAGTTATGCTGGGAATTTTCCCTGTTTTGTGTGAGTGAAAAGTTTGAATGTGCACTAAACTTGTGGCAGCAGAACCTTTCCCTTGTGAGAGGCATTTAAATCTTCTTTATAACCCTTATTAAATAGACATATCTCTTCAGCTTCCAAAACACACAACATTTCCAAGCCAAAAGTTACACACTTCACTTAGCATATCTTTACACAGCTTCTTCTGGAAAAAAAGGAGGGAAAATGAAACAGTATTTAAATTCATTTTACATTTCTCACTTTCAAAAGGAATAATTTTGACAGTGAACCTAATTTTCTGTATATATGGGATCACACATACAGTGTCTAGAGCATTTTGGAAATACACAATTCCAGATTTGTATGTATAGTCCTAAAAGTTAACAGAGTTGTTAATATGATTAATATTTAAGAGTTTTACTCTTAAGGCATGGAAGTCCTTAAAGTGGTAAAATCTGGCACAGTTTTGAAATTAGCAGATTATTTAGCAAAACATTTTTCCCTTTTGAATTCAAGTCTCTATGTTTTTCATAAACAACATAAGTAATCAGACTTTAAGGTTTTGAAGGTAAGTAAATTTCAAGAGGAAGTGGTAACGCTGATTATATTTTGCACAGTTTACTGAATTTAAAGAAAAGTTTTATGGTTCCAGTGGTTGCATCCATCTCTGTCACTGACCTTTCACCAGGCAGCTGAGCTATCTCAGCCTTTTTTATCTTTCGACTCTCCAGTCTTTTTAGTCTGTAAAGCCTTCTAGAGGAGCATCTAAATTTTATAGAGTGTGCAAGTAGATCCTCATGTGGAGGATTCCCTTTGAGTAGCTGTGAACTCTGGCTGACGACGTTTTGCAGGTAGCAAATGAGCGGTAACATCACAGGCAGGAGTTCTTCTACACAGATTACAAGTCTCCCAAGAAGTTCCTTAAACCTTTGCATAAAAACAATGGAAACTTTATAAAGGTAGACAATGATTTCCACAGAATAGTAGAAATATCTCAAGAGACTGCATATTAGACAGGAATACTAAGCATATATATATGAAATGGGAGTTATCCTCAGATAAAGTCATTATGATAAATAATGGCTGTTAATCTGAATCTATTTCTCTGCAGAGGATGCATTGATTTTCAAGCACTGAAATCAATGGGAACTTCTGGTTAAAAACTGATGGTGCAGCCATGTTATCAATGGTTTACATTTATTCACTCTATAGTCTGAGATTGTCACTTGTTTGTACTTTGGACTAGGTGATGAACTTCTAGAATTGAAGCCCAAACTTGACCTTATGTGGGATAACACTCTACACATTTCATTTCAGGCAAGTTCTACTCAAACAACTACATAATCTGACTTAATATCATTCTCTTAATGTAAATTAATTTCTCTATGATCACATACTGTATTATCCCCTTGAAGACCAGAATTTCTCAACTGGAATTTTTTACTGAATGTGGTAGCTCTGGAGTTCTTTATTTAGCAGTAGGTGACTGCTGTTTCATATACAGGATCTTTTCAAGTAGTCTACTTTAATGCTTTGGGAAGGGGTTGCTCACTACCAGAGAATAAAAATACTTACCCCTGTCCTCCGAAGACAGGAGGATCTGAAGGACTGATACATTTTCAACCTTCTTACTACACAAACCAAATCATTAAATTACTCTTCAGCACACAGAAGCTGCCAGCCAAGGTTGCATATATGGAGAAGAATAGAAAATTGTTGCAAAGAAAATCAATAGCCTGGAACACTTTAAAAACTTAAAATATTGTTTTGAATTTAAGATGATTGCCTATTAGCTGTTCTTTGCATGTTAGCTTAAATCTTTCCACAAAGCTAATGAAAAGGACATAAATGTGGAATGTATGAACCATAGATCTGATTCAGGGTAGTTGTTCTTCCTCTGAAGTTCTGGGAAAGATTTTGCCGTGATTTTTTTTTTTGGTGGTTTTTTTTTTTTTTTTTGTTTTTTTTTTTTTTTTGTTTTTTTTTTTTTTTGTTAGTAGTAGTAGTAGTAATTTCTAGCACTGTCTGGTGCAACATATCTTTTTCTGATAATACAAGTTTTCAACAGAATAAATTGCAAGGATTGCCAGACATCTTTTTGTGTGATCATATGAAAGTTACACAGGTTAAAGTTAACCTATTCATAACTCCTCAGCCTAGTAAAAAACAAACTTGGTCACCACAACCAAATAAAAAATAGTGTATCAAAACTATAGAATGTGTAATATAGACTTTTATTTTAAACTCCCTAAAAGCAATGATACAATTCACAAGATATACACACTTGGCTTATATTAAAATATAAATAAGAAGATAAATTTATTTAAGAAGAAAATTAATTTACTCGGAAATTATTGAAGGAATAATAATTTATTGCATTTTAAATTGTAGCTCGTTCTTGTACTAATAAATTTGAGTCTAGAGCTCTGAGAAATTCCAAAGAAAGAATTCCTTTCTGTTCTTCTGCACCACTAATTCTTCAGAAAAATATCTTGATTATTGTGAGTAATAATTACACAGTGAGGTTTTATTAACCCGTCAATAAGAATAAGGGATTTTTTAAAATAAATAAAATTGAAGAGCAAGTATATTTTCTCCCTTCTCTAAGAATTGTTTGTCCTAGTTTTGAGCTTACTATACGTCTCTCATACTCACAAAAAAACCCTCTCTTCATTGCTCTGCTAAGTCTGATTTGTAAAAGGCAGGGTGAAGAGTTCAAACAGGCATCTAAGCACACCCTGAACAAAATAGCTCTGATTCCTGTACTGTACACGAACAAACAAGAGATGCATCCCATCAGACTCTCGACAGATCTGTCATTGTTTACCATTAGCTCTGTCATCTTCGCATGCCTTGTCATTCTGTGCAGCAGGGCAAGGGTTGGCCCTCTGCCCAACTGCTGATGTGCAGGGCTGACTATCTCCCAGCCTCAGTAGATGCTGCAGACAGGATAATTCCTGATGAAAGTGTGCTCCCTAGTGTTACAGTGCTACAAAGGCCAGAGAGCTAGAGTTAGGAAGGCAGAGAGGGGAAAAAGATCTCCAAGTATGACTTTAGCAGATCTTTTTATTTCTGAAAGTCTAACTCTGTTAGGGTATCAATGTTATCACACATTTAATTTTGAAAATAAAAACAGGTTCAGGAAAGTTTCTCTTTTCTTTAAAAATTGTAAGAACTATTTTTATTGCTTATGACTCAGCAGCAACTTTTAGTCTGGCATAATAAAGACTTTGAGCTTAAAACAAATTCAGTGGCACAGTAGCAGCTGATTTTTAATTTCTTGATGTGAGCAGTGACTTCCAATTTCCAGACACATTTTGGTTATCAGCTTTCTTAAAACAAGGCTCAAAAACTTCAGGTGTACTGGTGGCTCAGCTGCTCTCCTATAATCAATTGCACCTGTTATTACAGGATGAAAGTTTAAACATTATGTTTTTAACTCAGACTCCTGCAGGATGGAGTTATCCATATTCAGCCCTTGTGCACTGAGCCTAGGGTGATGCCAAGTTAAGCCATCCAACTTTCAGCCTTTAAACTTAAGCAAGATTAAAGACCTAGCTTTTAATTTGCCATCAAGGCTAATGCTGTATATAGTGGAGAGGGAGACAAATCTCTCAGGTAGTTGTCCATTTTAGCTGCATAAGAGACTCATTTTATCCTGGAATACATTACCCTATCACCAGATTAAAATAGATGTTGAATTTTCACATGACCAAAGTCAAACAAGGTGAAATCTGCTGTAAGTGCTAAGTATAAAATTTTTATGTGGTAAAATGTGAATACATGTAAAATTTTATATTTGCTCATTTTCATAGATGTGCATTGCGGCACAAGTCGCGCCACGCTGAGGAATTAAACAACACAGTATTTAGTGATGTGAATGCACATAGTGACAGAAGTGCAGTGAGGCCATCCCAGAGGCACAGCACATGGATCTGAATCCAGGTCAACGAAGCCATAACCAGTCCCACAGTACTCCACAGTTTTCTGCACAGAGACAGTGTCACAAAGACAGAATGATAGCCTGATGTCACAAGTAGCTCATTACAAAGAGGAAGTTTAAAGAGTTTTCTAAGAATGTTGTTTTTGAAGAGCAAAACATATTGAACAAATCCTGTATTTAAGTAAGAGTTTAGAAAGAGAAAATGATAGCATCCTGAACTTCTTTCATCATATAATTAATATCTGGTAGAGCTTTACAGGCACAATCACTTCCTTAATCATCCATAGGAAATTATTTGCCTCTACCAGAATAGTAGCAAGAAGGAAGCCTATATTTTTCAAAAGCAGTTAAATGATTAATACTGATATTTCTATTCATGGATAATAAATAGATTACTATGCAAATTGCCCAGATGACTATAAGGACAATAACAAAAATGTTAGACAATGATATTTTCTGGAATACGTTTCAAATTCTGACACAATACTGGAAAACCTGAACATTAAATAATGACTGAAACTCAAATTTTCTGAGGTTCCCTTATTAAAAGCCCACATTCTATTTGCTAACATATTCAAGCAAACATTTTAAGAGATCTGCTGACCATTAGGTGGGACAGGGACTTAAGCATATCTTAATAGCTATCAAAAATTAAACTGTCATAATGATTATGTATGTGATGGAGTGTATGGTAGCTGATATCTTAGGCTGCTTTCCAATTACATATTTACCTAGTCAGTAAATGTATAGGTTATTTAAAAATTATGTTCTTTTTTTGCTTATTTTCTGATATTGCAAACAGTTTTTGCAGGTAACTGCCATCAACAACAATTCTCATTTTATTTCATACAGGAAATATGAACTATGAAGAAAATATTGACAGAGACTTACCTCTTCACATAATGTTAAATGTCAATATTTATTTCAATATTTAGCCACATAAAAGAATTAAAGTCTCAAAATTTGATAAATATTTTTACTTAAAAGATTTTGTTCTTCATTCAAAGAAGGAGTAGGTGTTTATTATATGCTATTCTATTTCTCTACTGCCTGAGGAACAAAATTTAAAATTTTCATGCAGTATGTTCCATTAATAAAGGAGACATTTAGAGGTGGATAATTTTGTAGGCCTCCTAAAGTTTCTTCAAAAAGATTTTAAATTAATTTCTGAGAGCAGGGGAGTTTTCTCATGTCTCCTGTGCTTTGGTGTTTCAGTCTTTCGTATCTGAGTCCTGCTACCATCTAACAGAAAATAAACAATGTTCTCATGGTAAAAATGCTCCTTATCCCACATTACTTAACATCCGGGGATAATATTTTAGTGTTCCTTTGCAGTCACTGAGTTTTTAAGGCATCACAAGGAGACTCATCATACAGTGGTGTCAAGTCTGGGTTCTTCTGAGCTTTCAGTGTAATTTCAATATTTCAGAATATATATATATATATATATATATGTATATGATATATTAGATGAGGATGGAGAAATCACTGCACTTATATTTTCTTCTTTTAATCTTAGTACTAATTTAATGCTGCAAAGAAATTGAAGGATGGAGGTCACTAAGAAAATTTAGCACTGGAAATTCATCAGACTAATGGCAAGAATGTGTTTCCACACGGATGTGGGGGAAGCAAACACAGGGAAAGCTGAAGTGGTCTCCTCACAGGCTTTAAAGGCTTGAATCCACATAATATCCTGGTTAGTATTTGGTACTCTCTATGACTTCATTTGGGCTCCAATGCTGATTCTAAATGTGGGGGATCTTTTGCTCCGTGTTGTGTTTTGTTTCCACGTGGGTTTAAACACTCCAGAACGCAATATCAGAAGGATTCCCATCTGACATGGTGTTGCCTATGGAGCAAGAGATTAGAAAATCCTATCTTACTTTATCACATCTTGAAGACTAACATGGAAGAGAAAGAAAATAGGACATGAAAAGCCATGTTGGTGTCTCATTATTTTGTCAGTTTCTTTACTTCTCATGCTAGTTAATATATGCTAGACTTTGGTATTGAGCTTTAGAAAAGACAAATTACCCTTTTGCATTCCTTACTGCCCCCATGCAGTAAACAGGAAACTATACAGTAGGAAGTGCTCTAAGGGGCACATTTCCTTATTTGGTATAGGAACACAGTAAACTCATCCTCCCAGGAGTTTTTCAATCATCATTGAATTATTCACTTTATTAAAAACAAATTATTTAATTTTCATTAGACTTACTGCCTAACTCAAAGCTTTCTACATTGTTAGATATTCTTCTACATTTACTATTATTATTATAATTTTTAATTAATTTATTTTAACTTTTAATTTGTTTTTATGGACAACATACTGAATCTGATGTCTGACCAATCTGACCTATTTATTCAAAGGATAATTCAAGTCTTTTAAGATGGTTGCAAGAAACACACTATAACTAGTGGCATGAGTTAATCACCTTCTTTCTTCTAGCAATTGACTTCATAACAAAGCTTACAAATCACTTTATTTCCTACCCATACATGTCCTAATAAGTTCTCTAAGGGTTCAGTCTAAATGAAACTCACATCAGGATTTGGATTCTACAGTAGGCCTATACTTCTCTTTCCACTTTAGATTTGAATTAGTACAAATAAGCCTGCAAAATTAATACCACTTGTGCCATATATTTTAAAGGTAAAAATCCAAAACAACAACATAAAATTAAAAAAAAAATTACATGTGGGAATTAATTTGATTAATGTGGTGCATAATATATAGTTGAGGGGGAGAGAATTGCCATTAGTTCACTATTTCAGTGGGCAAAATATTGTAGAATGTACATAATAGTCAGCTGACACGATGCAAGACTGCTTTAAATGAAGCTATACTTCCTTTTCATGATAAATGGCATGATGATAGTATTATAGATAGATAGAAGCTTTATGTACATTTAATTTTACTATAGTAATGGTGTGGAGTATAGTCTTTGGTGCAGGTTTGTCATAAAATCCTCAAACAATTTACACTGAAGACTAACAGAATCAAATTTACTCTCTATTCCATAGCAAGAGTTACATACTTTTGGGTAACCTTTTCTTTTCTGCTAGTTGCCTTCTTTTTTATTCCCTACCCTTCAGCTACTAGGTAGGTAACCTTAAGTGCACAGCCATTTTTAATGCAAAAATCAAGCATTTATACCAAAATGTAGATGCAAAATTCATCTCAAAGGCAGAATGGAAAGAACGTGTGAAACTTCCTGGAAAGTGGGAGGTACTATCTGAAGAAAAAAGGATTTTTGTCTGTAGTCATTATGATCTGTAGCACTGCTATATAGTGGAGCTAAAGGAACAAAGGCACAATCCTAACTTTTCACTTTTGTCACTTGCACTTTACAGAGATGAGCATGATTTTCAGAATGGAGTGCTATATATAAAGACTTTCCAGAGGTTCTATAAGAAAACTTTTATTCATTCAGCTTTGCTGTTGGGAAAGGTCCTTGTCTCACAACATTCTTGATTGAATTTTAGAAAAATCTCAAGATACAATACTTTTCCACTGGCAAAGAAACATAAATTAATATTTCTTACTGAAAAGAAAACTAGGTTTATAAGGTTTGGAAAAATCCAAAATTTTTTTTTTTTTTGGTGTAGGTTTGGGCCTTCCCGATTCTAAATATTTCTTCCCCCCAAGTTTTGAAATAAATGTGCAAATATCCGAAAGAAGTTTGTAGCCAGGTGAAGGCCAACTTCTTTTCACAGGCAACTAGGACAGGATAAGAGCACCAAGGTAGATTTGGGTTGGAATGAGAAGGAATTTCCTCAGAGAAAAAAGTGATTAAACATTGGAATGGGCTGCCCAGGGAGTGGTGGAATTGCTGTCTCTGGAGGTTTTTAAGGACAAACTGAACCATGGCACGTGGTCTAGCTGACATGGTGGTTCAGTCATAGGTTGGACTTGATGATCTCAGAGTTCTTTTCCAGCCTAATTCCTCTGATTCTGTAATACTCTTCAAAATTATGTTTTTTGGTTTATGGGCAGACAACAGTAAAGGTTCCATACTACTTAAGCTCAACAACACTCCTTAATCACAGCATGAATCTTATTTAATTTCTGTATCATGCTCATTCACACTTAAAAGAGAAAAAAGTCGTTGGTTTTAAGGAGAGATTATTATATCACTCTGTCCCTACATGTCCAGTCTGATGTATAGAGACTACCAATGGCTCTGATGTTTGAATCTGTTTCTAAACTTTCAAATTCTGACCTTTTCTCTGAGACTTCACAAGACTTTCTAGGACAGAAAACTTACGCCTAAACTATTCTGGAGAGAGAGGGACATCTGCCTTTCCCATACCTTGTTTCCACTTGGTGAGATAGCACAAATATGGCCTGGAACAATACATAAATTTCCCAAATTATAAATGCATTTACATCTGTGCACTTCCTGCTGCTAGGCAAGAGCAGAATTTTGAAGAAAAAAAGTTTTGATTTCCTGCAGTGAACGAGGATTCACAGCTCGTCATATTGTGACTCCTCCTTTTTATTCTTTCTAAGCTTGTTTTGCTCCACATTAATGCCTGGCTCTTGCCAGATGAAATGTCATTTAATGAATTAGATTAAAGAGTGCTGTCATCACAATCAACATCAGCAGTTCTGTTTGACCTCTGGTTTTATAATGGTTCAACCTCCCTTAAGAATTTAAGGTCAGATAAAATTTTAATATTTTTGACATTTGGAATTATAAGCATATGTTTAGGACACAGACAACGAGAACAAAAACACTGAAACTTAGTCAAAGGCTTTGCAAAGAAAACATCTCTCTTTTTTCCACTTGTAACCATTACTAAAAACCACAAAATACCCCAAGTGAATCAACCAACCAAACAAAACTTTCTACAGGTAGTTACTGTTAAGTAAATTTTTTTGTGAAGAAATACTTTTTAGGGAAAAATGTAGGAGAAAAACAACTGAAAAATAAAGGAGTGGATAAAAGGACTGGAGGAGCTAAAGAAACATGAAGAACAAGAAGGAAAAACTAACCTTAACCATCATGAAAATCTTTCTGACCATGAAATACAAAAAAAATGTAAAAATATACCAGTAAAATAAGGAAGGGTTCATTATTTAGAATAAGAAATGGGACAAAGAGCTAACTATTGTTATAAAAAGTCAGGCAGGACTTAAGAGGCTATAAATCCATCTTTACATCTTAATACAGAATCACAGAATCACAGAATATTGAGGTTGGAAGAGACCTCCAAGATCATCGAGTCCAACCTATGTCCTAAACACCTCAACTCAGAGTATAGACTATAGCATGGCACTAAGTGCCATGTCCAGCCTTTTCTTGAATACCTAGAGGTCTTTTACAACTATAAGTGCAAATGTCTATTCAGCATATAATTTTTTTCTGATCAAATGATCATTCACATAGTTTTGGAAATCAAACACATTTAAGATTTACCCTATGAACCACAAAAAGGACAATCAAATCAAAGCTAAATTAGAGGAACCCTGTACTGACAGAACATACTATTTAAATGGAAGATTGAGCTACTATTTATCAAAATCAGGCCTCTGTGGCTGAAGACTGCGTGGCAGAACAGTTTTCAGAGAGCATTTTTCCCCGGACACAACACTTTACGTACATCCCTGAACATGAGAGGTCCTAGCAGTGACCTTTCTATATCCCCCAAACTTTTTTTTCCATGAGGCTACATCTGAAGGCTGAGTTTTAGCTGCCCAGAAAAGGAAGAGCAGCAATGAGGACCAGATAAGAGTGTGCTGGACTTAGATGGAAGCAGACCACCAACATGCAGACAACTCTCAAGCCCTTCTGAAGGTGGGATAGCCCATATACCAATCCATGGTTCTGAGTACACCAACCATCACTCTGCCACAGAGATGAAATCTCAAAACGTCAGGATTCGGAATCTGCAACCATGAAGTTTAAAGTTGTTCTGTACAAGGGAAAAGAATGTGTTTATTGCTCAGAAATGGAATAGATATGAGAACATATAGAAGTCAATATAGAGAATATAAGTTTTGCCAAAAGGATTCAAAACTTTTCAAGTGAAACCCAGATGCTTTGATATTTTGATGCAAAAATTGAGGCTTGATTTCCACCATTTGAGGTTTTGCAGTATCGGTTCATTCAGCTCAGGTTTCCTTGCAACCTCCTGGTTTTACTTATAACTGATTATTAAACATTTTCTTTTGGTAAAGAACATTTTTAACTTGGTTTCTGCCCAAGTAGGAATGACATTGGAAAATCTGAGCAAGGTCCAGACATATGTTTGAATTAGATCGAAGGGGTGGGGGAAGGAGGGCAGTAAACTTTTTCATCAACAAACTTACTTTAAAATTACAGTCTTTGAACTGGAAAATGCTTTTGTATTTTTGCTGAATAGTATTTTCTTGTCTAATGAAAAATTTAGAGGATTAAAAAAAATAAATTGAACCAAAGTACAAAACAAATAAACAAACCAGGAAAACCTATCAAAAAATCCCTAACACACACAAAAGCTTGACTGAACTCATTCTTGTATTTCAATACACACACACCCCCAACTGTATATACTAAGAAATGATTCTACAAATCTTCCACTGTGCCAGATAGCTCTGAAGCCAATCAATGGGCAGAGGCAGGAGTGAGTGGCTCCAAACCTGAATCATTGCTGAGGAAGCAGAAGCATGTCAGCACACCTTTGCCAAAGCACAGTGGTGCCATATGTTACAGAAACTTGTCCCTCTACTGAGCTGTGCTAAATAATGTTCCACAAGGCAGAGAAACTACAATTTAAAGTGGAACATTTTATAGAGGAAATTGAGGGAAGTATTTTAGGTGGCAGAGAGTGGGAAGAAGAGAAATTCATTCTGAAGGTATTACAAGAAAGCTGGACTGCATACATTGTCAGTGTACCAGGCATGTCTCTGATTTTCACAAAAACTGAGTTTTGCTAGTTCATGTGAATTTGCCCATCAAAGTTAGATGCAATACATCAAAATGCATGGCTCTGGACAAAACATATCCTGGAGACAATGACTAAAAGAAATGGGAAGGCTGCAAGTAGACAAAACCACTTTTGAAAAGCAGTAGCTCTGTAAAGGGTCTTTAGAGATATACAGATTTCATGTGGCTATTTAAATAATACCAGCTAGTGATACAGGATCTCCATTTGCATCTGAAACTGATCTAGTTTGGATCATTTATTTAAAGCACTATTCACTATTGTGGTTCAGAGGGGAAGAAACTAACTCATCTGTTCCTTCAGAGAATAAAGGTCATTATAAAAATAAAGTGCATGCAACATAATGAGAGGAAAATTATAAACTGAATAAGGAAGATAAGGATTAACATTCAGAAATATCATAGAATCATAAGTCAAGGATAGAAATACATGCAATGGGAACTTCCATTAACTATTTAATTGCTTTGTGGGATTGGTCCTTCAGCACACACACACACATTGGTGTAAGAGGGCAATTAAATTAGTTCACCACTTAGTAGGTCATGGCCTTCTAAGACAACTTCAATTGTTTTTTTCCGAGATTAGCAACTTTGTTATTTTTAAACCCATTCTCTAGCATCAGAACCTGCAAAGACTAACAGATTATAGTCTTGCAAAGTAAATTGAACCAAAAATATTTTTCTCACCAAATTAAAATATAATAAATTTATTTCATTCCTAAACAATCTTTCTGATCACTAAATCTATCCAAGGAGAGAAGTAGAAAAAGCTTCCTTCTATAAATCCATTGCATCCATATAGAACAGCAGAGACAGCAGTGACAGCAGAGAATGGAGCCATTTACTGAGTTTTCACTTTGGTAACAGTTTTTCTCTACATTGCTGGAAGTCACTCCTTGTTTTAACACCATCATTTGCAATTTAAAACTGTGCAATTTATCAATAAATTGTACTAATAAGATTAAATCTTTTCTGCTGGCTTTGAGTAGAATTCATTACATAAAATGAATTCGATCCAAAACCACTATCTAGACCACTGTTTGTAAATTGCTTAATTTTCCTGTCTTTATCTGGACAGCCCTTGAGTTTTCCTTAGGCAATAGCAGTCGTTTTCTGCAAGTGGCAAGATATATCTGAAAGCCTCAGTAATATATTTGGGGTTTGGTTTCTAGCTTCAAGAGAGAGAGTAAAAAAAAAAAAAAAATTAAAAAAAAAAAAAAAAAAAAGAGAGAAACTAATGCATTGTCTTCAGTCAAACAGGTATGTTTTCCTACTCTAACTTTGCAATTCCCTCATGAAATAATTTTGAAATATTTCACACATTCTTTTTTTACCCTCATGGTTTCTAAATTGTTGTGGGAAATTTTGGTTTTCCCCATTCTCCTGTAGAAGTAGTTCTACTACTGTTTTTGATCCTAAAAGTTGCTTTAATGTTGGATTTTTGACTTTGGGGATCAAACCGAAGGCAGAGTCTTTGGTGGCACATACTGCATAATGACTGACCAGAAATAAAAAAATAATAAATTCAGTTTACAAGTCCAGCTGTCTTCCCAGGAAATCAGGAGGCATGCTTGAGGTGCAGCATGACTTTTCTCAGCTTGGGGTCCAAGCCAAAAGTGAGCATATTGCCAACTTAGCTGTTCAGAGACAGCTGGCAATAACCTTGCTAATAGTGTATGTTGAAAAAAAGACAAATAAAATGTAAAAAAAATGCACCTAAATTTCACTATTCAGGAAAAAATTTAAATCCAGACAACGTCTATCAGTTTTAAGGGAAGGGTTAATGTTTCCAGTGTGTCTTTGAAAATCAACTATCAGTCAAGATAAGGAGTATGTGTTCTCTGGATTTAAACTGAAAAGCTGGCCAGCTCTGTATTTTATTTTTCACCACTGTTCATAACTTACTGAAAGAACTTACAAAAGTCATCTTGCCAGTCTGTTTCTATTCCCAAAAGACCAAAGCAAAGCTAATGCATTTACCTTTGCCCAGTACTTCATAAGTCTTAGATGTATTCAACCTTCTGTGTGATACTAGCAGATACTACTATTTTCAGTTATTTTGGATCAGATTCTGTCATCAGTTCTACTCAAATGAATTCATATCATCATTTTTTTTGTTTTTATATTCAAGTGTGTGTAAATAGGAATTGAATTTGCAAGACATATTATTTTAAACAGAAATTTTTTGAAGGGGAGGAAAGGGAAAGGGAAAGGAAGAGTTTACATAAAAATATATTCCCTTGAAAAATAATATCAAAAATATTAAACAATACAAATAAGTAATGGACAGAGGGAATATTTAGAAAAAAACCTTAGCTGTCATGTCTGCAACAAGCCCAAGAGAACAGCGTTGTGGATCTTCTTACTTTCCCAAGCAAACTTCTACATTATTCATCTGGAACAGGCTCATTTCCATAATGTATACAAGGGAATTTTCTGTGTGTAGAACAGTAATTACAACCTGTGAAAGGTTAGTTTACCCTTCAAAAAGACTATTTTCATGACACTATTTTCATGTATTTACCATATGGCTGCAAGTTTGACCTTTTTTTTCTTTTAATCAATAATCCAGGCAACTAGAAGTTCGTTTGTTTTTTTTTTTATAAATTTAACTTTTGTGAATGTGGGACTTGGTGGGGTGAGAAAATAGGGACATTGCAAACAATCTCTGCACAGATGGTCAGATGCAGCATAAGGTGAGAATCAGAAAAGCTGCCACTTAGATACCCTCTCAAAGTTAAGAATAAGCACCTGGTGAGCATGTACAAGATACAAAACAGGTTTAGAGAGTTTAGAGAGAAGAGCTACTGGGCTCTCTTAGCCCTATTTTTTTTTTAATAGCAATAACATATGGATTCCAGGAGGCTGTCACGTGGGGCAGGGAAAGGTGAAGGTAAATTAAAAACAGAAGTAGAATAAACTTTAGAAGAATTAAAAACTGCCAACACAGCCTGATGTCTAAAGTTGATAATGGATTTGTATTTCCTCCAGTCCTCTGAATTCTTTATCACTACATTTCCCTGTAAATTATTAGGCTTTCATTTGGCATGTGGGAACTTTTATATAATGTATCCCAGCGAATTACAAAGGGATCTGCAAGCAGAAAAATATATTGCCTCTTTTTGGAATTTAATATGTTGACTGCCCTCTAAAAATGCAGTCTCTATCAGCACAAATTCAATGCATAACGTCATCTGTTTGACATATAATTGACTTAATTTAATAATGCATGACAATATTTGATTTGGGATTGTGGTTCGTCCAAAGACATTGAAGAGGTGAACACACTTACACAGCAAATAAGAGCACTCTTTTTTTTTAAAAAAAAAAGCTTATCACTAGTTTTGGTTTTTAAAGAGACCAGTGCCCTACAACAAAAGACTCTATTTTATCTGTTTTTATTTCCCCTCTTGTAACCCATTATTACTAACAACAAAAGAATTAGAGGAAAAAGAATTAGAGGAAAAAGAGCTAAAACAGATTTTTCTCCACTCCTGCCCCATATTTCTGACTTACATATTTTCCATATTTTGATGTATTTTGAGCCCAAATTACCTCCCATTTTCCCCTGAAAAGTCTTCTTGATTGTTTTGGAAAATTATCATCACCTTCTGGGGAGAAAATACTTTTAATAAACAAGAGAGAAAATGTCCACCTGATGAAAACAATCTCAAAAGGAACAAAGATCTGTTGCTCAATATGAAATAGGTTTAAATTCTTGGACACTGTTTGCCTAAATATATGGACAAAACCACACTCCTTTAAAAGAATATTGTTTTATATTAATAATTTTATTCTTTGAAAATGGACTTGACTATACTCTAATGCATCTATGACATGGATCAAAACATTCTTCCCACTGAAAAAATATAGAATCCTGTTCTGTAGATGAAGGAATGAGAGAATAAAGGTCTTGGACTAATTCTACTGAAATTTGAGAGTTTGTCATTCATTTTGGATGCTTTTAAGATCCAGAGCTTCAATAAAGACAAAGGTACATAAAGCAGAACTAATCAGAGATGTAACCACTGAACTGAAAACTACAAATTCCAAAATCTCTTTTCAACAACATCAGCCTGGAAGCAGAAAGCATGTTTTATGCCTTGTGGTGGGTTGACCCTGGTTGTATTCCAGATGCCCACTAAAATTGCTCTACCTCTCCCTTTGACAAGGGAAATTTTCTTTCTGTATGTTCTTTCTGCAAGGTTTCAGCAGATCAATACAAATATTAGTTGCTTCCTACATTTGCCAAAACAGGTGTAGAAAGAAGGAAAACAATAGTAAACACTAAGAAAATACAAGGAAAAATAGGAAATTGTCAATAGTTGTAGAAGAATGTGTTATCATTCATAGATTTATGTTATGGATGGGAAAATATGTATCAGTGACTGCTGAGAATTCTGGCTTGCTTTTGCTGTCACCAGAAACCATTTTCTGATTGATTAAGTGTTCTTTGTCTTTCTTTTTGAGTTCTGACTCATCTAGATGTATCCTCTGGTGTTGGCCAGCACAATTTCTCCTAAGGCAGGATCAAAAGAGGCGGACAGAAAAACATGTATGGGGAGAGTATGTATATAGAAGGGAAATCAAAATCATTGGAAAGGCAGAGCAAGTTCATTTTTCTAAGTCATCTAATATCCATTAATTTAGCATTCTCCCAAGCACATATATGCTAATTTAGGTGTTGTAATTATTGAATTTCTCAAACAAGATCAGAATGTCAGGTGAAGGACTGATTGCAACCTGGTGAATTACCTTTCTGTTAAGAAGTTATCTTTTGATAGACTTGCTCTATAGCTTCCAAATTTGAGACAGTTTTAAAGTCTCCTGGTAAGAACATAAGCTCAACATATGAAAATTGTAAGTGGCTATAGATTCCATAGCATCAGTGAAAATGTGAGCAGATGCCTTACTATCTTCAGAGAGTGCACTGAAGGAAAAAGAGAGAATAATAGTATATAATCCCTTTATTTGTTCTGTTCATTAAATAGTCTGTTGTTGAAATATCAGTTTTGGTCTGTTGACCACTGATTGGATTCCCCATTTATTTACAACTCACCATTTAATTTAATGAGATTATCTTGGCATTCTTTTGGTTTTACAGTAATTTAGTAAATTTTTCAACCATTTTATAGATTTTCGTTGCTACTGGCTATTGTTATACCTCATGAGCTATGAAACACTTTCTAATAGCTGCAAAACAACTGCAAAAGTTTATTTCCAAAAACTGTGGCAGGTGGCTTTGAAGTGACCTTTAAACACAGTCTTTTCTTCTCTTCTGGAGTCATTTTCCACTTATATTGATTTAGCTAAATGAGGAATTAGGCCCAGAAAATGCAGCTGTTGGAAAGAAAGCAGAGTTAGAACTGGAATTCACCTTCATAAATAACATTTTGTTTTGTTCAAGATGACACAAGCTCTGCATTGATGAGCTCCAGAGAACAGGTGCTTTAGAACAGGTCCTCTAAGTCTTTTTATTCATTTGGCTTTCTTTTTTCTTTTATTCTTTTCTTTCTCATCTTACTTCAAAACAGTCATTCAAACTACCTTTTCAATTAACTCCCTCAATGTGACAGTGTATGGTTTTTCAATGCATGACTAGCTGCCCTTCTCTGATTTTAGGGCTGAGAGGGTGAAACTTCTCTTGATCTTCTAGGTCAGCAATGAAGTGGCCTTCACCTACTGGAGGAATATTTTCTTATCTTGGATGCAGTGAGGTTTAAAAACGCAACATTATGTGAACATGTTCCACATGTGAAGGAATCTCATTCCTACACCATGAGAAATTTGATGACTATTACTCTTTACTGTCCCTAAATGCCAGTAAAAGCAACAAGTGACTAGAGATTGCTTAATTCCTATTCAAATCTTGCTAATACTCCACTGAACTCTTGTTAATACTCCACTTAATTCCACTTAAGTGGGTATCAACAATTTAAATATTGGAATGTGAGGAAATAACAGGTGCATGAGAATAATCATTAGATTTCTAATTCTGTATTTTGGCACTTACAACTACCTTGATGTACCTGCAATTGACTCAAAGGAGAATAAAAATCTCATAGGGGGATTCATGCACAATCCTGCCTTTCATTTATATCAAAAATTAGATCAAAGCCTATTACACTGAATTTTGAATAATGCAATCATCAGATGGTCAAACTCTTTTTAACTTTGTTTAATTTAAGTTATTACAACTCTTACTTTATGGTGTTTTGATATGTAAAATGATACCAATACTGGTCAGTAGTAACTTCAAAGGAAAAGGTTATTTAAAACAGAGAAAATATTTTCCATCTGTACCTTCCTGACTTCTGGGAGTCAATGTTACAAGTACAACCTGAACTTGAGGCTGCAATTATAGGAAGTCCACAACAAGACTTTCTTCCTGGTTTTGGTTTGTGTCTTCCACATAACACCAAGAAAAAATGGAAGAAGTTTCTTCATTCCCTTTGTGATTTTATAGATTTCAACCACATCATCTTTATTTAGCCTCTCCTTGGTAGCTATCCCACTATTATGACTGGTCTCACAGCCCTTTTGGGTCCCACTCCACCCTTGTACCATCAAAAGAGGGTGCAGCATTTACACTGTGACTGTTCCAGAGGTTTATACAATGGCACAGTCACGTCCTTCATCTTGTTCTTTATTATCTTTCTGATACTTTCAACATTCTATTTGTTCTTTAAATTGCTATTCAGCACCAGGCTGACATTTAGAAAACTGTACACAATTTCCTTGTGGAATACTGAAAGCTAATTTAGAGCCAATCACTTTGTGTGTATAATTAGAATGCATTTGGTATTTTTCCCCCCTGAAAATTATTTTGTATTTATCAACAATGAATTTCATTTACCACTTTATTGTCATGAGAGTCATCTGTGGTATTTTGCAGTCAATTTTAGTTTTAACTATGTGAATAATTTTTTATTACTAACAAAGCTTGACATCTCATTATTCATTCTGTTTCCCAATAATTTATGAATATGTTTAACAGCAGAAAACCCTGGTAAATAAAATACTAATTTTATTTGCCATAAATTTTCCAGTAATGAGAGGCAATAGCCAACTCAGACCAATCCTTTCTCTCTAAAATTAAGATTCCTTTTTTCCACATTACATTCACCAGCACTGAATTTCTCTTTTTTTAATAGTGTCCAGTCACACAGTACTGTACTGTCCTTTTCCATTCTTCAATCATCTTTCACCTTTGCTGCTGTTAATAACTCAGTATTTATCAGGGAGCTGTGTCCTTTGTTACTGACCCTCTCTCCAGGTCAGTTACATGCTTGCCAAGCAGCACAGGCTGCAGCATGGATCACTGTGGCACTACAGGGTTTGACCTCAGAGCAAAAACACTGTTTGACCCCTTTTTGTTTCCAATGTTTATCCATTTATTTATCCAAAGGAAAATCTTCCTCCTTATCTCATGGCAGATGATTTTCTATCTTATCCGTCTGGTGAAGGATGTGGTTGAAAGCCTTTGGAAACTATATAATATAGATGCTCCTGTTCCACAGTTGCTGCACCCAGGACACTGAAATTTTAGCTGCTGTTTTTAATAACCTTTCCAGCTTTGATGCAGTTTTCTTTCTTAAAATTAAATATTACTGTGAAAGATTCTGAAAGGACATTTCAATCTTTCAAGAATATTAAAATTTATGTAATTTTCTATTGCAAACTGGCTTTTTTCAATGTGACTGAATTAAGAGATGTTTCTTTTCTTGTGAACTTTTTAATTAAGAATGCCAATAAGCAGGTATGTATGTTATTTAATTTATTATTTCCTACATTGTTCCTTACCAGGATATTATCCAATTCACATGGAGGTAACTGGATTCTCTCTTTACAGCTGTACTTTGGATTTGAAATGTTGGATTTTACATTAACACTTCACTTGCAACATTCTTGATTGAGTAGTTGATAATGTAGTACTATTAATACTCTGCCTAGTCAAGCCTTCAGGTACAGGAATAGTCTGGTGTTCAAACTCACAAAGTATTTACCTCATTTCACCTCTTTAATGTGCAATCTCATGGTTCCATATAACACCTTTTCTCTCATTTTAGTACCATTTGTGCCCTGCTATTTCAGTATTTTGCTGACTCTGATGCTGTTTCTGAGATGTGTGCTGACTCATATCTCTCATAATCGTAAATGTTTCTACTTCATTAATTTGTATCCAGCTTTGCATAGAGGTAGGCAAACAGTTCACTTCCATCTCTATGCTTCCCTTGTAATTCTCTGCTGAAATGGAACTCTAAGTTATATTTTCTGTCCCTTGAGGAGATAGAGTGGCTCTGGTATCCAACCAGGGTCAACTCACCACAAAATCAAATCCATACTTGATATAATGAAAAAAGTACATATGAAGGACAAATACATTAAAAAACCCAACATATTTTATTCTACTTTGATGGGCAATTTCCTTCTATTTCCCCTTTCTCTTCTTACTACATTACACAAAGGCAGGAAGCAATTCTCTCTTCTCAAAAATAAATTTAGAAGATTCATAAAAACTCAAACTCAAAAATAAGAATATATTTTTGACCATTTTTTGGAAAAGGATAAAGGTACATATCATTTGCATTTATTCAAATTATTTGCTGCCATTATTTTTTCTTTTTTTCTGTTGTCTTCCTACCTGCCAATAAATATATAAGCACCTTCAGGCCTGCAGTTGAAATCAACGTGTAGGTGAGACCCCTGACTCTGGTGCCAACCACTTGTCATCTGATCTGAGGTTGGCCATCACAAGTTGCCTTTGCCTAAGGCAAATTCTTACCTAACCTGGCTTAGCAGGGCTGTTCTAGTAGTGACACTGTGGTAGGATTTCAATAGACTTAATTGCAATCAACTGATACATTAAAATTTCTAAGGCTTTTTTTTTTCTTTTAAAAGACCTTCTTCCCCATGTAATTCTGTGTGGCAAATCCTATTTTTTTTTGCTCTGAAGAGCTATATAAGGAAAATAAGCCAAAAATACTACCTTTGCCTAGTGGATGTTTGGAAATTTATTTTGGGGGATTTTTTAATACATGAATTCCACAGGATACAGCTGTTAACATGAAATTTTATAGACATTTCTTCCCCAGAACTTCATCTTTCAAATTTTGCTGCGGTGTATAGCCTTGGGATGTATGAAAAACAGAAGATAATTTTGTTCTTATCAACCTGATTAAAGGCATAGTCAGGTGCTAAAACAAATCTTACAATTACAGTCTGTTAAGTACAGCTGACAAAGATATTACCTGATTTAGAATTAATATAGAAGGTAAAAGCATAAGAAACTAGTATTATCACTTGAAATCAAAAATTATCCAGTGAGAAATGGGATGCTTAAAAAATAGGATATGTAGCAACATTAAAATGAGGATATTTGAACACACCACCTGAAAAATACGAGTAGTAATTCTGGCATTAAACAAAAAATTGAAACATTTTTCAGTAAAACAATATTAGGTCTGGAGATCTAGGATCAGTTTCTTCTTCTGTCTCACAAGTAATTGATCTCATTTTCTAAGAGAAGAATCCAGTCATCCTGCTAGAGGATGTTTTGTGATTATGTTCTTTCAGTCTCAAATGTAAGTATTATATCATTGTGCGTTAAGAAATACAAATAATGCCATGGTCTGCTACTTTGGACCTGCAGTTGCCTTCTTACTCTGAAACCAGCAAAGAGCATACCTAAACTTAGCTCTTGCCCATCTCAAGAGAGAACCTTGACCACAGGAATATTATAAATTTTGCATCACTTCCTTAGCATCTCTCAAAACAGAGCTTTTCTCCATGTAATTTTTTAAGTACTTATTAGATCAATGAGGCAATTACTCTACATCTTAATGCTTATGACAGTCACTTTCAGGATGATTCCAATATCTTGCTTTGATATTTAAATAATTTGCACAGAAATAATTCTAAGCAAAATTTCTACCCAAAAACCCCCTATCTTTTTGCTATTTTGTGCTGGTGGATAGTTTTCATTCTTCCTGGTGCAGAAGAAGTGTTCCAGGCAGAAAGATTTTCGATATGGGATCGTGTTCTTTGTATCTCCGGCAAGTTTTTATGACTGGGCTGCTAAAAAGAGTCACTGCAGTCAGTTTTGTGAGTCATTATTTCTTTAGCCTTCCTTGTAAGGGCCTGAAACAAAAATGGTTCTACAAATTGATGCAGCAAATTGAAACATATTCTTTTTTATTTCAGGTGAATCCTTTTGATGAAAATGGCCCAAAGTAGAAAAAAGTTTGGATTTCCTCAATGGTGAATGTTCAAAGATAAAATATTCATCCAATTTCAGTGAGGAAACACTAAGTATGCATAATTGCTTTGCTCTGCTGACCTCCTTTTCCATGGGCCCTGCAACACAAATCTATGTAAGCACTTTATCAGGGATTCCCTGGGCAGGGCTAGACTGGACTGAGTTGGGCTGTCTGATAATAATTGTTCAAGTCCTCATAGAGCAGAACCTCTGCAGCCCTGGGCTGCATTATTACTTCCCTGTCTGTTTGATGGTCCTGGTGGAAGAATGACCTGAATTTTCTTTGCTCTGCCTCTAGGCAACCCATCTCTGACTTGGTTTTCATATTTATCAAGTGGTACCAGCAGTCTTGAGAGAAAAGAATATGTCATGGAGGCAACTGTCTATCTCATCCAGAGAAGACATAATAAATTTCATCATAATTTTTAGGCATCAATCTCCAGAGTATGCAATTGCCCATAGGCAGTAATTTAAAGCGAATGAAGTGACTCCCTTTTTTTAGCATGAATTGCTGGTAGATGCTACATACATCAGTAGATCAGTTAGTAAAAAATCAAAAGTGAATTGCCTAATCAATATTACTTGAAAGAGAGATGTGTATTTGAAATTTCAACTCAAGCTTTGACTTTTTAAAAAAAAATTTGAATAATTCCTAATTTAAGATCTGCAAAAGTCCTTCTTGCAAACAAGGATGATAAACAAATAAACCTGAAAATTTAGGTTCAGCAAGACAAAAATATTTCCTAAAATAGCCATGAAAAAGAGAAAACTAGGACTTTTTCTTTACTGAGGTCACTTCTCTGCAGCTGTCTGTTTCTAAAAATAATTGTATTCTAAGCATAATCAAAGAGTTTCAGAATTAACACTGAGTTTTGTGGACTATGAAGACACACTGCCAAAAAGGTCTGGACAGAGGAACTTCCAGTGCTGGCAAAAATGTACTTGTGAGATTTATGGATTACAAGGAGAGCATGTAAATGCATAATCATACTTACTGCTTCTCTGTTTTACCCAGCCAAGACACTAAGAATGTAATCTCATTAGGTTTAAATTGACTACACATTGCTTTGGCAATATTTGTAAAACTCTATGCTTTGGTAATTAAGGAAATGGAAGAAGTGGGTTAATAAACTCTCTAGTTTCAATTGAATAAAATTTTAATTATAAGACAATAGTCATACTTTTAGGAAAATAAATATTTAAATGCCCTCACAAGGTAAATACAGTACTGAGCATTTGACATTGATTTCACGTCTAAAACAACTACATCCGTATGGTTCTGTAATTCACTTGTCCTGCTTAGTGAAATAGTTTCTACATAAACCTTGTAGGGGCCAGGAAGAAATTGATGATGAACATCATAGTAAAGGCTTAATGGAATAAAAGTAAATGTAAATTTAAAGTAAGTGGAAATAAAACAAAATCAAAGGAAATGCTTTATAACTTTTCTTAGCATTTAGAAGTAGTGACGAAAGCACAGAAAAATTCCTTTGCAGATGGCAAGTCATCTTAATCAAGTAAATTAACTGATCAAGCATTTAAAAAAATAAAGTGGTGGGTTATTTGACACACACTGTAATCATATTGGACATATTGCTTTCAATAAATGTTAAAGGACAAATTAACATTAAGAAATTAACATTATAGTTGTGCCAACTATGTTTCTAAATCTGCTTTTCGAGTTTATAATTAAACCCCTAAATTATTACTGCAGCAAATTAACACTTTTAATAGGATTCAAACATTAATATCATCAGTATTTGCTTTTATTTCCCCCAAAAAAGACTTTTAAAAATAAAATTTAAACAATACAGTACTTCCACAAATACTAAAAGGCTAGATGGCATGAAATTTTTCTTTTAACACATAGTGTATTCTAAAACTATAGCTTTTTAAGAGTAGTATGATACTGTAATCTATTATTGTATTACATAATATTCTATTACAATTATGAATTGTACACAGTAAAGACCAAATAGTTTTTAGTCTTTCCATTTCAAATTATTTCATACCATAGCAGCAGGAAAGTTGACCCTATGCATTTGTTTTTATGAGGATCAGGTCTGAATACTGAGCACAAAGAGAATCTCTCTGTTGAATTCCAAGAGAAGTGAACTAGATTAAGTTTGTTTACTATTTCTAAATAACTACGTATTTCTCCTTCAACCTGTGTACCTTCACATCCATTCCTGTAATCATTTCTGTCTTATTCTGATCCTTACCTATGTATCTGAAACTTGAATCTGTTTTGGGATTGTTCTTTATTTCTCTAGAAAATGAGGAGCTTAAGGAACTAAAAATTACAGCAAGATTTAAAACACACAACTGAGTGCTTTAAACACTCATTTTGTACTGAAAGGAATAAAAGATTTTTTAGAAGACACATTTTCCAACACTGTGATATCTGACAGTTTTCTCCTCTATCCCAGTAATTTTAGCTGCTTAAACCAGCTTAAATTATAACTTTTTTTTAATTGAACTAAAACAAATTTTAGTTTACTTAAAATACCATGTGCTTAGTTCTAGCATCAAATTCTTATTTCCCTGTTTTTCCTTTAAAAAGTTAATTTGAAAGTATATGAATACTTAACTCTCTGTGTTTTCTTTTCAAAGTTCCAGTTTATTTCCTGTGAAGCATCCAAATATGAAATCACACTATAATGAGTTTCATTTTCCAGTAACTATCCTGTTTATATCCTTACAGTATTTCCTAAAATATGCTGATATTTTGTATGGAAGCTTTGGTGGCTTGACATAAATCTCATGGAAAAGATTAGACTGCTTACATAGTATGAGACACTTCTGCTTACTGAAATGGGTGTGGTGACACATTACAGAAATTTTTGGAAACACAAAGGCAACAAATGCAGATGTCACCTAAAATAATATATAATCATATTATTATTTTTAATCTGGTGAGCAGGATTAATTCATCTCCTTACCACCCCTATACATGAAATCAAAAAGAAAAAAAAAATCATATAATATAGGTCATGTGAGCCAGGCAATGACAAAGGAAGGCCACTTTTGATTTCAGTCCTTACAGTAATACTACCATACTGTGCTTTAACTGGATAGTGAAGTTTTGTAATAGTTAAATTTTTTTGAATAACACTTGATTTCAAAAGTCTTCTAAAATAATTTTTAATTATTTGAAAAATCTCTTTCAAGTTTCTGTGTATGTGTTAAATTTAGACATATAAACTCAATCTGAGAAATTAATAGACATAAATTTATAGACATACCTGAACAATTGTGGAATTAGGACTTTATTTTCTTCTTTCTTAATAAACATGTGGTCTAATAAGAATACATTTTTTGATTACATTTTACCAATGTAATCAAAGCTATCAACCATTTTTCATTGTGAGGACAGCTATCCTTGTCTTGTTTAAAATAAGCTGGGATAAAATTTTAGTTTCTCTCCAGCATTTTTAGAAAAACTTGTGTCATCTTCACTTGAATCATCTGTTTAACTTCAGCCTTAGAAGAGATAATTTCATTTCCATAGTTCAAAATGTTGTAGTACCATATGAGCAGTCTTAGACTTCTGCTATACTTAAATAGTCATTATCTTCTTTCAGTAATTATATTCAAATATAAAAGTACTACACAGCTTTAATGATGTATAACCCATCTTATTTTAGCCAACCATTGTAGGGATGTTTTATGGCACTCTTAATGATATGTTGTAACAGATTACCATACTTAATTTACAATAATAAAGTCATTTAATGAATATGAATACGACCTCTTTAAATACTCTGCAGTAGACCTTTGTTTTTAATATACTCATTCAACAATTTAAGTCCCAGAAGCTATGACACCAGTATTTTATCATCCAAAGATTGCAATGCTCCACATCAGAATATGCATGGCTGGTGACTTCAATGCAACTTCTTGTGAAAGAATCTCAGAGAAACCAAGGATTATAAATAAACTGCTTCAATATTTTATAATTAAGATCAAAAACTTATTCTTGGAAAGAAAACCTTGCCCCACTAAACTGGGTTGTTTTCAACAAGCTTGAGCAAGAAGCAGATCTTAATTGAATAGATATTCATTCTGGTTCAATAAATTGATGTATTATTGGCTCCTTCCTTCTATGTGTTTCTATCATTACAGTAAAACAATTAATAAATATATATAATTAAGGACTAATGCAAAATATAGCATTAGCAATCATTATTTTATAGCCACATATACATGTCAATCATCTAAATTAGGCAAGATATAAATATATGTATAATGTTTCTGTATTTAGAATGTTTTTGGTTTTCATATACTTTGAATAACAGAGACATTGTAAGCTCACAATTTTTCATTTTTTACTATTTTTATATTGTCATGGAAAGAGAATGATGAGGCTTTTAAATCATAAAGAGTAAATAAAAAGTTTCCTCCAATATTTTGAGAAGCTTTCAATTCTGCCTTAATAGATTTATTCTCTAAAGCTATTTAGTAGGAAGACAGGTTTTCTGTTACATTTACTATACCCTGAACTGTCTTTGTGGCCCCACCAGACCAGAAAACACAGCAGATCTAAGAAAACAGAAGAGTCACAGGCTCAGAATAAAGATTTTCCTTCATCAGCCACTCTAATGTGAGGCTCTCTCTGCTACCAAGCCCTGAATTTTCATGAAATTTTAGGTTTTAATTGGGTTTGGCCAGCTTATCATTTTAGTGTATTTTACTCTTCTGTCACACTGGAGATGGATTCAGTTTTTATGTGAGAACTGGCAGGTAGGTAAGCAGGAAAAACTAGGCCTTTGCATAAACTTATGTTCTTAGGAAACCAAATTAAAATGCTTTTTGGTGGCAAGTAAGGGAGCACTCTGTTCAGGTTTCCCAGACAACAAAACTACAGCTTAAACTCATAACACTTTTCACGATCAAATAACTCGCTTAATTACAATTGTACCATTTCCTCTCAAATATTAAAGCGGTTTATTAACACAGAAACAAACAAATAAGGCATAAATGTCCTCATGTTGTGAGGTGTGACCTTAGGGAAGGTTAATTACTTCTCACAAATCTTATTCTAGACTTCTTGGGCCTTCTCTTTTACTTGGAAAGGAATGGCTTTATTCTGTAGACATACCTTCACGGAAATAAATTATACTGTGTTTTTTCTTCTGAGTTTGCAAAATGATGAAATGCTGAGCAGATAATGTAAAAATGTGTATTTCATTTGTATTCATTATTTTGGTTTTGGACTGTGCATTCTCCCCAGCCATTTTCCCCATAATTAATATTTGACATCTGGAATCTGAAAATAACACCTCTATATATACAGATGTTGTCTGGGCTGATCTGTATATAAGAGATACACCCATCCCAGATGTGGGTTCCCCAGTCATCAGGGTTAAGCACCTGTTTTAAACATGTCAGGGACAAGTTGCAAGATATTTTTACATGAAACCAAGCTAAGTGATATTAAAAAAGCTGGGATTCAGCCTTGTAAAATGGAGTTGGGGAAGGTTCAAGGCAAACAATCAGTCTTATTATATGTGGAAACCTCTTTAGGCCTTCAGATGAGGGTAGCCACCCTTAAATGGTCTAAGATACCTTCCCAAAACCAAATCTTAAGTACTACATGGAATAATCAAATATACATCCAAATTTAAACACAAGCCAAATTGTTAAGGCTCACTCTGTTCTAATAAATGAAACAGATGATTAATTGTAGCTTATTTATATTTATACTGCTTATTTATGTTTTGTACATATTATTTATTTATTTATTCACTCATAAATCAAAGAATTAATATGGCTTGGTTTTCTTTAGAACTCCAGCAAGAAATAATTTTTAAAAATGTACTTGCTTATTTTTATATTTATCATTTAAGGCTATGTGTAGGAGACACGAGTGTCTATTTTAAGTCTTTATTTTGTTTTTCTTTTCTGTCTCTTCCATTCTCAGTCACTTCAGAATAAACAATGTAATTCAAAAATCACAACCAGTAAGCAAGAAGTAAAATTATGAGGAACATGACTTATACACCATGGTTCAGACTCCTCATCATCAACTGATGAATTATACACATTTATGATAGTGATGTCAGGAAATATATGCCAAAAGATCTTTGCTGATAGAAGGCCTTTGAACAGAATTGTGACTAATAACCTAGAAATCAGATAAGTTTAGAAATTTTTTTATTTTATTTATTCTTAATACCATACTTTTTTATGAGGTTTTGTTTTTATTGTGTTTCTTTTTTTTAACTTTTTCCTTTCTTCAGGGTTCCATCAGGAGATTTTGAGAAAAATGGTTTTCTGTTGCCTTTCTAAACAAAAAACGTGATGAGAAGACTCCTTCTTATTAGTATGTTTTGTATGCAACAAAAATGTATGTATCTATCAGATTTCTTTACAACTCAACCTTGTTGATGTCTTCTAAAAATAAAAGAACCATTCCTGCATTTGTAGTTCATACAGAGCACAATATGATAACTCAGCTAAGTATTTCACACTGTTATACTCTATCCAAGTATGATCAATATAATCATCATAATAAATCATTAATAACCATTAACTACCCTAACTCATTAAACTTGCATGAAACCTCAACATATAACACAATCTGGTATTCCAATTTTGGGTTTATTTTCCTTAAATAGCTTGCTGTCACAGCATGAAATTAAAATTAGGGATGTTAAAGCAACTGAATAAAGAAGGTAAGTAAGTGCTTAGAACTGTTTAGCCAGGATGTTTCCAAATACTTCCAGCTTGGGCTTCTTAAATCATTTACAGAACTTCATATTTCTATTTTTACTTTTAAATAGTTTGTACACCTTTTTTTCCTGAAGAAAGCAAAAATATTTTGTATTACATTTAAGAAAGAATATGAAAATAGTAAGTTTATTTCCAAATGTTTTCACCAAGCTTTCAAAGAAAATTTAAATTTGATTTTTTAATACATACATTCAGGTGTCATTCCATCATCAAGACTTATTCATTTTCCTATATTTCCTATGGTTTTGTTAATATGTTATAAAATTCAAAGAAAGATGTAGAGAAATCAAATTTCCTCATAAATGTATTTTGATAAGTTCAGAAATAAGTTGAATTTCTTTAAGCTTGGTAAGAATTGTCCTGCAGATTTGAATATAACAGGACTATGTAAGGCTTCAGTGCCCCTGAGATTAAGAAAGTTTCTCTTTTCTGAAAATCTTACCCTAAAACAAATGTGGCCAATAATTTTCTGTACAAAAATCATTAAAGGGCCAAAGACATCCTGTGTTTACAAGCATTAGCAATAAATATCAAACCTAAAACAGGAATGTGATTTCAGAAATGTAGCTCTCCAAGACATTTTTTAGTTCAATTTTATTGAACAGGCTTTCTGTCAATCTAGTATGATTTCATTTCCTGCATATATCAGCAGTCTGACAAAGGTAGAAATGTGACAAATCTTGAACAAATTTTCTCTTGAAAAAGGTCAGTGAAGAAAATTTCTGTAACATTTCATGTGCTCATTTTCTTGTTTTTATTTACTCTATCTCCACTACAGGGGGAGTGAGGAAGCAGCTATGTGGGGCTTAGTTTTCTGGCTGGGGTTAAATTATGACTTTTAACAAAATTATTTTTCACTCAGATACACTGTGGTTCAGATAGAAAGCAATAAAAAACATCTATGTGATGCAGTGCTATGAACTCCATCTTCCATCTATCTAAGTAATTGCCAAACTCTTGTAGTCTCTTGTTGAAAATCTGTCATGTCTTAATATTTAAAATACCATGTCTATTTCTCCCACTATCTACTTTCCAGGCTTGGGGTAGCCAAGTCTTTTTATAATCTTATTCATGTAAAACATAGCATTTATTTCTAATTTCAAGTACAGCACTAGAATGGCTGCAACTCTTTTCCCCTATGGTACACTTGAAAATTCATGACCTTTTATATAAAATCAAACAAGCTATTTCTAAAGCACGGGACAAATAGAAGGCTTTGCAAACAAGGCCCCTGAATTAATAAACATTGAACTGTTCATTTTTGAGTTGCCTACAAATATTTTAATAAGCAAAGACAAAGTTCAAGTCTTTGACCACAAAGTGTTAGCAGTGCCCTAATAGAAAAATGGAGTTATGAGGTTATTCATAGTTCGACATGGGGTTACTCTATTCTTCTTTCAGAAAAAAACAAACACCTTCTGAAGAGGATTTTTTTTTTTTTTAGGAAAAACCAATGTCTGTTATGTATAGGAATACTATAATGAATACTGCAGTTAAGATTTTAGATAATATGAAGGCATAGGTATTCAGATAAATACAGAGTTATGTTTTGGTCAGATATACTTTGCAAGAAAAAAGCATACTTTCCTTCATGCTAGACTACTTTATACTTTGCTAGACATCATTTTCAGCTGTGTCTGCTCCAGAAGTAGAAACGTGTCTCCAGCAAATCACAGACAATATAATGCCAATCTAGATACAGATACTATTTGGAAAACTGTAAATCTTGATACAGGAGTCCTAAATTAAATAAGGTAAATTTATAAGTTAAATATTTAGAATTGCATAAAATATGGCTTTGTTCTTAAAAAAAAAAAAAAAAAAAAAAAAACCAACAAACAAAAACAAAACCATTTTTTTTTCCCTAAAAGAAGAAACAAATGGAAAGGGCAAGTGATTACATGAGATACTAAAAGATGTCATGTTGGAACTGACAGAGAAAACTACCTGAATTTTCAACACCAAAAAACTTGTGTGTTTACCTTTGAACAGTGAAATTCAGGACCAAGTAAATCATGCTGATCAGAGTCACAAATTATTGTTTTTAAGTTCTGTTCTGTGGACAGTGGCCTATACCACTTCTTAATTTTCAGCTCTGTGCAAGCTCCAGGCTAGTCTCAATAACACAGCCAGCAAGTAAAATATTTTAATTAAAAATAGTAATTGTAACTAATTATAAGTGGCCCAAAATAACAGCCAATATCATTAAGCTGTATCTCATACATTGCAATTATCTTACATTGAAATGGTTTGTTTAAGATATAGGTATTAGTCTTGATAAGTAATTTTTAAAAATCAACAATTAAAATGCCTATATTACATTTACCTGATTATAACTGGCAAATATTTCTCCTTTTGCACTTTGAAATTACAATATTGTGATTTCAATATTGTAATTGCAATATTATAATATTACTCCAAATTTTTGATCTAGCACACATAAAACCCTCACAAACTCAGCACAGCTGCTTTCTAATTGTATTCTCAGTGCTGTTTTATCTTGCAACTCTTCTTCACACTGTCCTGTTTAATATGTTTAGAATTTCTCATTCTGAGGTTTTTAAAACCTAAAGTTAATGGATTCAAGGACAGCAGGACCAGTGCAGTGATCACTGCCCTGTACTCAGCACTTGGGTTGAGTTGAGTTGAGTTATCTTGAGTTGAGTTGAGTTGAGTTGAGTTGAGTTGAGTTGAGTTGAGTTGAGGCTTCACCTCAAATGCTGCATTCAGTTTTGGGAGCTTCACTGCTAGAAAGACAACAAGGTGCTGGAATGAGTCCAGAGAAGGGCAATGGAGCTGGGGAAGTGTCTGGAGCACGAGTGCTGTGGGGAACTGGGGTTGTTTAGCTTGGAGAAAGGGAGGCTCAAGGGGTACCTTGTCCCTTTCTACAACCACCTGAAAGAAAGGTGTAGCTGGAGGGGGCTGGTCTCTTCTCCAAGGCAACCAGCAACAGGACCAGAGGAAATGGCCTCAAGCTCAGGCTGGACATTAAGAAGAATTTCTTCACTCCAAGGTTGGTTAAGTATTGGAATGGGCTGTTCAGGGAGGTTGTGGAGTCACTATCCCTGGAAGTGTTCAAGAAATGGCTGGACATGGCATCATATTATAAACCTTCTATGGTTCAGTTGGTAGGGCAGTATTCAGTCAAAGGCTGGAGACAATGATCTTAGACATCTTTTCCAACCTTCATGATGCTATGATTCTCAGATGTTTCTGAAAGCAATTATTATAAAGGACAGAAAGAACTATTTTAAGAACTCCCTCAGTGCTTCCCATGTTCATCCAGCATCAGCAACTGTCAAGTACTGAAAGGTTCCCCAGTGAAATTGCAAAATACACTCTTTATAAAACTCGAATATATAGGCATTCTGGAGAAGGCTGAAGAACATTTTTTAATATTCCCTATGTAATTTAAAAGAGAGTAAGCAGTTTCTTTACTGAAATATATTTGAAAATTATGTTAAAATTGTTACTAAAATGAATAAAAATAAGAAAAACCTTTCAGAAATTTTACAGGTTTTTTTAAATGGGTAATGCTTTCTATTAACTTGTATAATTTTATTTTCCAGTAATTCTGGGTATTTTGTTTGAGTTTTGGTGGGGTTTTTTTTTGTTTTGTTTTGTTTGATTTTTTTTCCTTCGGCTGTTTTTGTTTTGTTTTGTTTTGTTTGTGGTTTTTGTGTTGAGGGTCTTTTTTGTTTGTTTTTTCAGTGTAGTGGGAAAGTTTTCTGATATTTTGTTTTGTTTTGCTTGTTTTACTTGTTTTTCCTGTCTGTATGCTATCCAAGATACAAAGGAAACATATTTACTGGGAAAATTTATGATACAGGAAGCCATTTTGCAGTTTTCTTCTCCGTTGTTCATATGCATATCTTATCTTGCCTTCAACCCTTTCAAGTATTTGAGCAGCTCAGATCATGTTTAGGCATGATCAATGAAATAATAAAAAAAACCTGCTACAACCACCCAATATTAGTGATTAGTAACTCAAACGACCTCTGATAAACAAAACTGTATCCAAACTACTTTGAGGACTTCGAGTCTTAAACAGAAATAAAGCAAATGTATCCTGAAGAATCTGCCTGTTTTTTCCATGCCTAATGATTACACATATATCATCCAAATGATAAAACCCAAGCTTTTTGCATGTTGGGTTGACAGAAAAATGCCAGAAATTCATCTCATTACAAATAGTAGTTGAGAGAAATAGGTTTTGGACTTTATTACTCTCCATATTCTGCAATTGTATCTACTTCTACAGTACAAGGCTACCTCTGGTGAGGAGTTTGGCTTTGAAAATTTGAAATGGGAAAGGAAAAAGCTGTCTGCATGTCTTCAGGTCTGTGTTGCATAAAAAATGCAAGGACAAATAAAAGACTATAACTTTATTTAAAAATCCATGAGATGAACAAATTATAGAAGTTGATTTTACTTTTGTGCAGCCATCTGTGAGAGCCAGAACTTATATTGTCTTTCTATCTCTTTCTATCTTTTGACTGAATGGGCAGCTTATTGTGGTTAGGAAGAGCTTACCACACCCAATTTGAAAAGCAGGCATAATTGGAAACTTCTTAAACACCAATGACAAATTTAAAAGTGCCTGAACCTAGACATGAATTCAATGATTTTGAAATAGTATTTTTAAAACAATAGTTAAGTGTAGGATATCATAAAAATACCATAAAACAACTAAAAGCCTATATGAAAAGTTTGCTCAGGATGAGCAATGCAATTCCAAGGTGAGAAAAGGATATTCTAATTTCCAGTGTTTTGTTCTCAAACCAGTGCTTTGAGAAAACAAGTGACAATGTATCTGAGAGTCCAGATTCAAAATCAGGAACTGAAAATGTTTGAATATCTTTGAGGGGTTGCAGTAAATTTAAAACTTTGATATTACATTGAGATTTAGTTATTTAGCTCTAGTTAGCTGAGGAGAGCTACAACTGAGTGAGAACACAAACAGTTTATCTGCCAGAATCCTAGCACCTGAAGATCAGAAGAGAGTCTATTTTCTTAAGCATCTTCCACACCAATTACCTAATGGCAATACAAAGTTCTCCAGAGATATTAAGAATTAGACTAGGGAAGGAACAAAGCACATTCTTCTAACATATATTCCTCTTCCACAAATCATAGCCTGAAACCACTTAGCTCAAAATCAGCATAAAACAGCTCTCAGGAGACTAGCCTGATAAAATATTTGATCTAAGCCCTTCCCCTCATTAAGGACTCTAGCCTCTACATTGTACATTCATGCATGCCTGACTTTATTATCCCATAATTCAGAAAATATACTCAAGAGACAGAGTATTGATATGATAGGGAACTTCACATCCCTATGCACCTTGACCTGCTGAACTAAAGCTGACAGTCAGTCAGCTGCAAACATTCAGTTGCACTTCTCTGTAAAATACAGAAGCAATGAATATTAGGTCTATCAACAGACCATACTAAGTCAGCTGTCATTTGGCCCATTTTTCACTGCAGACTTCAGACATTATTCACCCTGGAGGCTTTCAGGATCTGTCTGATGTTTTTTCTTTGTATCCCAGTACAGTGGAGTTTTCAGAAAAGATTATTTTAACTTGATAATCTGAATAGTGATCTAATAGGGGGACAGCTGTGACATCTGAATCCCAGGGGCTATTTATTGTCAATTAGTATGAATCTTAAACATATTCCCTTCATTCTTTACTTGGCCTGTTCTTAAATAAAGGACAGCACTCTCTGGGGGGTGTGGGGAAAATGATTGTGTGGCAAGGACCAGTGAAATGAACCTAAACAGAAAAACCATGAGGAAACCTCAAGATTAATTAGTGAAAGACTAAGGATAATGAATCTTTGTAATGGGAAGACAATTGATAACAAAAACAAAGTTTGATCATATAAGGTGCAGCAAAGACACAAGCTGTCAGATTAAAATCATGCATTACTATTACAAGCACAACTGTATTTTCCTATAAGCCACTTGGGGACTTTAGCAGGATTTTTTTTTTTTTTTTTTTGCTTGTTTGTTTGGGTTTTGTTTTAGGGGGGTTTTTTAAGGAAAATTTATGCTTCCAGAAAGTAGAGTCAGTTGTGAGATGAGAAATTCTGTATACCATACTGTGGAATTAGAGTCTGAATGTGTCACCTGGGAGATAAGGATGTGAGAGGACCAGGCAACACCATTGTAGGGGCAGTGCTTCTGCCTGGACACCACAGAGTGGTATCTGAGACCATAATTTGCTTTCCATGCTTAGAGTATTTTGTATTTAGAATATTTAGAAATTTTGTGTCTACACATGAACAGAAGAAAAAAAAAAAAATCTTTGATATGGTAAAGAATTAAATGTGCACTATTGATATATATATATATAATATATAGATAGATATAGATATAGATATAGATATAGATATAGATATAGATATAGATATAGATGATAGAGATAGAGATAGAGATAGAGATAGAGATAGATTTGGATGATAGATATAGATATAGATAGATAGATAGATAGATAGATAGATAGATAGATAGATAGATAGATAGATAGATAGATATTTGGTATGGCTTTGAGAATAGCAATAACCAAATATGAGAAATAAAATTGAGAAGCCTCATTATGCTTAGGTCATTTGAAGTGACAAGATATTGAAGTGTCATATGAAGCCCTGTAAATATTACAAGTCAACAAATACATGCTTTCATCCTAGAGACTGTTTGCTTCAAAGATTTTAAATATACCATATTTAAAAGGGAGCAGTGAAATCAGTATTGATTCCAATTATGGATAATCAATATAAGCAGAGGTGGCTTGACTGGTTGTATTCTCTTAGAAAAGCCTGAAACATAGAAAAAGAAAATGAGGCTGAAGTCAGTCAGAGAGTCAGAAAAGGCTTTAGGCATTAGTTTAGCTTTCTTATAATGTGTTTATGATAAGAGCTGTTTATTCAGACTTAATTTATCTGAAATAAGGTAGTCCAAAAGGTTAGTCCAAAAGTATAAAATTTTACTCAGCATTAAACAGGCATTTTCTGAGGGCAGCAACCTGTCACAGACAGAGGTTACAAAAGATCATGGGAGAAACATTAAATTAAAATAATTAATACTGAATATATTAATATATTCCTGAAATTATTTTTAAATAAGTGAAAACTTCACCTTTTGTATTTGAATTTTCTTCCATGCAATATTAAAATAACTTAAGAGAAAGTTTGGTGGAGTCTCCCAAGAAATGTGGTTTACATATAAATATTTTTAGAATTCAGTGCTGTTGAGAACTATATAGAGAGATCTTTGTTTGATAAAGTACATAAGTTTTGCATACAATATAATATAGTATTGCAGCACAAAGAAAAACAAGATCAGAAACAGAGAACTCAACCATTATGAAGCTCAATAAGGAAAATGGAACTTCCAGATTGGCAAGATGATCAAGGAGAAAGAAGGGTATCAGCTGGGATAAAGTGAACGATCCACTCTCAATAAAGAATTCTGACACATCTTCTCTTGACACAAAGATGTGTACAATTTCCTGGAAATTAAGGTGAATATAATAATGTTGGTACTCTGAACACTAAAGAATAGAGACTGGTAATGAAGAAGATTTTGAAAAAGAAAAGAGATGTAATCAAAGGTGTAATGTTTAGCGCATTTACTTAAAGTCCCTTTCTACACACATTTTGAATGAAAAAACATCTATTGCTTGATCATACTCTATCTTTCACTCTCTGTATGACTAAATCAGACACACACCTTAAAACTTTATGGCATTTTTAGTTCCTGGCTATCTATTTAAGAAACTAGATGGTTTGAAATTAGTGAAATAAGGACTTGATGTACAAGGAAGCAGGGAACAGGATGTTTCTGAGAACTGGTGTTTGTCTCTCTTTCTCTGGTGGACCTCTGTGCACATAGACCACAGTCCAGGAATCACTATTCTGGAGAAGACCCCAGGTATTCTCTAGTCAGGACAGCAATGTTGGCCCAAACAGCTTTCTCAGGGCTTTATCCAAAGCCTCCAAGGATGGAGAGTGCCCGTCAGGGCAAGTTGTTACAATTACTGTTTTCCTGAGGAAAAAGTTCATCTTGTATCCAATCCAAAACATCATTTTTTAGTTTAGGCCCTTTTCACTATGTACCGCTATGAAAAGCCTGTTTACATCTCCTTGATGATCTCCCTGTAGGATCTGGGATAGCTGTGACATGTCCTCAAAGCCTCCTCCAACTCTGACTGAAAGAAACCTGTTCCCCTGGTCTCTGCATGGAGCATCATTCCAGATTCAAACCATGAATGGCTGCTGCTGCACTCACTGGAATTTGTCAGGTGTTTCTGTACTGGAGGTCCATAGCTAGGCACAGATGTTGTCTAATAAATGATGGCTAAAAGATCATATTTTTCTTAGTTTTCCCAGCTTCTGCTGGAGTAGCCCTGGATGCTCTTGTCTCTGTCTGGTTCAGGTTCAGATGGCTTTTCACCAGGACACCCAGCTCCTTTCTCCAGAGCTTCTCAGCCAGGAGGTATATCACTGCAGCCCAGTGCATTTCACTGCAGAGGACTACTCCTTTCAAGGAGCAGGACTTTGCATATGACCTTGTTGAATTTGACAGGGTTCCTGTTTGCCCATTTATCCCCTTTTGTGTAGGTCCCCCTGTGAGACAGCTCTGCTCTCAAGCACATTGGCTGGTGCCCTCACTGTCACATCACCTGCAAACTTGATGAGAGTGTTGTCTGTTGCTCTTGGTAGCAATGCTAAGCAGAATTCAGAAGACAGACCTGTGCAGTACTGCACTTGTCACTGGCCTCCAGCCAGAGTACCACCCATTAATCATGGCCCTCTGTGCCCAGTCTTCCAAACAACTGTTTTACAGATTCATTATCCACTCATCCATACTGCAATACCTTGGCTTGGGTTCAAGAATATTATTGAAGACAATGTCAAAAACCTTGCTAAAGTTGAGATAAATGACACATACTACTCTCCCCTTGTCCACAAATCCATTCATTTTATTATAAAAGGCAAATTGTTGGGCAGGCATGATTTATCCCTGGAAAATCCTTATTGACTACTTCCAATAACCTTTGTCTCCTTGAAATGTTCAGAAGCATGTTCCAAGATTTACAGGGTTACTTCATCTTCTTCCAGAGATGGAAGTAAGGCTGACCCATGTGTAGTTGCCTAGATCATCTTTTCAGCCTTTCTCACTTTTTATGTTGCTGTGGCTTGCAGTAGGGAGATTTATCTTATGCCATTTTTTATGAGTATTTTTATTTTTCTCAGCTGCTTTTCTTTTAAACTAAATTGATCTATTCATGAATTAGAAAATCCAATTAAAGATCCAGGTGTTATTTAGATGTTAATACAGACAAATACCTTAATACTTCTTCCATTCAGAAGAACCAGGTGACAAATCTGTAAATACGATTTTTCTTTTCACTGACAGAACCCCTTCCTCTCAATTAAATGGCTAGCTGCAACCAGTAATAGTAAAGTTCATGTGTTTTCAAACTATCTTTGGGTAAACAATAGCCTGCTAAAAACTTTTCTGATTCTTTAGGGTATGAACAATCTACTTATTTAAAAATTATGGTTGAATATGTCATGAGCACTAATAAAAAATGAAACAAAGTCTTTAAGGCTTGCATTTTTGTTCAATGAAAATAATGATCTCACTAGAAACAATCTCCATTAATTTCTTATAAAACTAGAATAATATATTCATGGGAATTGTCACTTTACTGAATGTTCTGAAAACTTTACTGTTGGACCACCAGGAAAGTGTATAGAGTATGCTCCCAAAGAGTGTACTTTTGAATTGACATAAAATGTAATGAGCCAACTCCTTAAAATATCATAAAGCTTTTTTTTTTCCTTTTATTTAAATAAACAAAATTGTGGGAAATATGCCAAAGAACTAAATACAGGGACTTGAATTTAAAAAAAAATTAAATCTTCTTATTCTAAAACCTGATCTTCTTTCATGTAGATTTTCTTTTTCCCAGACATATATCTCTCTTTTCTTGCCTTTCAGATTATATTTACTACTGTCTTTTTGATCACAGCCATGTGATTTTCCTCCTCTCATGCTTAGATTTAATTCTTCTCTTTCTTCCTTCTGTTTCAGTCTCTCATATCTCAGACGTGGTTTTATTTTTGTTTTTCTTTATTATCTCCTTTCTTTCACCTTTAATTTTTTTTTGTGTCTGTTCTAGTTCCTTTTGCCAATGGTATTCCAAACTCTGTCCTCTTCTATGTTTCCTCTTCTACTTTCAAATTCATGTATATAAGTCAAATACCCAGGAAATGCCATATACTAATATGATATGCACCTTAAGGAAGGATTGTCTGGGAAATGTGAATGAAGCTGCTTCCTTATTCACAAGTGTTTGGATAAACAGAAGGTGGTTTTTAATGAGGAAATACTAGAGTGATTTCATTTGAGTCCAATAGTTCAATGAAAAACATCTCTAATATAAGATTGCAATTTGAAGCTTTGTAAAGCTTTATAAACAATACTGGGCAATTTTTCTGAATACAATGGCTAAAACTGGAAGCTTAATTTCAGGCTTCAAAATCTAATTCTTTTAAAAACTATACTTCAGTTAGTCAGTCTTCAGGATATTTTTAATTTGTATAGCCTGGGATCAATTATGCCAAGAGTTATGTCAGTAATAAGAGCAATCAGCAGATTAACATGGACAAGTGGTAATGTTAAAATCTTTGTCAGTCCTGCTCCAAATAGACTTTAATGTTCCATCCTGTATCCCTTCACTCAGCAGAAGAGATGTAAATGCTACAGGTGCACACAATTAGATTACTTGTCCTTCTGCCAACTCATCTAAAACATGAGTGAAGATTACAGACCTCACTACAAAATAGCTGGGCTTTTTCTTTGTTATTAATTTCTCTGCTTGCCCTAGTTAAGCTTCTACAATTAGTCATTTCCCAGCCCTGTAATTTATCAAGGTCTTGCTACAAGGTCTTCAAAGGAGTAAACAGCTTCTCCCAGTTTCATCTCATCAGCAAACTTGGTTAGTGTCTCTTCAAGTCCTACATTACAGCCCTTTCTGAAATTGTTGAAGAGCACAGGGCCTAAGACAGGGTATGGAACCCCACTAGAGACAGGCTGCCAGCATATATATATAGTTTTCCTATATTTCTCCAAATACGCACAGGAAGTTCTTACTGGGATATGCTGGTCTTAAGGGTGATAAAATCTAGAAATCTAAAATGGTTAACTTTTTTATTCATACACAAAAACTATTTAAAACTACTATTTTCTCACTCTCACTTAACTTTGCCCCAGCATTCATCTTGACTGAGCACACTTCCCAAAATAAACCATGAAATACATTCAGCTTTTTCCTCCCTAAGTCTTTTCTTTCCTTCTAAATTCTTTTCTTCTCTAATTAAAACACTTTTTAGCCAACTAGAGAGCACAGCCTGTCAAGTGACACACTTAGAATGAAGGGTTTAGTACATATACCCTTGGGCTCCTTTCCTCAGAAAGGTTATCTAACATTTATTTTTTATAAACTTTACTTGGAAAAAGTTCCAGAATGTACTTTCCAGAATAAAGTACAGTACATTTATTTTTTTTTTTTTTTTTTTTTTTTTTATTGATTTTATTCTTCTGTGCAAAGAGGCCAACTTGTCATTTGAGATAAGTTCAGGAGACTTCAATTAAACCTTGGGGCCATCAGGTCTTCCATCCAGTTTTGCATTTTGAAATACAGTGATGCAATGTCAAAAATGAAGCACAGAAAATTCTCCCTGCTCTAAAAAAAAAAAAAAAAAAAAAACAAACAAACAAAAAAAACTAAACATAACAAAACAACAACAAAAAAAGAACATTCATGCCATTGCTCAAACTTAGGGAGACAACCAATTGATATCAAAACTCATAGATAAGTAGTCAGATGAAACAGTGTCTGTTTTAAAGCTTATAGTGATCGTAATCTCTCACAAGCCATGTTTTGAACACAGCTTAACCTAAACTTTTAGTAGTGATTAATGCCAATATGTTGAGATACTGCACATTCAGAAATCAGTGTCAGATTCACAAGATCCCATAAAATTTGACTGAAATCAGGAAAGAGAACAGGAGAATTCAAACTCATGTCTCAAATTTAGCTTCAGGTTTTTGGTCCATGTTATTTAATTTATTTTATAGCCTAAAGAACAGGCCAAATGTATGAGAAAACACTCCAAAATAAAAGTGAACACGCCATTCTAAGTTGTGTATATTACACTCCTCCATTAAAAGTCAAAACATTATTACTCTTCAACATTTCTTGTTGAAACTATTCTGGGCATACCCAAAAATTAACAGACATGTTCCCAGGGAAAAATATCAGACTGTGGATGATTCATTAACTAGGAAAGAAGCTTCATTGGTGATAAACGTGAACTTTAGTAACAGTCTGGCTAGCTTTACTGAATATACTTTACATTTGGAAATATTGTTCAGACCTGACTCATGGTCAATGAAACGCCAGTATTTTGAATTAATGTCTTCAAGTAAGAAGTACATTTTTCAAGGTATTACAATTTAATTAACTTTTCATATGATTTTATTTTTAAATTAATTTAATTACTTAGATATATTGATTTTTTTTTTAAAAATACAGGTCTGGAAAATAAGATATGCAAAATTAAGCTCACAAAGAATTACAGACCTTCGCTTGGTATAAGTTACAATAACCATTTTCAGCTTGTTATTTGATATATCTCTTATTTTAAAAATCCTACTGTATCTAAGAGTGAACTTAATGGAAGTGTTCCTCTTCTCACCAAATAAGAAAAATGTCCCAATTAATGAACAAATTATTCTTGGCTACCTTCCTGCAAGTAAAATTCACTCTACACCGATTCTTTGGCTTGTCATAGAGGAGAACTTCACTGTTCACTTTGTCTATGAATAATATCCTAAAACTTAAACACTGCAACAGTATAACAACTGCTTAGAATCCCACAGAGAACCCACACAGAGAGCTCCAATAAGAAAAAGCAATCAGACCTATTAATTTTTGCTATGTTTTTATAACCTCAGCTAACATAAACCCTGAATGTTTTTCCTTCATTAATTTTCCCAGCATTATTTTTCTCCTCAGCCAATAAATTGCTATTTTTAATCAATGTTAACTTTATTCTACTGATAAGCTAATGATTCAAAATGTACTTACATTATAACAAAATAGAAATGCTGTTTTTAAGTTGCTTTTAAAATATAAGGAATACTTGCCACTTGAAGATCAATTTCTCTTAAAGATATGCAGGATTAAAAGCTGATAACAGAGTCCATTCTTTTCCTTTGTAGGTAGTGGAAAGGTTTTATGAGTGTTAGAAAGAAAATGGAACTGTCAAAATGGAATATAGATAAATTTAAAATTAATTAGGGCAAAGATTTTCAATAATGAAAAATGAAAATTCAAAATATTTGGGCTTCACTGCACTGAAACTCAGCAGACCTATTCAAATATTCTTGGTTTCCTCTCTAGGCTTGTGAGTCATGATGCCACAATATCTAGGAACTTTGAAATAAAATTTCCTCATTTAATTTGAAATTCAGGAGTTGACATATAACACTCAGGTGAACTCTGTTCTGTTACAATCAAAGGATATCTTTTGCTAGTAACCAATCATAAAAAAAAAAAAAATAAAAAAAAAAAAAAAAAAAAGGAATTCCTATAATATCTACATAAAAGAAATATGTATTACCTGTGGTTGGTCATTTTAACAGCTAAATAGTATTCAAGCGCCTCAAACACCTGCTTGCAGAGAGGTAGGAAGTTTCTTTTGTGGTGGCCTATACTTAATGCTTCAGCAACAACTCAGCCATGACTAAGGCTTTCATCAGTTAATCCCTTTGCTTTTCCTGAAGATATTTGGGTGGAAATGTAAGGAAAATTGTTACTTTTTTCCCTGACCCTCAGCCAAAAGAGTCTTATGCACACTTTGCTTTAGGTCAGAACACAGGCTGGCTTCAGTTTGCTGTGAAACAAAAGTAACATTCAAGAGGAAAAGGAGAGGGAAAAATCATGTGTATATGTTGCTAATTTGGTGTTAGAGAAAGCCACCAAATAACATTTTCTCCCTTTCTTTCCCTAACATATGGTGCATCACAACTCAACAATTTATGTCACAGTTTTCACCCTACACCAAATCTGAGATTTTTGGCATGCTGCTTTTCAGAAGGTGTGTAACCACATCAGCGGGATGTAATTGAAACTCTAAAGAGCTTATTTTAAAGTATTTTTAAAAATATGAATTTTAATAAAATATTTCCAGATTTAAAAGTAGCAATTTTAGCAAAATTTTTGTCCACCATTGACAAAATTGTGATTTTGGACCAGACATAAACCTAATTTGTCACATTCCATAATCCTACTTTGTCTTTTCATTGGTTATACAAAGCTCAAATATACCCATTAAATAAACTAGAAAAGCTTATTGTGTGAATCACTGAATTAACTGATGTTTTCGTAGAATCATAAGATCATTAAGGTTGGAAAAGACCTCTAACCCAAAATCATCATGTCCAACTTCTGATGTAATACCACTATGCCCACTAAGCCATATCAATATCATATCATATCAATATAAATTGTTTAGCTTGAATTGTAGCTCACAATTTGTTTAATGTGACTCATCTAAGAAAGTATTTTCAGTTTACAGGGTTTTGCACTGGCTCTTTGAAACATTCCAAATTGGCAGAAATATTCTGTACATTTGAAAAAGTTCCACTGGATTGGTTTTTTTTCTCCACTTGAAAAATACACTTTAAGTGAGGTCAAAATTATGCAACAGAAAATTCCTCTTCAGTAATATAAACCAACAAGATGAATTGGACAAATCTACAAGACTGAAAGTTAGTAAGAATTCCTTTGGAGAAATAGGCATAAAACCATAATGCTTTAATCACTTGCAGAATGCTTAGAGTTCAAATAAAATGCAGCCCACACAGAGAGATATGCAGATATCTTTAATTTTCGATGTAATTAAAATAATACTTTTGCCTTTCCTCTATGTCAAACATATAGCTATTGTCTACAGAAAAGGAGAAAATAATGTCAGAAGACAGTTTATAAGGGTCTACTGTAGATTTCAGTATTTTAGAGGCTGAAAATAGAATATTACAGCAACTGAGAAAAAAAAAAATACTGTTTCTTGAGCTCATAGTGTCCTCTTGGCAAAAATAGAATTGTATATAGGACAGTTAAAATCTTCTAGATCACCAAAATGTCTTCCCTTCTTGATCTCATAAAATGTAGGTCTGGTAATTCACGGAATGTTCTGTATCACCTTTCTGTTCTGCTCTCCTTTCTACTTATGGTGTAACTGAATGGCAAGATGACTGGAGATAATTTTTATACGAGTGAAGGAAGCATAGAAAATGTTTAGCTCATATCCTGGTCGTCTTCCAGAGTCACTTCTTCAAGAATGACACTGGAAAAATACTCCATATAAGAATAAAGTTGATCGTTCTTTTGCAAAATACATGAAGTAATTTTTTTTCCATAATTACACTTATGATATTTCTGATCATTTCTTCTTAACAAACCTAAGTCTACTCTTTTTAACAGCCTTATCATATAAGAAATACATCCATATTTCTTGTTGCCTTTAACCTCTAGGCATTTGATTGGTTTTCTGTCTCTTTTCCCACTCTCATTATTTTCTGAAGTGGTGCTTCAGTTTTCACAGATATTGCAAAACCAGGTCTTGTGGATGCAGCTAGTTTTGAAAAAAAAAAGAGCATCACATTCAGCTACAAATGCAGAAGAAAGGAAGGAAATTTAAATAGTGTTCTACCACTGTGCCTAAATCAGGCTGCATTAATTATATCTGGTGGGGGAAAATATCATTTAAAATTATATGCTGTGTATGATATTACAGCAAACATATATTGCTGAGTTTATGCATCTATTGGATTTTTCTAGCTCACTGAAAATAAATATAAATTATCTTGTTTTCACAACATTAATGAAGATTTGATATCTTTGGTGATATAGGAGTTAGCTTCTTCTCCTTCCCTTTGCCTCATAAATCTTGCTGAAGAAGGTGTAGTTATTTCAATACACTGTTGATTTTTATACCATCTTTTGGGGTCAGGATAATGAGTTACAAAAATTATATTGATCTCATACCAGCTAGGTAAATCTTCCATGACCTTGTATTTTCTTTTCTTCCTCTCATCCCCTGCTCCCTTTAGTTTCCTTTATTAATTTTTCTAACACATCCAAGAGTAAGCTGCTTTCTGTATACAAATGATTCAGGAAGGCTGAAGATGAAAAAAAGTTACTTATGCGGTGCATTGCAATAAGCTTCTCTTCACAGGTTGTCCAAGTACAGGTAAGTTCAATTACTCAGTTGCTCAATTATATTCTTATCCCTGTATTGATGTTCCTTTACTGCCCTTCTTCCTTCTTTCTTGAGTGAACTCTGGGAAATAGTAGAATAAAAAGACCATTTTAATACAAGCTTGCATAATAATGTTACTTTGATCTTCCATAAGAATTCTGCAACCTTAAATAGCGATCATAGAAAAAATGCTGCTTTTCCTCAAGATATTACTGAAGAAAAGAACGTGTAATTGCCCACAGACATAAAGCAAATTTTACTTTTTGTCACAATAAGGGTTTCAGGACCTCACAGTGGTAGGAAGGGTGATCTTAAGAATCCAAAAGTAGAAACAAAGACCAAAGTATCTGCTTTTTTTTTTTTTTTTTTTTTTTTTTCTTTCTCAGTAATCATACCACAGAATCAGTATTTTCTGTAATCTTCAGGTACTTGATAGGCAATGGCATTCACCTCTGCCTTATTACTCTGAGCTTTACATATAGTTTGAATGAAATAGAAACTTTGGTAAAGATAATGTGTGAGACAGTCACAGGTTTATAATATTGTGGTCTTAGACGATGAAGACTATTTTCCAGACTTCCACTACGAAACACAAACAAATTCCTCACCAGATTTTTTTTGTTTTCTTCTCTTAACTCTGTAACATGCTCAGGAGTTCTGGCACTTTTATTCTCTCTGAGATTCTCTCTTGTTTCAGTAGTACTTGTCAACCAACTGCTACAGGTAAGAGGTAGGAAAATAAAGTGAGTATGGTATTTTGGAGACATTTTTGTTTCTTTTTTGTTTGTCTCACTTTTTACTCTTCTGAAAATAATGGATATTCTCCAGAAATGCCTGTGTTTTTCTTCTGTGACAATATGTGTTTAAAGCTTGGGCAATGGCATGGGAGTAAAAGATTCTGTTAATAAAACAAACTCAAGAACAAGAAATATCCATAGAGAAATCCTTATTTGCAGAAACAAAGCCACAATCATTTTTAAGCAGCTTTATTGAAAAAGTTTATCCCATTTTAATATATTAATAATTAAAAATAATCAGCATTATTGTCTCTAAAAGGAAGCTCTGTATTCAAAAATGAGAAATCACATCCACTGATAAAGACATTTTTAAAACACAAGAATAGCCAGGCATTTTTTAAATTATTGAATGTTAGCAAAAAGACTTTCAAGGTACTGTTACAGAATCTAGAGAAGAGGTAGACCTTGTTGCCAAATTGTCATATCTATTAAATAAAAATAGAAACAGAATCAATATCAGCCACTGAGAAAATAAAATTACTTAAAACAACCACATTAATTTCCCAAATCTAGTGGTTAGTTTCCCTTCACAATGTTCCCACAGATCTTGTCAGGTAGTAACCAGAGCTACCACAATTAAAAGAAGAAAACATTCAGATGTATGATCCCAGTTTCATAAATGGTATCCTCTTTCTCTGTATTTTGTTGATGTGAGTCAGTAATCAATATTTTATCTTTCATTTTTTAAAGATTTAATAATTATAGCAAGCCTAGAGTTCAGCAGAATAAGCCAAATATATTCTATCAACCTTCCTCTGCAATTTTTCTGTGCTGTAAAGAGAAGTAATTTCCAGCTCATTCCTTTAGAAAAAAAGTATCTCTCAAGGGTAGAATATTTTGATTACTACATAAAAATACAAAAGGTTTGTTTTACATACTTTCCATATCCTGAGATAAATTTAAACCCAGTAAAGTGGATGAGCCAGGAGAAAAAGCTTTATCAATCTTCTGACATTGATGCAATGAAAAAATATTGAATATTCCTCCTAGGTGTAAAATTTTCATCAACTTCCCTTTATCTCACCAAAATATTAAACTGTTAAAATTGTCACTCTGCATACAAATCAGTGTTGTAACAGACTTATAACAAACACCATACAAGGAGCTTATGAGCTGCAAACACACAGACACACAAAGCATTATAATTTGAATTCTCTTTCAGAATTTAATTTGTAGACACTCGAATTTTCTGGTTTCTAGACCTGCCACTAGAAAAGGGAATATTTGTCAATCCATGTGATTGGAACTGTGATAGTGCTCTGTGCCCGTGACACAAGAATGGCAGGCTATCATACTGATACTCCACTCCATACTACTAACTAGGAAAGTGAAATGAGACAGCTTCAAGTGTTATGCTTCACAACAGAATTGTTCAAAGAATTCAGACTAAAGGTGGTCTCTTGACTTCTCTCATTGTACTGCATCCAGAGATCACTCCTTGAGACTATTCTGATATTTTGATTTAGATGTGCCTGAAAAAATCCCACTAGGATTATGGAAGCAATAGTCTGCATTCCAATGTGATAGTCTTAAGGGTAAAATGATGGTTTCATGATGTGTATATCAAAGGCATAATTTTCAGTGTGAGCCTTACTTAAAAGAATATCAAACGGAATCTTGCTTGGAATGGTCAGTAAAAACGCAGAAAGTCTTTAGGCAGGAGAATAATTAAAAGATAAGTAAATATTGCACTGCATTTCCAAAATGTTGTTGAACAAATGCCACTTATAAATAATTTCCATAGTGCTGACTGTATATCACATCTTTTTACCCAATGCAAAGGAAGAAACCTCTGGTATCCAAGTAACACTAAGCAAGCTGCTAATTTAAAAGGGACACGGAGCTACCTCTCCCTCTGGTGTAGTAACAATTTTGAACTAGCCAAAGCAGTGTTCCTTTTAAAACTTGCTATTACTATGCTACTGTTGTATATTGGGCTGGGAGGCATTTAAACAGAAGGAGTGAGCTGGAAAACACTCACAAATTTTCAGTTGCGAGCCAGGCTTTGACTATTAGACCTAGATTAAAAGTTAACAATCCAACAAATAACACCACCACCACAATCCCCCCACATACACACAAACCCCCAAATTAACAACTCCCCTTACTAAATATTTAAATACTTCAGTCAAAATTATGTGAACTTCAGGCATTTCAGGATCAAGTGGCTGTCCTGAAAACCTTAGCTGGTGGTTCCTTAGACTCCAGCCTGTTCTGCTGAAGACTCAGTTAGACTGAGCTTTCAGACTCAGTTAGCCCCATGCAGACACAAAGCTGTAGAGGGAGAAAAAAACCCCAGAAACCTCACCATCTTCCTATCTGCTACTGGAAATAGCTGTTTTTCAGAACCAGTACCTTCATCTTGGTGCATACCATCCTTAAGAGGTGAAATTTTCTTTCATTATAGCCCAGGATCCCAGCACTTCTCTAATACTATGGTAAATGAGGCCCATTTAGTGTGTAGGAAGACTAAGTTCCATACCATGACCAAACCATGCTAGATACTGACCCACACAATTACATGGTATAAGATACCTCCCACCCAAATCCTCATATATACATGGACTTAATAGGAATTTCCTTTTCACATGCATGTGAAACTCTGTGCTCAAATTTTCTGAAACTCCAACTGTTTTGATTGTACTGTGTTTAACTTCATGACTCCCACATCTGCTTTTTATTTATTTGCTTATGTTTTTATAGAACCATAAAAAGTTTTGGGTTGGAAGCAATCTTTAAGCATCTACTCCAAGTCCCTTGCTGTGGCCAGTGACACAGTTCACTAGGCCAGGCTGCTAAAAGCCCCATTCAACCCTGAACAATTATAGTGCTGTGACAGCCACAACTTCTCACTCTCATAAAATATTTCATGCTTGTGTTCAATTTGATTATCCCTCTTCCAGTTTAAATCATTGCTCCTTGTCTTGTCACTGCAGGCCTTGGTAACAAAAGTTTCACTCCACTTTTCTTTTAGGACTTTTTTGTATGTTGGAAGGCTTCAGTAAGGTTTTCTCAAAAACACATAGTTTTTTGGGTGTTTGGGGTTTTTTTGACTGTATCTACTGCTTGATTGAAGGTGTGAAAAACATCTATCCAAGAAAAAGTTATTTATTTCTTTCAAAAAGAAAATGAGTTTCTCTTATATGAGTAGAACATAGAGTCTTTCAATGAGATAGAATTTCCCAGTACTATGTGGGAAATATGCATGACTGGGCAATAAGCACCAGATCAGTCTGCTTTTTAATATAGCCCAGGATTAAAAGAGTATTTGTAATTGAAATTGCCATTTATTAGTATATTTTTTCAGTGTAAGTCAACTCAGTATAAATTTCAGTATTACTAGGAAATATATAATTTTCATGAAGCAACAAGGCAAAAAAATCATGCTTTATATCCCCTATGTATTAGCTAATCCACAGTTTTGAGAAGCTCTTTCTGAAGATTTATCTCATAGAAACTTTAATCTCTATCAGCAGTTCTCCTAATACATGCTCTCAGTTGTGATTAAACTTCTTGTTTAATAATTTATTCTATCCTGGGATTATTAAACAAAATAAAGAACTAGAATAAAAGACATAGTAAGGCCAAATATTTCAAAGAAATGGCCTGGCAAATAGCACCAGTGTCCAGTTAGAGGTACAGTGCTCTTCAAGTATTTTGAAGTTCTGAAACTTCAGAGTTAAGTAAATCCAGGGAACAATTATAAGACCATTTATATGATCAAAATAAAATTAATTAGCAATATTAACTCTGAAAACAAATTTAAAAATTTAAATATTTTAAAAAGAGACAGAGGGAAATATATGTATGGGGAAAAAAATAAGAAGTAGAAGAACTGCCACTTGACCTCTTTCACTCTTTCTGCTAAAATGATTATAACTTCATTATGTTTCAGGAACTTAACAAATGTTTGTAAAAAGTATTCTTATGACAGGCTCTGATTCAGCAGCAAAACAACATTTAATGACCTCATATCACATCTACTCTTACCTGAACATGTTGCAAGAGAATACCAGGAAAAGATTAAATTAGCATCTATTCCAAGATGAGTTATATATAAAAACAGCAAGATGTCTCTCATATTCTGAAATTCTGAAGAGACAAGCCATTTGTTGGAGTGCATAATAATATTTCTTGAGGACTAAATTTTTTAAAGTCTTTATGCTCTATAGTCCAAGAGTCAGGACAAAAATTTATATTTTAATCTAGTTCATTAAAAAAAACCAAAAAAAAAGTACAAAACACAACAGATCTCAGCTTCCTAAATATGGTACTACAAAAATAAAAAGGAGACATATTAATTTAAAGGTTAGGAGAACCACAGAACAACAATATACATATGGCAGGTGTACTAAATGTTTGCCTTTTTGAGGAGTGGTGGTGTTTATTTTGTTTTAAGATTGGGTTTTGACATTCAAGCTCCATTTCTAGCTGGAGATGACTGAAAGACATCTGCTTTTTGTCTAAAGGACACATAAGGAAACCTTATAGGAATTAACTAACAGAATGATATGGCTTGAAGATGGATTGAATTTGAAGCAGTTATTAAATTTCAATTAATATTAGAACAGCTGAGCTCACAACCTATCAACAGCACCTGAATCACAATGTAGGACATTCTCAGATTTCTTCTAAGATCTCATGCAATGTTTTCACTGATGCACCCACATGAATTCAGGAACTTTACATAGGTAGATTTTTAGAAAGTTTCTGAGCTGTTCTGATTCAGGACTGACTGATCTTACATAAAATATTCTGACACGTGCGATGATATTTCTTGCCACAAAATGCATTCAGTGGGAAAAAAAAGATTGTATCAGATATAAGAAAACCCACAACTTAATAATTTTCTCTGCTTTTTCTCCTCAGAACACAATGCAAAGTTAGATATGTTTCTAAAGACATTTCTAAAGACATACAGTACTGTCTGAAACAATGACAAGTTATTAAAGTTTTTTTAAAAAAGAAACATTGTAAAACAGAATTTCACATCATTGTTTTTGATGTATTGTTCTTAGGACACCTTGAAAGCACATTTACAAACTTTTAATCTTTATCTCTAGTTCTTTAGTTTAGTTCTTTAGTTGTCCTAAGACTTTCTAAAAGTAAATGTTAAATACCTCTCTTTGATTTGTATATAAGGAATTATCAAAGTGAAATACACATCATTCTGCTTATAGTACACAGAGTCCCAGGATCTCACACAAGTCCTGCACAGAGCAATTAGTTAAACTTCACATGATGCTATAAGTAAGAATAAACTACTTGGTGTCTTATATGCACCAAAAAAAATCCTACTGCAATAGCTGAAATGTTTTAATGAGTGATTGATATGAAGGGCATAAACATCCTTCACGCTCATGCTGACAAGATTTTTCAACAGTATCTCTTGTAAAATGAAGGCAAAAACTGAATATCCAGCCCAGAAAGAAAGAATGAGGTGCACTATATGTCCAGACAATTGATGTTGTTTAACATCTTTGTCAGTGATATGGACAGATTCCATGCACCCTAATCAAGTTCATCTGTGACACCAAACTGTGTGATGTGGTGGACATACTGGAGGCAAAGGATTACATCCAGAGGGACCTTGCCAGGCAAGTCCATGCGAACCTCAAGAAGTTCAACAGGGTAAAACATAAGGTTCTGCACTTGGATTAGGGAAATCCTTCACACAAATATTGGCTGGGTGGAAAATGGATTAGGAGCAGCCCTGAGGAGGACATAGGGCTGCTGATTGATGAGAAATTTATGACCCAACAGTGTGAGCTTGCAGTGCAGAAAGCCAATCATATCCTGGGGTGCATCAAAAACAGAGCAAGGAAGGTGATCCTGCCCCTCTATTCTGCTCTCCTGAGACCCCATCTGGGGTGCTGCATCCAGCTCTGGGGTCCCCAGCAAACACAGGACATGGAACTGTTGGAGTGAGTCCAGAGGAGGCCACAAAGCTGATCAGTGGGCTGGGAAATTTCTACTGTGAAGACAGACTGAGAGAATTGAGTCTGTTCATCCTGGAGAACAGAAGGCTCTGGGCTGACCTCAGAACAGCTTTCCAGTACCTAAAGGGGGTTACAAGAGAGCTGGAGAGGGATTTTGTACAAGTCTGTAGTGATAGGACAAAGGGGAATGGCTTTAAACTGAAAGTGGGTAGGTTAGGATTAGATATTAGGAATAAGTTCATAACTGTGAAGGTGGGGAGGCACTGGAACAGGTTGCTCAGAGAAGCTGTGGATGCTCCACCCCTCTAATTGTTCAAGGTGGGTTGGGTGGGGGTCTGAGAAACCTGGGCTAATGAAACCTGGGCTAATGGAAGGTGCCCCTGCCCATGGCAGGGAGGTTAGAACTAGATGATCTTAAAGGTCTCTTACAACTCAAAACATTCTGTGATTCTATTCTATAGTTAATCAGACAAATACTTAGGAAAAAAATAAATTAAACTAAGAGGCGACACGAAAAAGATTAAGAATACAAACAAACATGTTTATAAGCATCAGATAAGAAAATACAGGCTTAGAAAAATTACTGAAAACTGGAGATGAATAAGGGCAGATACAAGGACAGATAACGGGGCTTATGAAGTTAAAATTCAGAGAAAAAGAAGCTGTGTTGGAACAAAATTTGCCTTTATTTTCAAATGGTCAAATTCTGATCAGTAAGGAAGTTATGTTTGGTGTGAAGTTTCTGAACACAAGTCATGTATTTCTCTTTAATGTAGTGCTAGAATAAGTCCTTTACAGGTTTTAGCCTACTACTATTACTCTTAGCCTAGTTTTTAGTCCTACTACTCTTATTCAGATTATCTCTGGCAGTTTCAACATTAATTTTCATCTAAAAAAAAACAACAAAACACTTGAATTTTTTAATTACTTCAAATTTAGTCAATTTTTATTTCACTTTTCAGTGTTTGGCAGCATTCATGAGACTATGTTTGTTCACCTGTAACCTTTTCTGCTTCTGAAATATATTACTTGTATATTTTTCTTGATTTCCTCAGTGTCACCTCCTGAGTTAGATTTGTTATTTCATACTGAGTTATTTGATTTCTTGTCTGTTAAGATTTGTTTTATTCCAACGGGGTTGTGACTGGTATGAGTTAATTTTTAACTTCCCCTGGAATGAGTTGTCCTTCAATTCCTAGATTGCAGTTTAGAACTGAAAAATAAAAGGGCATATTTACAAACTAGCTGCTACTTGTATGATACAGCACTTGTGTTCAAAAGGAAGATAGTTTGAACTTCTATGTGTGATCATAAATTTTCCCTTTAGCTGTCATTTGAGATCTCAAGCCTGTTTTCCAAGGCTCTATTGTATAAAAACTGAAAAGACAAAGTAGTCTATATTTTTAGTAAAAAATTAAAATTCTGGGTTGTCACACATAGTTGCTGCAATCACATGTGCTCATAGATGAGAAATATAAGCAAAATTTTAAAACAGAACCCCAAAATTCAGTTTAAAAAGTTAGTAAATAAAAGAATTGCTTGAAAAATATATTTAAAAGGTGCTGTTATTTTTTCTTATGCCCCATTCTTTAAATTATGCCTAAAGTCAGAGGAGATATTTTTGCATAAAATATGCAAATATAATACAAACTCTAAATTTATCGAACTTGTACTCTGCATTGTCTTGGTGGGGTCAGCTCAATTTTTAAACAGGTAAGTATTTCTCAAAGATATTGTCAAGCTGATAAAGAATAAAAATCTCTCACTAGAATAAATAATTTGCTGGATTAAGCTCTTATATTTAATAATTATTTTGGATTAATGCTGTATGTTCACTTATTTGCTTTTAATGAGGGAAATAAGGGCAGTCATTGCAGGGTATTTTATCATCATCAGTGTTTAGCAAAGTCCCAGAAATGTTCACCTGTGTGATCAAGTGAAGATAGTGCTTTGGGTTTCCTTCTGCACTCTGAGCCAACACTGCTGTGCAAGGAGAGTTGCCCCACTTCCATGCAGCCATACCTTACTGGTCAGAAATTGAAATGTTTTGTAACAAATTGTGGGTGGAGTAAAGGGCAACTGTCAATAACAAGCTGTGCAGATGTGGTCCAAAATGTCCAGGATCTTAATGTTTTGCTTTCCCATGTATTTCCATTCATACAAAGTCTGTGTTGTAATTCTGTTTGTGCAGACAGCTGTTACCTTCTGAGAAGAAGTAGTGTAAAAGCAGGAAGGAAGAAAGACTTAAATAAAAAAATATTGTGCCAATAAGGAAATTACAGAACCTGGATGAGAAAGTAAGGGGTCAAATGCACAGTAAGGGACTTCTAAGTATGACCACTGAATGGGTGGAAAGGCTTGAAAGTTCAGCAAGGGTAGTGACATCTTCTAGGGAAAGAGCTCCAGTGATCCTTCTGCCTAAGTCATCAACCTTCACCGAGAGTCTAAGATTATCCAGAGGAGTAAAAAAAAAATTCTCTCACTCTTCTATCATGATTTTAATTGCAGTGTGTCACTCAGAAATATTTTATCAAAATAAACTTGACTTCTAGAAAGTCTGAGTTGCCCTACCCACCAGAGGAAGGGGTTGTCACATAAGAAGAATAAGATCATAGATTTCTGAAGATTATTTAAATTTCATGTGGATATACATACTGTCCCTTGGTTTGTATTATATATTAGTAGTATCATTATGTCAGCCTCAGAGAGCTGGTGAATATGGAGCTTTAATAGTTTAGATGTAAAGAATTTCTCAGCAATATACATCTTGACCAATTATTTGTATATTTGCCCAAGGTTTGCTCAAACGCTTCATTCAATTAAAAAAAAAGGCTTAGAATTGGAAAATATCCATCTTATATAAATAATAAGTTATTTAAATTCATTCTTGACTGCTCATTTAGGGATAGGAATGTGAAAGTCACATATGTCTATTAAAATATTTATAAAAGGAACTAGTAGCTTTCTTAGAGGAAGTTCCCTATTTATTCTGTTTGGAAATGGTAACAAGTAGGCTTGAAGGAACACTTAACCTTTAAAATAAGGAAATTAAAATTCTTTACCACACGCTGCTAAATGCTAAAGCTGAAGTTTCCTTGGCTAATTCACATAATAATAATGCCATGCAGAATATTTGTCATAAAATCCAAAGTTATTTTTTACAAAACACCCACCCTGAAGAGACACCTTAAATGATGTCTATTCTCTCTACCAATGAAAAAGAAACAAACATTCTATTGTGAAAAGATGAACCACATTTCAGGCACAATTCCCTTTGCAAAGGAGAACTATTTAAGTAATTTGTCATGCATTTTTGCTTGCTTGTTTGTCTCATCAGAGTACACGTGAACAGATTTCTTAATGAGACACATTTGTTTTGTTTAGATAATGTTTGTGCAGCTCTTTGAGCACATAAAGTGCTATGTAAGTGCTCAGTATTATTCAGTCCAATCCTCAGTCTTGACCTTTATTATTATTTGATTCCTGATATAGCCTATTATCAGGAAAGGTAAGAAAAAGACTTTGAAATTATGTCTCATATAAGACTGTGGCTTAGGTCTATTGAATAGTAACCATAGAATAAAAAAGCAGAATATCAGGCTAAACTCCTTTGTAAAAAAAGAATGGCAAAATGAAAGAGAAAGGCTTGATCTAAGGGGTGTTACAGTTATGACTAAAAATCCAGAATACACATACAGGTCACAAGTTCAGATTCAGTCCAGGTCACTAATGGCTGAAAATCATTGCCACCTGAAAGTTATTTAGCTGCCCATATGAATATATGTTAGTGTTCTGAGGTCACAGAGAAGAGAAATCTGTATATTTAACATTGTCATAATCATTAGGTAGTAGGTACCTTTTGAAAATGGTCTTGACACTGATTTTTAGCTCAGAGCACTCCAGTTCCTAACCAACATAAATTAAGTTCTGCATTAGAACTTTCTATGTAAAATGACTGCAGAATCCTGGAAGTTAAAAACAGATGACGAGAAAAAAATATTATATGTGAGGAGGAAAAATAAAATTATACGTGTCACACAACACATCAATTTATCATTATGAAAATTCTTATTTTTGTTATATAGAGAGATTTAGGAAGTTCTTGTCCTAGATTGTTTTAAAGAAGTAAGTTTGAGAAAATATTTCCAAGCATAGAACAAACATTCAAACAAACTGAAAGACTAAGACAAGTCAACAGTATTATGGATAGACAAATCAGCAAACCAGCATTATATGGCTAGTCAAGATTTTTAAATGACCTCAATTAAACCATGGAAATTTTAATTATGTACGTATTTTACTGGATAAATTCTATGTAATTAACTAATTAAGTACTACTAAAATTTATCTCATGGTTGGAGAAAGGAAATATTTGTGTGTGTACTTGTAATCCTCATTGGATTTGCATCTAATACTGTGAACAGGGAGAACAATGAAATGAAAAGGTTTGTTGATATTGAAAATATAGAAAAATTAAAACTGACTCAAAAGAGCTGCATGACAATTTCACAAAACTCAAAGACTAGTTGATGGAATGAATCTGGTGAGGCAGTGTAACAGGTTGGCCAGAGAAGCTGTGTCTGCCTCATCAGTTGGAGCTATTCAAGGTAGGATGGGGTTGGATCAGCCAGACCTGGTAGAAGGTGGCCCTGACCATGGAAAGGGATTTGAACTGGGTGATCATTGAGGTCCCTTCCAACCTCTAACATTCTATGAATCTATAAAGTTCAATGTGAAATAATACACAGAGTAAAATAAATGTAACTGTATCCAGACAAAAATAAATTTGAAGTAACTATAACTCAATATGTTGATGGTGAATAGGTCCTTCAAAATGTTGGTGTTCATCATGGATTGAAAAAAACACCCAAAATTGTTAGAAGAGGAAATGAAAAAAAAACAACCAAAAAAACCCCAAAAACAACCAAATAATAATAATAAAAGAAGCAGAAAAGATAATTTGGCTGCTGGGTAAATACTTTGAACTTGAGCATTTTGTTTTCTGAAGATGATAATTGGCAAGGTATAATAGGAAAAAAACATAAAGAAAAACTTGAAAGGTAAATGAAGGTTTTAAACTTCTGCACAAAGGACAAAGTCAATCAATCATGACCTTAAAAAATGTGAACATTTTGTGGGTGACAAAACAGTTTTATTTAATAATTAATGAGATGGAGAAAAAAGTAGAAAACGTATTCATTTAGAGAATTCAAATTTCTCACAATGAATGAATGAAGGGCCATCAAAAGAAATAATCAGATATTAGTTTAAAGTAAAATTTTTTTTTCATGTACCATACAATTAAATTGTAGCACTTAATGTTTAGAATGGTCTGCATGTTAACAGCTGAGATGGGTTAAAAAAATCAATTTGATGGATTTATGAGCAAAAATAGATCAAAATCTATTAAATAAAAAATACAATTTCTAGTCATGAATTCTGTACCAGAGTCTAAAGGAAACAGAAATTAGTCAAGAAATAGTGTTAACGTAGAGCTATCCTCCTATAAGGAATTCATAGGTTTGATTTCAGGTGGAAGAATATAATTTATACTGTTTCCAATGATGATGTAGTAATTTAAAATATAATAGAATGGAAGAAATGAGTTTCTCTACTCTAGAATAAGGGCTAAGATTTGGGGGGATTGAGGGTTTTTTTAGCTTAACTGAAGTATCTTTTTTGACAGTGATTTATGTAAAAACCTCACAGATTTACTTTAAAATAAATTTTCTATCATTCTTGAGACCTGCTTATGTAAGATAAGCTTAAAAGGACTGATAATTTGCTACAAGATGCTAATCCAAATGCAAATCAAATATAACTGAGGTAAGAACAAGGTGCAGATAGGAATCTTACCAAAGGTGTTGCACAACACAGGCAGAAGAAAGACTATAAGATTCCATTTCTAGAAGTGCACACTTTGAACCATCACTTGACTTCTCAACATCCATATTTATTCCATGGCTCAATCATGTCAGCAGATTTCTCAGAGAAAAAAAAAAATAATTAATTCATTTTAAAATAGTCCCAATTTTTATTATTGAATGGTGATGTTCAAGCTTATTTATTCCCAATTTTCATCATGCAATAATCTAAACTTGCTTCTCTTTCTTCCTTGAGCGATTTGTCAGTGTGAGTCCTGAAATTGCACTAGTGTCTGTGCCTCAGTGGTTTTGAAAACTGTCACTTTCATCTGCTGCCATTTCCCATGGTCAGTCATCAATGGGAGATTATTTTATACTCCATTACCTTCAAGTAGAACAAGGACTAAGGCATAGCTGTTAAGAAAACTTACTCAAAGTCACAAATTTTCCTATCAGTTAAAAAACCAAATGCATTTTGGTTCTTTCATTAGCTCTGCTGGTTTATATGACTTCAGACTCTCACCATCCACAAATGCATTGCAGTTAAAACGAAGTTGGTTTTTTTTATTTGATTCAATTGAAATATTCTGCAGTTACCTCAGATAACAGAATGACCTATAAAATTCATCCTGATTTTATGAGTTATTTTAAAGAAAGTTTATATTATTAAAATTATTTAAAGCTACCAGGATTTGAGCTCCTAGCCTGGCAAATTTAACAAATCATAAAATATCCTATTCTTTGGCGACATGCTGCACCATGAAGCCACATTTTTCACAGAGATGATCTTTTGAATTCAAACTAAAAAACATAGACACTAGGGAGAAAAAGGGACATTTTAAAAGGTTCACTTCCTGACAGGCTTTTATGAAATCATTTATACTTTTAAGCCTGAAAAATCATAGTAAACTAGAATCTAAATAGTCTTGAAGATCAGGACTAAGATATCTAAACGCTGCTTCACCAAAACACTTGGTCTTTGAGCTCATTTATACTAACAAGAGAGAGAAAGGCAGAGAGATAAGATCTGTAGTACCTTCCATTTCCATGGGACTTCTCTACTGGGTTCATTCATCTCTGGTCCTTTTCAAAGTACCAAAAAAAAGTCTCAGTTTATTTTAACTAAAATAGAAAAAGCTTTGGAGACATTCTCAGAATAAATATCCATGTATATTGGATTTGCATGGCTAGGTTTTGGTAGCAGGAGAGGCTACAGGGTGGCTTCTGTGAGGAGTTTCTAGAAGCTTCCCCATGTCTGACAGAGCCAATGCCAGCTGGCTCCAGGACAGACCTGCCACTGGCCAGGGCTGAGCCCATCAGAAAAGGCAGCAACATCTCTGTGAGAATATATTTCACAAGGAAAAGAGTGTTATTGCACAGATGTAATTGCACTAAGAGAATAGAGGAGGGAGCATATGTGAGAGGAACAGCTCTGCAGACACCAAGTTCAGTGGACAAGGAGGTGGCAGAGCTGCTCCAGGTGCCAGAAATGAGATTTCATTTCAGCCCATGGCAAAGACCCTGGTGTAGGAGCTGTGCCCTTGCAGAGAGGATCATGAGGGTGCAGAGACCCCCCTGCAGCCCAAGAGCAGACCCACACAAGAGCAGGTGGGTGCCTGAGAGGAGATTGTGACCCCAGGGACACCCACACTGGAGCAGAGTCCTGGCAGGGACTCTCCTGCGGAGAGAGGAGCCCACACTGGAGCAAGTTTGCTGGTAGGATTTGTGATCCTGTGGGTAACCCACACTGACTGTCCTTGATGGATGCACCTTCTGGAAAGGGAAACACGTTGAGGCAGTTCACAAAGAAGTGCTGCCCGTGGGAAGGACTGACATTGGAGAAGTTCATGGAGGATTGTCTTCTCTGGGAGGAATTCAACACTAGAGCCGGGGAAAGACTCCTCTCCCTCAACAGTGGCTGAAACAACCTTTGGGTTTTCAATACTTTTTTTATTTCTCTCTATCTTGCTCTGATTTTGACTGGTAATAAAGTCAATTAATTTCCCCAAGTCAAATCTGTTTTGCCTGTGACAGAAAGCAATGAGTGATCTCTCCCTGTTCTTATCTCAACTTATGAACCTTTTGTTATATCTTCTCCCCTTCATCCATTTGTGGAGGGCAGTGATACAGCAGCTTTGGTGGATACCTGGCATCAAGCCAGGGTCAACCCACACACTGTGTAAAGCAGTTTTCCCTATCACCCACCAGCCTTTAGATAAATGCTTCATCTGGAGAACACAAGTGTGGGTTTCCTACCTGCTGAAATATATATCTATTTCTACATCACTCAAATACTATCTTTACAATGTTGAGAAAGAAAGCAGAGATGACAGAACTTTGTTCTAAAACAAATTTTTTGGGCGTTATTTTCTTCTGAAGGCTGCTGGACTAGAACCAAGACTAGATTAAAACTGATCATTCAATACTTATCACCCACTATTCCCTGAAGCTGTATGAATGGCTGTCTCTCTGCTTTCATCCCCAAGACCAACACATCAATTATGTAAGAAAACTTGCTGGTCAGCAGTGCATGTCATCATCATATATTCCATGCTATTCTCCTTTTTCAGTTAAAAATATCTCCAAATCAACAAAAAAATCCCATTTCTTTTTCATTTATCCTGACCATGTTTTTCCATTGTACTCACATAGAGCACATTTCATAGTTATTTTAGCAGATGCAGCTTGATCCGAGTAGAACTACATCAACATTATATGATTCACTCAGTAAATTAAGTGTCAAGAGCAGGTATGGCTGCTTTTAGTCAGTACCTAGGTAGAACACTGTGACCCACAGCTTGCCTGCATGCCATCAGAGCAGGGCCACTGGGAGAGCCAAAAGTCTTTCCATCCCTCCCTGTAGGTATCCAAACCTACAGGTGCTGTGCTAATGGAATACTATGCCTCTGGGTAGGCTTGGGGGTTTTGCATGCTCCAGAAGTTTCATATTGCCTCCCTGGGGTCATAGGAAAGATAACTGAGGATAACCAAAAGTTACAGTGCTGATGTACTCAATAGGCTCAAAATAATCTTGGAAGTACAGCATGCACTCTAGAGCAAGTCTTTTTCGTTTACTGATATAAAATAAGGTCTTGGTTAGCAATGGTAAACTTATATTGAGTGTATTTTCTGAAAATGAAAAAAAAAATAAAACCTCCAAATATTGTACATTAAAACAGTGAAAATTTAGTATTCCAGAAGCAACAATTTTAGAGACTCAAACAGTTGTGAGAAGTTAACACGACTAATGCACTAATGCAGCATTTCCAGAGAAGATGAATTGTGAGGTTTGTTGAAGTGGAAGATTAAGTGGATTTTCCTTTTGGTATTATTGTTTCACAATAAATGTGCTTCTTTTACATCTACATACAGCTTTTAGATATGTGCCACTGAAACACTTAGGAGCTAATACACTAAGAGCATTCTACTTGCAAATCACAGCACACACAGAGGACTTGACATATATCAACCTGGCAGCTGTCTTTCCATTTGCTATTTAATGAACCTAGTAGCTTCATTTATATTTTCTCATCCTAATTTTATTATGTGGAGCATTCAGAGGCCATGCAGAACACTGCCTGCAAGAAAAAGTGTATGGGGCATTTTAAAGCCACATACAGTTATTTTCAAAAGAACAGCTCTTAGACACTACTCAGAGCATCTGTGTTTATGAATCAAGTCAGTCCAAAGAATTATGCAGAAAGGAAAAAAAAAAGTTTCTTTGTTTCATTCAACACTGTTAACTGTGCTTCTTAATCAGAAAAATTTATAGCATAAAATTATGTTGCACTTCATTGGAATGTTATATTATTCTTTTTTTTTATTTCCTTAATATATTCTTGCATAACTTTAGATATAGTCAGTACCACTATTTATTTGCTCAGGATTTGGTGCAGAATTTATTTTGAATGTATTAGAATGCATATATAAAAAGATCTTTTTAATATGAGAAGTATAAAAAGAGAAGCAGGGCATAGTCTCAGCTTCAAGTCATGTTACCTTTGTATTCTATTTTTGCAATACCAGCTGAGCAGCTGATACTAAGTACTAGTATTAATAGTTGCTAATACTAAATAGTATGGATGCTACTTGGTATAAGAATTCTTGACTGAAAAAGGAGGCCTACTATCAGCATGCCCCAATTTTTGCCATGATGAATGTTTTAAGTACAGCATTTTTCCCCTGCCAAATTCCAACTGATTGCTTAGAGAGGTTCCCATTCAGTCTAGGTTTTTTCCCTTCCCTTCTCAGACAATTATGCACTATATCCAACATCAGCATGAACAAAACATCAACTTTGTATTTTTATTTCTTTTAATGTATCATTCATTTAAACTATGTTCTCATGACTGATTTGGGTACATGGATAGAATGACCCAATATAAAAAATAATTTACTTTTTTACCCCTTCCTAGTCTAAGTTTCTCTCATGTTTGACATGGGTTACACACGGTCTTTCCTATCTTATTCACATGTTGAAAATACAGGCAGCATAGGAGGTTAGGTATGCACCACTTTTTATCTGCTGCACTATGCCACTGCTTTGGGTTTCTTAATTTTCCACTTCTCTGACAAGTGTTGTCAACAGGCTGCTGGCTTCAGAGCTGTGCTGTCTTAGCGTGGGTGATCCATTAGGTGCAGCCCTTCAGGGTGTGTGTCACAGCAGGGGTCACCCATGGCCACACAGCAGCAGTCTCTATGCCTCAATGAGTGTCCTCCAAAGGCTGAAGCGAGTGCTCCTGCCCTGGCAAGGACAGCCAGAGTCCCCAGCCCATGAGACATCCCGAAGTCAATATATGAGTCACCATATATTGTCCTTCCAGAACAATATCTCCAGCCTTGCCCTTAACTGTCTCCTACTTAGCATCTTTTCTACCATGTCTTCCCAAAACTTTATCCTTCTGCAAGTCTCCACAGCATCCAGAGCCTCATCAGTCCCTCAGACCTGCTGTTCTTCCTTAAAAATGCACCAGTGTTCCCTGTCAGGCTGCAGTCTTCACAGGTGATGGGCTGCTCAGCCCAGCATCAGACTGGGTTGAAACCTCCACAAAGGCCACCTGCAGCTCCTTGCTTCAAAAGCTTGACCATTTATACTCCATACACAGTGGCTCTGGATACAACTCTGGATAATAGCCACATTATAGTTACATGTCATAGCACACATCAAGGCAGTCCAAAATTCCTTAAATCTTTATTAAGCTTATTTTTCATCCTCTAAAATGGAGATACTGGTGTTTTCAAATCTTCCAGATGTCTCACTATTCAGCTAGCTGTCATATACTCAGATGGCAATCATATATTAAACTAGGACACAGCTCTGACTTTCCCTTCTGCAGGTAGTTTTAACTGTCAATCAATCAGAGCTAATCACATTAATGAAATTCATAAATAAAGTAAAAGCAGAATGAAGAACAAACACCTTCTGAAAAAAATAAATAATACTTCAAAAGCTATTATAAAAGCACAGGCTGAGAAAAACAAAGGGAAATTTATCTTGGAAAAGTCAGGTTAATGCATCTGAGAAAAGCAAATCTGAAATGCTGGCATTTAACATGACATACCTTTGAGAAGCCGTAACATTTTCAAGAGGCCATGGACTCTGATGGAACTGAACGTCAGGGTAGAGAATCCTGAATCAGAGACATAAAAGTCACTTTTTTACACCCTGAGTCAAAGTGGGCACTGTGCTACAAAGAGATACAGCTGAATTTGAACCCTGCAAACCACCCTGAAGACTGCTGAATGGAAGCCTTTGTTACAGTGCTACAAAGGTTGATGTAGAAGGAAAGGAAGACAAAAAATTATCTTTGAAGAAGAATTAGGGATACATCTGCTTATTTATTTGGTTACTTAAAAGAGAATTTAAGCTGTGGAAGAACGAAGGAGGTCTGCAAGGAAAATAATTGAAACTTTGTTCTTGGTTATGCCTTTAAAAATAGTATGGAGAGATATTTAATTTACAATACAAACCCTTTCTGACTGGGGATTGGCAAATCACTGGTTGTTCAAACTTCAAGAAAAGAACTTGTATTCTCATATTTATCTTCTCTGTCAATATCTGATGTTTAGAAAAAGGAACTTCAAGGAAAAGAATCACATTAATCTCTTCATATGCTTTCATCACCTTATTACATGAGCACACTGCATCACACTGCTTATGCAAAACCACAGAAAAGCAATCAATAACAGGGAGCACTTAAGTGTAAGGATTTGCTTAGTAAAAAAAATCCAAGTAAAATTTTAGGCAGGTAGAGGAATTATTATACTCTGTGGGCCAAATCCCAAGAACTCTGTGGCACTATTTTAGCTGATGACTAAGTGGTTTGCCTCAGTCTCCCCAGTGTGGAATTGCCTTAGAACAGCACAAAGGCTAGTGCTGACAGCAAGGGAATGTTGAAACAGAAGCAGTATGAAAAATATCAGTCCTTCCTAGTTCAGCAGTTATTAGCAGTAAATTTTTAACTGAAATGGACTTCTGCCAACATATCTCAGCCAAAACCAGTACCTGAAAATGTAATTTTAGTTCTGCATTATACTCAGGAATCTGAAACAGTGAAGTGCAGGTGTACTGGTTGCTCCTTTCAGGGGTAACATTTCTGAATAGCTGCCACATTATGACATCTGCAGCAGCAGAGTGCTTTTATGTTCCAAAGAGGGAACTATTCTGGTGTCTTCAGTTTCAGGGCGGTCACTACAGCTTTTTATTAAGTATAAATTGCTGTACAACACATACAAGGGTAAAAGGGTCATACTGACAATAGAGCATTTTACAAAATCACTATATGACTGCAGGCAAAGAATAGATAAGAAAAGGGTGGGAGGATGACATCTGGATAATTCTGTATTTCGTGCCTTTTCTGTGTAAGGCTGCCTCTACAATTTGGAGGTTTGACTGGATTGCAGCATTTACTGCTGCTAAAAATCTACTGAGTCAAAAAAAAATGAATAGAGGTGTTTCCACCTGGTCAGTACTTGCTAATTTATAAGCGATGTTACAAAGTTCTTAGATCCAAGAAAAGTGCAAATGTTGACACTTTGCCTGAATCTCTGAATAAGACACTAGTTTTGTAGTATCTGCTTTCACCTTACTTGCCAAACATGTTTTTTTAAAAAGCTAGTCCCAAATTCTTCCTTCTTTCTCTGATGTTTTGATATATAAACTTATATAGAAATTTTGGAATCAAGTATATTGCTAGTAAGGGGAAGGCTTTAGCATAAAGAATTAGTATTCACTTGATAGTAATTCTTAGCTGAAAAACATTGTGCTTTCTCTAGAAAAGTACATTAAAGTAATTAAGTTATATAAATATATATATAAATAAAACATAGTAATAATATAAATATTATAAAAATAGAATGTGTAAAACATATAACAAATGAATAAATATGAACTATATTAATTATAAAAATATAATATAAAAATTGATACATATTTATATAACTATTTATACATATATATTTTTGAAAAAAGTGAGGAACAGAATGAAGTTCAAAGGAGCAGATACATTTTAAGTTGTATCATTAGCCCATATTATGTCCATTCCACACAGGCCTGAAGGGTTCTGATGGCATGTATAAATCAATGTGTTAAGTGTTCTGCACTTTGTTCATCAGAAGGAAGTGTGGGTGTAGGGTGAGCCTCACATATCATGAGGGTTTGGTAGCCTGTTAACCTACACAATCTGAAAGCTTTCTCTGTTTTGTGGATGAAGAGTAGTACTCACTCTTGTGCAAGCAGGACTTTAGCCCACTTCTGTTCCGAAAAATGGGATAAAATGAAGAGAAAGAGAGAAAATAAGGAAAAGAAAATTTAGAATAGAAGAAGTTTATTTCCAGCCTGACCTGTTTGAAGACAAACTAAATTGGAATCCAAGTACTAGTGATGTGCAATCTTTTGGCCTCTCCAGTGCTAAATGGAACACATTAACTTCCCTTGGTCTGTTCACTCTGCCTCTTTCAACCCACTATGATTTTGGCATGCTCATGAGGACAGAACACTGGTAGTTAATGTGAATAACCTGGGTCTTTCTCAGTGAGACTGTTATTCAGCCAGTTGCTTCCCAGCTGTACAGATTCACGGGATTTTTTATTCTTTTATCACTTCCTCTGAAGAATTTGGCACCTCTTATTACTGAACTTCTCACATTTTCTACTGGCTCCAGTTGCAAACTTTACTATGGTCCCAAAGGACTGAATTCTGTAATTTGGCACTACAATTTTTTATCTTATTTTAGTACCATTTGAAAAGTGGCTGAGGGTGCAGTCCATTTCATAATCCAGATGAGAATTGAATAATAGCAGTCCAGCGTTGACCCTTGGGCTGTTTATTTGTTATTGGCTGCCAACCAAATATTAAGCCAACTGCTACCCTTTTAGCCACCTTGTCCAACCAACATTTAACCATCCAATGATCTGTTTATCCATTTCATATTTTATTAATTTCCAAAATAGAATTAATTGTATGTTTTATTGTTTTCCTATCACTGTAAATTATGCCTTCTTCAAGCCAGCTTACAGTAAATATGCAAATTTTATATTGACAGTTGGTGTCTAAAATAGACAACCCAGTGATAAATATTGCAAAAAATTCTAGGGTTGTATCAAAAGTTCTGTCATTATGATATTTATCAGACTTGCTCTATCTTAATAAACTATACAGCAATCAGACAGTATGTTTTCTTTCTTTTAGGGAACTATATTTGGTTTAATACTCAGTCTTTCCTCTGAAGTCCTTCAAAAGATATGGACTAGATTAGCATTTCAAACCCAGATTATTTTTTTTTCTTGTTAAGTAGGAAGCAGTCTAGACAATCTTTAATTAGAATAAAGTTTCTTTCCCTTCTGTAGATAAGAGAATATGTTTTTGTTATAGCATTTGTTCACGTTTAGAAGTGAATAGAGTAATAAACAGCTCTTTGCTTCAATGAAGTGTTAAAACTTTGATTTCCATCCTCCTCTCTCAGTAATTCTTAGGCATACTTCAGTGGGAAAGCTCAATGAACCTCATGTTCTAGATATTTTTCCTTTGCATTAAAACACACACATAATTCAAACAGCTGTAGTCTTACTGTATGCAGTGTATAATTGAATTTTGATTGAGACCAAACAAACAGAAATCAAATTACTTTGGGTAAAAAGTCCATTAGAAGTGATTGAGTCCTGACATCTTCCTTTTAGGCATGTTGTAAAACTGCCTTATATATCCTCATTATAACTGAAAGATAGAATAATCAGAGCCATGTTCTCACTGTTGGCTAAAATGAAGATGACAAATTAGATTAAACATATCAAAGAGACAGATTTTAGAGTGGCAAACCTCTGTCAAAATACAGTGTGAGAACTACAGAATGTTATTTCTGAGTATGAGTCAGATATGATCGTACTTATTATTAGATCTACTATAGATCTTAAGCATAAAAATGTGGTTTTCTGTGAAAGGCCTTTACCTCAACTAGTTTTTGGGACTAAAAAAACAACAGTAAATAAATACGCCATTTAAAAAAAAAAAGAAGAAGTTGTAGTTTGAAACACAGTTGCTAGAAGAAAGATAGTAGATCTCTAAGAATATCAGACATGTCTTTCTCAAAAGCAGACCCTATGATGAGTAAAAGCATCCCTTTTGCAAAATCAAACAGCATCTTCCTTCATTACTCCAAGAACTGTGTAAGTCAACATTTTGCAGTAATGTAGTTGAATATTTCAGATCACTGAATAGGAATGAGAAAGAAAAATAGAAAAGGTGTACATTAGGTACTTGGGCATTACAGAAAGATAAAATGAGTAGACCTTAAGTAGAAACAATAAAATACTACCTGTAAACTTGTATGACAGAGAAGAATGTATGGAGGGTATGATAGATTATATAGAAAAATACAGATATTATAGAGAATACAATTAGAGATGTAAAATTATTATCTCCTTTTCTGTCTTAAGTAAGAAAAAGTGGGAAATATGGACTCAGGACAAAGGGTAAGTGAACATGCTATATCTCTTACCTTGTTTTAAAATTTATTTAAATAGCTGAAATACAAGCAATAAGTTTCACAAGTATAATAAGCCTTTTGGATAATTCCAGAGAAATAGAAACACATATAATTTTCAGCATTACCAGAGTTACTGATGTAAGCTTTTCTAAAATATGAGAGTAACATTGTGTTAGGCATTATACAGAATCATCACATCACAAACTTTGGGTCAGCTTACCAGTGGTGATTTTGGCAACTAGAACAGGAGCCATGTGGTGTTGTTTGTTTGTTTGTTTTTTTCATTTACTTTTCCCTCTCATTTTGGTGAATGCACAGAAAAATATGATTGATAAAAGTTCCTAGGATTAAAGAAAAAGGACAATGATGTCAAAAACACTACTGAAAGATTAAACTGTTAGAATAACATTCTTGGGGAAAAAATTCACATGGAAGGTGGTATTGTCCAAGTAAAAGAAAGAGAGTACATTCTCTTAAAGGACTTTAAAAGAGAAAATTGAAAAGGGTGAAAATAATAAAGACTGGCCAAAAAGAAAGATCATGTTATAAAATGTGAGTTAAAGGCCTTAGTTCTCACACTTCTGGTATTGATTATAAAATATAACTCAGTTATTAAACACAGCAAATTAAAGAGCTTCAAATGAAGCCTGGACAATCAAGTCTAAATAGAATCATATTGTTATCCTAAATCACAGTGAAATCAACTGGCAATTCACTTAAAATGAATACTATTACTTCTATCCAGCACTCAAGTCAGGCCCCAGGAATTTCACATTGTAAAATATTTTGTCTTCTTTGACTTTCCTTCAAATTTGGAGCTAAAGTTTATTGTGGAACCAAAACATCTCTTTTCATTTGCAAGGGATACAAACTTAGTTCGTATCTGCAGCAGTTATCCTTAAATGAAAGCAATATTTCTCATACAGTGAAGATTAGATGGTGCTGAGGCTTTAAATTTAAAAACATTAAATATTATATGCCTGGGGTAAAGTTATGGAAGTTTGCTGATAAAATTACTCAAGTGTGTAGCGGTTTGCTGATTAAGGATCCCAAAAAGAGGAAAAATGAGGCTAATGGAGTTGCAGTGTTTTATAGCAGACACATTAAGAGAGGACTGACCTTGATAAGCATTTGGGATTAATTACAATGAAAAGCAGTATACAAAGAATCAGTCATTAGCAAAATGGTTTTGCTCTCTCTTTTGGTCAAGATAGCAAGGCAGACTTACCACTTCATTAAAAAGGAGGATGATGAAATGTATATTCTATAGCAGTCATTGCATACATATATCATTCTAATGTAAGAGACCATGAAGAGCTTTTCCTGTTGCCACTTCAAAACAGTTTTAGATTTACTAAAGATTTACTAATTATATTAGATTTAGCAAACTCTGAGCAATATTCTGAAGATATACTTGTAGTTTGTGTGTGATGAAGAGTGATCATTCAAATGCCATTTTTTTGTTTTGTTTTGTTTCCCTTCAGTTAGACAAACTGAACACAATATAAGCAAACAGAATTAATTTACTTCATGGAAATTGCGGCTATTAGCTGTAGAAAACACCAGAAATAGAAGTGCTTTAGGCTAATATACATGGTGTCCTTGCAACAAGAAACATTAAAATCTATATAAAATGAGTTTTCACTTTGTACTCAAATAAAACAGACCTCCCATCCTCTCCAATAGGTTACTGTTCTTCTTACCTACAATATCAACATGAGGGATAAAACAATGTTATTTAAAATGAAATTGTTCATGATAAACTGTTTCAAAGAAAGCTATTGTTGAGCTTACAGTGAAATAGTGGGGCAACTTTTTACCAGGTAAAAAACTCCTCTCTCTGGAAGAATATCTCTTCAAAAATACTGTTGGAATCAGTTCTTGCATTTTAGTATAATTATTTAGTAGGCTTGTTGTTCGTGATGACTGGATAATTTAAGAGATTAGCAGGTCATTTGTAACCATGGAAATCATGTTGCCTGCATATCTAATAGACTAATTTCCACATGAAGCAAGGCAGTAGTTCTGTTTATTTACTTGCTTGTTAAATGCTATTTTGAACTACCTTGTTTTCCTTAGGGGAATTGTCACTCAATTTCTGAAAAGAAAAACAACAAAGTAATGCTATGTCCTTACTGAACCTCAGTGAATATGCACTTTCTTATATTTTCAATAAATGTATATTTGACCATATTTGTTGAGTCACACCTTTCTTTGATTCTTGTCTTTTACATTTAAGGTAGAGATTGAAAGTGTTCAAAGATTAAATATGTTAAAGACATGCATGAGATTTCAAAACGTTCAGTTGCTGGCTGCAGTACATAGGGATACAAATTAGTGATTGAGTCAGGGCAGCTTAACTGTGGTTAAAAATTACTAGCCAACTGACTGCATATGTATGTTTCTTATTCTGACCCATTCTGTGGGACAAAATATTTAAATCATAATAATTTCAACATAGTAGAGTATGTCAAACTAAAAGTTCTTAAGAAAAGATAGGAAAAGCTTGAAGAGATAAAGTAGTTTCTGGCTTCTTTTAATTCACCATTGATGAAAAGTTGTGTGAAGTTCCTAGCTCAGAGAAATTAAATGACAATAATGCAGATATTTTAGAATAGGAAATATATGGTCCAACCCTAGACTGCAGAAATTTTAAGTTACTAGTGGTGAGGGTTTATGTTTGTTTTGGAGTTTGATTCTGATTATTTTGTGGGGTTTTTTTATGCAACCTTTTATAAAAGAGATCTGGAATGTCAAAGCATTTGGTTTTTTTTTTGTTATTTGATGAAATCAAAGTTCAAAGGTCTTTTTCACATACAAGATGGACATCATATCTATAAAATACCATTCAAGCAGACATGTCTTAAAAGGCTGCAAAAACTATGAGTCACAAGGTGACTCACCTATTCTCTGAAGTATTTTCTCTGCCTTCATGACTGTGATGCTGTCTTCATAATTTGAGCTCAAATCATTCTTATGAACAAATAAACAAAGTCCCAATAGATTAAACTCACATTGTATTTTATTACTCCCATCAATATTTTAGCTAAAATACTTTAATATTGCCATAGTACTTGCTTGATTTGATGTTTGTATCATGGTCAGTTGATAATTTAACTGTCTGCATCTTCGCTAATCTCAAAACTTTCTACAAGCTATTATCAATCACTTGTTAAAATGGCAATACTCTCTTGGCATCTAAATTATTTTAATAGGCAAATTGCACAGCAATATGATGTTGAAATATTAGATGAAAAATATTTTCAAAAATTTACTTCCCAAACTTTTTCAATTGAATGACCATTTGGGAAACAAAAGAGGAATTTGACAAAATAGTAAGAACATATTAGGATTTAACCACAAAGCAATAGTATCAGAATTGTCATTTCTATCCAATCAGATAAACATATTCAATAGATAAATCAAAATAAATGTGGAAATAAACGATTTCTCTTAACCAATAAAATAAGACTACACTGCCTACTTCATCAAAATCTCTGTATAAGAAATAGGAGATATCCCTGTTCAAATGTTATATAACATCAAATTCCTCACAAAAAAAAACCCCAGTAGTTTATTCTTCAATGCTCTCAAAAATTTAAGAATTGGCATTTTTAATTTTTGCCATGCTGTAGCAATCTTGCACTTTTTATATAATAGAATAATAGGATGGTTTGAGTTGGAACAGGACCTTGAAGATCATCTAGTTCCGACCCTCCTGACATGGCAGAGTCACCTTCCACTGGAGCAGGTTTCTCAGTCCCATCCAGCAAGGCCTAGAACAATTCTAGGGATGAGACAGCCACAATTTCTCTGAGCCACCATTCTAGTGCCTCACCACCCTCACAGTAAAGAATTTTTTCCTCATATCTAATCTAAAACTACTCTCATTCAATTTGAACTACTTACCCTTTTGAACCCATTTGCCCTTACACTCTCTTGTAAATAATCCTGCCCCACCTTTTCTGTAGGCTCCCTTCAGGTGCTGGAAGGACACAATTCATTCACCCCACAGCCTTCTCTTCTCCAGGCTGAACAATCCCAATTTTCTCAGCCTTTGCTTGTAGGATCATCTTGATGCCCTTCCTCTGGACATGGTCCAGCAAGTCCATGTCCTTCCTGTGCTGGGGTACCCCAGAGATGGATGCAGCCCTATGGGTAAATTCTTACCACAGCAGGATAGAGGGGCAGTGTCACCTTCCCCAGCCTCTGGCCACGCTGCTTTTGGTGCAGCCCAGGATACATTTGGTTTTCTAGGCCATAAGATCACATTGACAGATCATGTCCAGCCTCTCATCCACTAGCACTCCCAAGTCCTTCTGGGCAGGGCTGCCCTCAGTCTGTTCATCCCCAGCCTGTGCTGGTACTGGGGATTGCTCCAACTCAGGTGCAGCACCCTGCACTTGATCTCCTTAATCCTCATAAGATTCCCACTTCTCTTGTCTGTCCATGCCCCTCTGGATGGCATCTCATTCTTCAGGTGTGACAACTGCACCACTCAGCTTGGTGACATTTGCAAATTTGCTGAAGGTGTACTTGATTTCTTCATTATGTCATTAATGAAGATATTAAATAATACTGGTCAGAAGGTTTTCCTTTCTTCAGTTTTAAAAGATGGTTATTATGTTTCCCTTTTACCAGTCAGCCAGGACTTCCTCTGAGTGCCATGACTTTTCAGATATTATGGATATATACACATATCTAACACATAGCCTGGTGCTACCAGAAGTGACCTCACCAGCAAGCATATTGAAACAAATGTGACTGGCAAAACAGGAGTAACGTTGATCATGCAGTTTTGGGAAAATTTCATTGAGGTGCAATTGAATAACAGGTTTACTGAAGTAATGTTAATGAAGTTCATTTTTATAAACTGTACTAAGCAATGGCCACAAATTTTAGCTAAATAAGAAATAACTTGTGCTAAGTTTCATAGCAAATTTCAAGCAATGTATCAACTGGAAAATATACTCCATGGAGTTCTATGACAATTAGATTGACCCTTTTCAATCATCTACAGTAAATGAATGAGACATGATACATGCTCTGTTTTTTCTCTTTCAAGTATAAACAGAACTTAGACAAGTTCATATAAACATGTCTAAAACTGACTGAAAAAAGGTGTTGTAATGTGAATTGACATCATGCCATAATCACCTTTTTTCTACCTATAACATGGTGAAACACAGTTATGACTTAGCTACATACATTATGTCATTCCATCAAAATGTCAGATCAGATGAGAAAAATGAATTTTTTTCATTCTGCCACAGGGAATTCAGGGAGAAAGAAGAGGGCTGGGCAAAGTCAGAGAGATTTCAGACTATATAGAGAGGCTGCTTAGGCTTAGGTACTGTGTCCTCCACCCATAACCAAACTGGACAGAGCCCTGAGTAATTAAATGTCACCTCAGATCTGACTGTGCTTATCAAGAGGTGGAATTTTCAGCCTAAACAATCCTGTGATAGGATTATTTATAGGATATTCCTATTATTTAGAGGATATTAATCTGTAAAATCACTTTATAGGATCTGATAAAAGAAGATGTGTGAGGTCAATCAGAGACCAAGAGATGAAGCTTCTGGAAAATATGTGAGACTGACATGTGTTACTTAGCCTCTTGTAATTGGAGATTACCTGAGTGGCTAGTGAGATTGAAGTGAATAGTGTGAGTTTACTCACTGTAATGCTATTATTCCTTGACTTTTATGTCTTTCTTTCCTGTCACTGTATTAGTCTGAGAAAGATGTGATCCTTCCTCCCTTTGCTTTCTCACTAATCTGCTACAGTAGGTCCTACTGATTGTCTTGTCTCCCAAAAATTTCCTGGGAGCCTTCCCAGAAGCCACTGTTCTCCTCATGAGAAAAAAATAGTATTAAAGTATTGAGATCTGGCTGATGGAAGACAGAGCTGGAAGCAGTGCCTACCTCACATTATTTTCCAATGACATTTTCATCTTAGTATCTATCTCAAATACTTGCTGTGTGCTGTGTATATAAAGGAACAGGGATGAGTAGTCAATATTTTCATGATTTCTATGTCATAATATAAATTTCTTATATTACTCATTTAGGTGTAAATAGTGAATTAATTAAACTCTATTTTATAACTCTGAAGAAAATGGAATTTATGTGTTTCTTCCCAGTCTACAATTTTGCATAAAATTATACTTCTGGTACTTGAATCTCTATTCAGTCCTGAGAAAGAAAAAAATCTGTACCTGTTTTAAGGAATGCTTAAAGTTTTGAACTTTGACCACTGTGGAATTTTTTACCAAATTTCTCTGTTCAGTATTTCTCTGCTGGACCAGCTTCCATTTGTAATTACATGTATAATTTCTCTTATCTTCATACTCACAAAATATTATAGGAGATACTACAGCAAATATGTCATATAACATTATTATCCCTTAGAAAATCAAGCCCCATATATTGCTTTGTCTCTAGCTCAATTAGAAAATGATTACAAAAATTAGTAACTGGAAATGGGTTGAATTTCTTATTAAAAATGACACTTCATTTATTTTCATGCCAAATTTACTATAACATTTTAAAAATTATGTAACACTGTTGGAAAACTCTTTTCCTCACATTGCTTCTTATGCATGAAGTGATCCCAAACCATATTTTTGAGATTCACATTATCTTCATCTAAGTTTTCTGTAAGACTCATTTCTCTGCTGGTGTGAAAAGAACATTGATGATTCATACCTGTTGAAAGCAGAAAAGTCAGCCTCAAATAATTTAGATATGTTAGGTTTAACAGATGAGGCAACTGGTGAACAAGCTTCAGGTTAGACAATTGGGATAAATTTTTTAGCTGAAGGGTAGTTAGGCATTAGAATGAGCTCCCCAGGGAGTGGTGGATTCACCATCCCTGGAAGTGTTCAAGAAACAACTGAATGCAGCACATAGGGCTGTGGTTTAGTCAACAAAACAATGTTTGTTAAGAGACCAGATTCAATGATTTTGGGTTTTTTCCCCAATTTTAGTGATTCTGTGTTACTATTATTCTATAATAATAAAACCAGTTACATGTCTAATCTCATGTGTTTGAATCACTAGGCATCACTGTCTTGCTTTGTAAGGCCTTTTTTCTTTGTCTTGGATCACAGTTTAATACCTAACATAGTAAGGTCATACAGAGCCACTGTAATATAATTTCTTAACTCCACTTCTTATTACTAAATATTTTGTTTTAAATGTCCTTGAAAAATTCTTAGCTGCACACTGCCAGCAAAATTTTTGTTTTAAAAGGAATTTTAAATACTAATTAAAAAATAAATCCAAATTTTAATATTTTTAGATATTTAATTTTTAAAAAATGTTAATGAAATCTGCCTTTCTAATGATTCATGACATTTTCTGTGATCTGCATTTTCTTGAATGGTTCTGATGAAGAAGAAAGTGAATGTTATTTTAAATGGAAGCAAAAACAGAAAGACAGCAAGGCTAGCACCAAAAAAAGCTAGCAGAGTAAAACAGCAAAGAAACAACAGGTATCCAAAGGGAAAAAACTCTGACACTGTTATCCGAAGAAAGTATAGAATTAAATATTAAGTTCAAGAAAGTAGAAACTTACTATGTATCTTCACCATAGATACTAGATGGATATTTCTGAGGTTTTATAATGATAATAAAAGTGTGTTCTGTTACATTTTACAAAATAAATCAAATGAAGTCACAACTTCCTGATGTCAGAGAAATAATGAAAGAGATTTAGTGCACTAAAATAGAAGGTTTGAAATTCCAAGTGTCTTTCACTGAAAAAGAGAATATATTTGCTCTCCAACAGAATCCTGATAGACTGACCTAATGACTACGATGAAAAAGGTGAGGTTTTCATTTGATTGACTGATTGAATATTTTAATGTGAACAAATAGCAAATGTCTGTCTTAAGCAGTTTTTTTTTCCCCATACATTGTCTGTTGTCCTTTATGCTAGTAAGAACAACTTGAAGAAGAAAATACTGGGTTGTTAGACAAGTTCATATGTCACAAGAATTCCTTCTTTAGTATGTGTTCTGCAATAGACATAAGAACTTTCTGTTGGGAAATGGGTACTTCTGAAATTACTTCATAGACAGAAGAACTGGGTTGAATGAGAACTTACTACAGATTATTCAAGAAATAGAAACCTCCAGATAACTATAAACTGGGGGTTTTTTGCTTTCAAACTTGTTATTATAGGTATAAAGTATGATATACAAAGAGAAATCAGGGATCTGCAAAGATTGAAACACAAAGATAATTAGAGTTTTCAATAACTCCTATGTATACTGGGTAAAATTCTAGTCAAGCTGTGGGTGTTACATTTTTATACTGTATAATTTACCTTTTTTTGGAGGATCAGACACACTGCAAGGAAAAAAGGCAACTGCTGCTCTAATCTTGACTATCACACTAGCTCTAGTTCAAAACATATCTTTCAAGCTTCATCTGTACATTGAGATATATGAAAACTTCCCACACCTTTTCACTTTCCTTTACCTTCCTCATTCTCAATACATGCAGATTTCTCCTGAAAGAAAACCATGTGTAGAAAAGCAACTGTGAAACCCTTTGGAAGTTACGACCAAACATCTGGAAGGGAGAAGAGGTAGTATTCTAGAGAGCAAAATAAAATTTCAAGTTGTTATTTGGTGGACACAATCATCAAAATATATTTTAGTTCTGCACCTTGTAGGAAGAAAAAGACTGACAAAGTTTGTTGAAAGGGGGAACTATGTATATGTGATAAAGATAGCTATTACAAAATTGAAGTGGTAAAATGTATTAGTCTGAAAATGGACTTTATTCATGGGGGAAATAGCCTCAAAAACTACAGGCTGCATCCGTGAAAGATGCAATAGAACATAAACCTGGAAATTCAGATTTAAACCCATAATGTCAGGTCAAGAATCATGTAAAGAATCTGCATATTTAAGTTGTAAAGGCTCAAAATAAAATCTTTTCAAACAAATCAAAAGCAAAGGGCTTGTCAGAGACTGAAAGGTATCATCAGATAATGAAAGAATGTGAGGAACACTCATACAGCACATTCACATGAGAGAACTGCGGAATAAAGAAGTGAATTTCTAAAGATTGTGCTCAATCCAAAGGTAATCCAGAAGATTCTCATATCAGGTCTTAATTTTACAGCATGAATTTGAGTAAATACATCCAATTGAATCTTTCCTAAGGAAGATTTAAAAACAAAACAAAACAAAACCAAAAACAAAAAGAAAACAAACAAACTAGTATAAATAAACAAATACAGTGAGTAGAATAAAACAATAATTTTCAATGAACTTATAAAGAACTCTGATATGAAGCTGTGAGGATTTTGCTACCATGTGTAATCTATTCCTTTAATCAATAGGCAGAGGAATGGAAGGAGAAAAATATGGAAAAAATATTTAAAACTGCAAAAACGAAGGATTTGACTGATATGCCTCAATCTAACGGGTGAAGCCTATCTTAATAAAGGAACTAGTAAACAGAAGATAGAGAAGGAATATTGATAAGGAGGTAATGCAGGTTTTGCAAAGGAAAAATATGCCTTACCAATTTTTCTGCTTTTTCAAAGTATCATTGAGTAGGTGGATAAGTATGATCAAATTATATTTCTATTTTCAAAAAGCTTTCAACAAGCTCTCACATTAATTTCTTAAATTTGGACATTGGCTGCTCAGTATATGCCTAAATGTTTGGAAACATGATAAATAACAAGGCAGAGATGTTTTCAAATAATTCAAAATTACTCCACATAGGCAAAATCAAAAGTGTCTGTAAGGAGCTCAAGAGGATTTCTCCACATTCAATGACTCAAGGATGAAATAACATAGGAAATGTAAAATTAACAAGCACAGAATAATACACACAAAAGGAAAACAAAAACACCTACAAAACTTATTTATAGTGAAAATCTCTTGGGTGTACAGAAAGAAGCCTCCAATCAATATGGACAGGTCTCTGGGAAAGTATAACACCCCTAGATGACTTGAATAAATAGCTGCAATCTGGAATATTACATTAAAAATATTACATTTGATTTAAAACTTGACTATGGCAGAACTGGAAAAAATGTTACAACAAACAATAATTAGGCAAATGTTATCTCACCCACAAAAAATGCAGCTGAGTCTGAAAAGGTATGACTGAGAGAAAACAGCATCAAGATCTGTATAATTTTGAAAAAGAAATGGTAAATGTAGTTATGAATCATATTATCTTTATTTTAAGGTTATAATTATGGGCTGTCATCAAAAATTCATCAGATGCACAGTAAACAAACACTTTTTCTCCCAAAACCCTGTGTTGAATGCTGTGTTGAGTTCTTTTTTACAGTCATTTTGGAGGTCAAATGTGCAAATGCTTTCAGGAAATGGATTTAATACATCTCTCAGGTGTTTAGGCTGGCAATGAATATTAAATATAATACTTCAGATGTAACTTTCATGGGAAGATTTTAAATGGCCAATTACCAGAAATCAAGAGTTGACTAAAAGGTGGATCACCCAGTGCTTCCTACATTTACTAAACCTTGGTTTTGCAAGGACAGGTTGCCAAAATGTGTTTAACTTTAGTTTGATTCTGTAGAGTAGTTCCTGCATTCCTTGTCTAATATGATATTTATAAGCCAAGCATGACATAAAGGAGTTAAACATAGACAGCAAGATCTTTTAAAATATTTGACCATTTCCTTTTAACCACTTGAAAATTGTCTTTAACTGCTCTGCATATGCAAACCCTAAGTCACTGAGCTGTTGTACCTTGGACTTGTGTCACAATTTCTCCCTTTTATGAGATGGTGAGAGAGGGATATCTATTTTATGGTGAAGTGTGCAACTCTGAAGATGACAAATAGGCATTGTTTACAGAAAAGGAAATCTAAGGTAATTATCCTAGATTTAGGCAGCTACCTTTTGAATATTTATACTATATAAAATTAAGCCCATTCAAAAAATATTGGGTCTTGAAGTTAAGATTGTTACCTATTCAGTATAAAATGAAGAAATATAAAGATCTATTGCTCTTGCTGCAATCACCGGAAAAAAAAAAAAAAAAAAGTAAATATTCAAAAGAAATAATCTAAATTATTTGTACTTACCACACTGTTGTCACATGAACTATTACTTAACCTTGTTTTTAATTCTTTCCCTGTTCTATGTTGGACAAGTCAAAAAACCACCTGAATTGAGCCAAGACAGGAAGCACCATAAAAGTGTAATGTTATGAAATGTGTTCTTCACAGCCTATCATAAAATTCACTCTTGGGAACAGAAGTTCTAAAACCACTAGGGCACTACTTAGAGAGCTGCAAGTTTGACAGCATTTCATCTTTACATACGTCTTCATCTCGCAGAGCAGTAAATTTGGAATTATCTATTTCATGGCATATTTTCATGCCATGAATGATATTGTAGATCAGTGAATTTCTTCAATGTTAAATGCCAGTATTTCTAAGTTAATATAACTTAACCTGTCAACCCTGAGAGGGAGAGAAAATTGCTACTACTTTCAGAGGAATCACAGAACTGTGTTAGATGGAAAACATTTCTAGAGGACAGCTAAACCAGCATGCACAGCCAGAGTAGGGCTATGACCCAAATGTAGCAAACTATAGCTGTGAAATGGTCCAGGTACTGTTTGTTTACTGACCACATACAAATCCAGAATCATGATCTCTGTGGCTACATCTGCACTAGCAAGTTAAGTATGATCATCAAAAGGGTTCACACATCATGTGTACCACTGGTATCACTGGTCTACAGTATTCTACTGCACTTCATAGTTATCCCATTGCCTGACACAATTTTTGGCTCAGCCCCTTGTTAACAAAAACTACAATGTAAGACAATAACTGCAGCTACACCAATGATCTGATCAGAAGACTGCAGAGGGCTTGAAATGTTCCTAATGGGTAACAAAGATAAGACAGTTATCATTGGGAGGGAGGGAGAGAGAGTTTGGCAGTATAGATTCATACTGTATTGTTAAACTTGCTCTTGTTAGAGAGATGAGCCTTTGGGTTTGTCCACTTACCAGAATATGCTCAATCAGTTGGTTATTCAAGTAAAAAGAGAATTTATTTTCCTCAGTGCCAAAACTAATATTCTTCTGTTCCATTAAAATACTGTGATTAAATGATTCTTGCTGACTCAGTGCATTTGCTATGCAGTTTGAGTGAGATTAGTACCATTTTCCACTGCACAAGTGAGGTTTTTTGTGTATCTCCATATGTATGTGTTGTAGATCTTCACTGTAATTCCTTACAAGGTAGTATTTTGCAGTTTGTGGGAAAATGGCTATACCAGTAAATGCTGTTTGGAGAGAGGATAAATTCATGCTAAGGACTGCCAAGATCCTCTGTTTCCTCTTGTATGGGGACAGGTTTATCCTGACACAATCCTTTAAATAACAGTACTCTTAGTAGTAGAATTGTTTGCAATAAATATAGGAGAAACACAAGCCCTTTCCACTTGTGTAATAAATATTTCCCTATTTTCTTAGTGCCAAGAAAAATTTCCCTTCTGACCCTGTTTCTATCACACATTGCATCAACAACACTACTACAAATTGTCCTAAGCTACCAGCAGAGACTGTTAACATTTAAAATCAGAACTTAAAATAAATGCTTTAACTTATTTTACATCTAGGCCAGAGAAACTATCCCTACAAATTTATTGCCTGCCTTTATCTCAGAGAATCAAAGATGAATCTGGCCTCACTGAAGAAAGCTAATGAAACATGTAAGTCACAAATCCTGTCTGCCTTTCTGAGCACTCTTTTTGTTTTCCTACTGGAATACTAAGGACAATACTGTCCCATCTAACTCACTACAAGCAATCCTTTCTTAGAAGCAGTATTCAAGGTTGACTCTGCAAAAATATTACTCTGGACAACTACCTGCCTCCTGTGACAAAGGGATTAAAACTTTAATATACCTTAACTTCCTTTTCTGAACAGTAACAACTCCCTTCCTCAAAACCACTAGGCAGAGTAAACACTCATGAGCACCAGATGTCCACACTGACTTGGGAAGTCAGAAAGATAAAATTCCATGTGCACACAAGAACATATTCTCAGCATTAGCAGAATGAAATAGAGACATCAGATAAGTGAAAACAGATGATGTTAAAATGTCAAGTGCAGCAGATGTGTGTATAAAAGACAAGCTTTGAAAAGATTAAACTTTGATCCTGGTTAGGCTGTAGGAATTTATGTTAATCAGGTAGAAACAGTAATCTACTTTGGACCAGTTACTTCCACCTTTACTGCAATGCTATTATGCATTGTTCTTAACGGAAGTACCTCTGAAATATTAACCATTATTGAGCATGATCAGTGGCAATATGTTGGCTGTGTATGCTTCATGTTTTGTTCCCATAAATCTGCTCTCATGAACAATCAGAGTTCTCAGTAAATCCTTTTCTAGTCACATACCCACATTTTCATCCAAAGGAAAGAGGAAGCAGTAGAGAGGGAAGGATGCTTTATGACATGATGTGCTTTCAGATCTCATCCTGATATGCTGTCAGCACACATCCAGGCGCCATGTAGTGATTCCACAGTTTTGATGTGACTCATATATTTTACATCTTCAATTTAAAAGGTAAATATTCTTCCTCATTGGTTTTTGAACCTTCCAAATATGAATTTAGATGGAAAATCTGATTTGGTTGTGATTTCAGAGTTACATCTCCATGTTTCCACATATCTGCTGTGGGATTTGCTTCATCAAGGAGAAGGTTTTTGATCTGTGTCTATTTAAAAGTATCAGGACCACATTCTGTCAAGTCACAACCATGAACGTGTGCTCCTAAATGTCTTGTATTTATCTGCCAGAGAAAGGGACAAGGAACTACATAACAGAAACATTGTACTTCAGTGGTGCTCTGTGGTGCTGTCTCCACAGGGGACAAAAAAGCTCTCAGGTTGCATTTCAGTCCTAAATGCCTACATATTACTGTTTCATGTATCACCTTTCTCTAAACCCCATGCCCCATTAAGCTCATCAGAGGCTCTTACCATTTCACAGATGACTGGCAGCTGGTAGGCTTAGCTGTGCATATTTCTGGTGTAAAAACTGACACATGCTCATCTCTTTGGGCCAAGCTCTTTCATCTGTCTCAGTGCCATGAGAGAGATAGGGGGAGTTTCCAAGACATGGAGATTAAATCTCAATTCCATTGTGTCTAGGCTCTCTTCTCTTTACTTTCTCATAGGAAGATCATTTTGTTGACTGCCATATTCTCCTCACATACACCATCAGGATGAAGCAACCTAATCTACCAGAGGTACAACCAAGTGTTACATGCAGATGACATAGAGAGAACTAACAGCTTACATATATTTTCAAATGTTGGATAAGGATTTCTGGTTGCTATTAAGTATTAAGAAGCACATTTATTTCTACCTTTTAGTATCTGAACATAATCAATCTTCAGTTTAGATTGTTAAGGACAAGAATCTTGCTCAGATTTTTAGAGGACTGAAATTTACAGCAAATAGATAGTGCTCACCTTACTGTGACCTTTACTACTACCTTTGCTCCTGATAGCAACCAATTGAAAACAAGGTGTGATTATACCACTTCTACCTATCCTCTTTCTGTCTAGTTCAATAAAACTACTTGTTTTTAGGTAAGAATTTATACCAAATGAAGTTGATGGAGGGATTTTTTCTGGTATCAGAGTGGCACTTTATGACTTTGTGACTTATAGCTGCAAAAATCTCTAACCTTTAAAGGAATTTTCGATCAGTGCTTCTTCTTTTGCAGAGATAACACCTAACAGACTTGTGCTCTGAGATGAACTTCAAGATACCTTACTGCTTTTAGGGGCTTTAAAGCCATAATTGAATAGTTTTATTTTATAACGCAGATCAGAACCTTCTCATCAATCCAAACTTGTTTGAGTTACACTTTGGTTACAATTTCAAGTTTTTCTAGCATTTTTATATGGACTTGAACATTTTGTCTTCTGTCTGTATCAACAAGAAAACTTGAGTGCTTAACTGGGAATTGACAACTAGGCACATTTCAAGAAGGTCAAACTTGTCTTGTAATTTTTATATTATTATCTATTTCAACAAAATTATTCTTGCTTTTTAGTATGAAAGAATTAACTTTGAATAAGAAACTAAATAATTTTACTTAATACCTTTTGAATATGAGAGTCTCTTTTCCATGTCCATTCAAATAAGATACCAAAATATCCAACTGTCATAGATGTTCTCCTCCACTCTGTATGTGTTTGAAGTTTATGCAGCCAGTACCAATTTATTTGATAAAGCAAGCTCCAGGTATCTTTTGGAAGAGTTTATCACGAACTTAGCTTTTACCCTGGGGATGTTACCAAAAGTTGGAAAGCATAGTAATAAGTAGGAAAGAAAAAAAGAAAGCAGATGTTGGATGTTCCCTTTCTTGTGGATCATCCCACCTTTACAACAGACTTCTAGGATTTGAACAAATAGCTAATGTCATATCCTTTTTTGCATGTTTTTTGGATTTTCTCTGGTTTTACTTCATATCACAGCTTGAGCAGCATGACAATGTCCCAGGGCATATCTCTGCTTGGGCAAGTAAATTTTCTAGTTCTTCACTGACTGGAGGCTCAGGGGCATGACGGGCATGAAAGGTCAGTGCCCATTCTTGGGTTTTTTCAATTAGACAGCAGAACAGTGATTCCTTTTTAAAAAAATTGTCAGTGACGGAGAATGCATCATTGTATGCTTCTTGTTTTAATATATATCCACAGGTAACAAGGTAACCAAATTTTTAAAAAATTTATTCAGGGGCCAGAATTCATAACTGTGGAAACACCCTATCTAGGCTAAGTCATCCTGTTTAAAGCACTGCTAAGAAGTTTAAAGATGTGCTGCGATTACATGCACGTAATGCTCGGGGTCAAAAGAAATTCTAATGGTGTAAAAAAATCAGCCTGCACGTATGTGGTACTCTGCTTGTACAGTAATAGTATGTTTTACACATTACACTCTGCTCTTCAAATGACTCTTAACTGGGATAGTCTTTGCCTAAAATGTCCAACTTTCTTCCATTGAGAGTAAGAGCAGCCTTGAGTGCAGCACTATCCAATATGCTACAGGAATTCAGCACCCACAGTGATGATGAGTTCTGATGAGAATGTACCAATGGTGAGTAAGTATGAGTATAAACTGCTTAAAGAATGCAACTATGTTACATTTTAAGTCACCGTTAAAGGTGGCATAAGGGTCATATTTAACACAAGAAATAATACCTGCAAAATGCTAAGTTTCAAACAGTGAAATGCATAGGGTATTTCAATATATTTTAGCACTTCTCTGAGTCTCAAGCAGTATTTAAGATGGAGAAATTTACTTTTTTCTCTGGTTTCTTCGTCATAACTACACTTTTATGGCTGAATTATTTTTGAAACATTCATGAAGGTGTTTAATAATTTTCAAGTAAAACAGGAAAGTTTGGCAAAGCTCATATAATAGAGACAGCTTTGCACAGCAGGGAGTATCAGGCAGTATCTAAAAATAGAGACTGCTACTAGTTCTGCCTAGAATAACATGCCTGAAAGAAGAATACACATTTACACAGCTGGCTTTATATGACCCTTGTTTATGCAATAAAACAAAAGGAAATTACCTCTTCGGAGGTTGTATTTTTTATCAGATACTGATTAAATAATAATTAGTTCAAAGTATCATGAGTCATTTCTATGTATGCATACTTATCCTTTTTGAAAGAGCAATTTTCTCCCTGAGGTAATATAGAACATCAGTGATCTGTATGCTCTGCTCTAACAGCCTTTCAGTTCAGGAGATCCAGTTTCAGGAGTTGCATATCCTTTCTTTTTTTATCTTAAACCAATGTCACAGTAGTGGCTCCTCCCTATGTGGAGGTGATCAAAGCTGAATTTGGTCAGAAGCTGTCAGCTGAACACTTAAATTCTATTTAGATCAATGAGAAACTTGCCATTTCTTTCACAGTGTTTCTTTAGGACTCCAGTCTTTCAGCACTTTGTTTCTTCTTGAAAGCTCTCTCCCTGACTCTCATATTTCTTTTTCCCAAAAAAAAAACTCACACATTGATACATCTATGGCTGTCCCATCATTGTATCTTTTTTTTCCTTCACAAATAGTATCCAGGAAGTCTCACAGACAGTGCATTTCATTTAATTCTCTCCTGGCAAGTTCATAATGGAATTTAATTGTGTTTCCCTTATCTGAAACCTTTCTGCTCCCTCGAGTAGTTTCCTCCTTCCTTCAATATATTAGAATGCTCCCTAGTATTGTTAAGATGTTAATCTCATTTATGTCCTCTTTTCTAATTATTCCATACCTGCCAAGATGACAAGCAATCTTTGCCAACAGCACTACATAAAGACAAGGCCTTTTTTAAAAAACATAGAATAAAACCAGCAGTCAATCAAATATTGTTTTCCTGAGAAATCTTTCCTAATTTTTCCACAATCCTTTACAATATTTTGAAGGAGAAAAATGAGAAAATATGTAAAGGTTTTAATTTAAAAAATAATAAAAACCTGCATAGTCTGAAACCCTTGATTGCTTTATAATTATTTTTATTTAGGCAATTAAATTTTTCTTAGTTATTAGCTTGTTCAGTGTAAAAAACCCATTATTATTATGGAAAACTGCAGAACAAGGGAAAATACTGGAATATATATTTTGGTCCAAAAATAGAAAGAAAGTGAACTTCCTTCCAGTTTATCTGTGACTACATCTATGGTGGTCTTACACAGCTGTTCTGATCCTATTTATTTTTACAGATTCATCTCAGGTTCTACCACATCTCCAAAAATAAATTAGAAAGAAAACAAAGATTTGTACATGTGAGGCTTTTTCAGCCAACGTGTCAGACTGGCAAAATGCCCTCTTTGAAGATGGAATAGAGCTGACATATAATTGTTGCCCTTACCTTTGTTGCTACTGACACTAGAGCCTGAACCCTCCTTGGAGACCTGAAAACAATTTTGCTGTGACACTCTGAGAAGTTGCCACTGGTATTTTACAAATACTGTGAGGTCACAGATTTCGACCTATACAGAGCCAAGCAAGCCTCTGGAGGGCGTTGCGTTTTATGGGAAAAATGTTTCCATTGATTTTCAGGTTAGCATTTTACTGCAACATAGAACAGATCGGTAGCCATGAAAAACAAAATTCACATTACAGTAGCAAGAAAAGTAACACAGTCCAAGATGGGTTTAAAATCTAAGCCTTTTTTTTTTTTTAATATTCTTTTACACATGATTTTCCATAGTCACAAAAGGAATATAAAGAAGGAGGACAAATACCATGTAATTATATCAAATAAAAAATATGCCATGCTTCTTCTATAAGCAAACTATACACAACTAAATTCTAGTTTAGTGTTCAATAACATTGTGATATGTGGAATCTTTCCTTCTTCTTTTGAATTTCTGTAAACACAGTATTTGCAACTATTTTACAAGAGTAAGAACAACAGTTATATTCCTGATTAAATTTTAAAACATTGTCCAGATATTGTACCAATTTATTAAGTTAGATAGCCAATGGTAGAATTCTTTAAGGCAATTACATTATAAAATGAGCTTCATTCTGAGGCTGCCATTTATCCACAAAATAAGTAATAATATTTGCAGACGTATGTTGATATCTGTGAAAGCAAACTAATATTTTCATGAATTACTCTTAGTAATTTGACAGAAATTAAGGTGGAAAAGGTATGAGTGTTTTGTCCCTCAAACTTGCAGTACATCTTGTGTTATTATCTCTTCTTTTAGGCAGAGACTGAGCACAGTGTCACAGCACAAGTGTCCATCTCTTGACCTCCTTTTTTATGATGAGGGGATGCACAATATTCATTTGAGAATAAGGAACGGATGAGATATAAAAGTGGTTCATTTTACAAGCCACTTCAAATGTATGTGGAAAGATTTTTTTCATTAGATAGAATCAGGATACTGAAGTCCAAATATAAGACTTCCCAAGGCATACCCTATTGTTAGATTATTGTTATTATTTTCCTGTTAATTCAATAAAAGATTTTTTTTACTACTTTGACAGATTTTCCTTGTTGAAAAAGGATTAAGTGTTGTCAGTCTAGGCACTAACATGATATATCTTCAAAAAATCAAAAGCATTTAATATTTAAAAAGTTGCCTTTCTTATGGCTTATTTATTTTAACATGATACCGTGTCAAAATAAAAATGTCTATATTTATCATATTCAGCATGCATCAAGAATTGCAACATAATGGATGTTCTGAGACAATCTGGCAAGATAACTGTGAAGAGTATTTTATTATACAAAATTACTGCCACTAAGCAATACCTTTTAACAAGAGAGACTTGAACAGCAAGGACTTGCAAAAAAAAAGTAAAATTAAAAATATATTTTGAGATGCATTGGAAAAACATTTCTTTTGAAGAAAGGTTTTCCAATGTATCTCAATTTATCAAGAAAATTTTTGAGTAAAGTTACTCTTTTTACTGCCTTTTGTTTGTTTCATCCCTCATTTGGGCATTCGAAAAGATAAGAGGAAAAATTAGCCCACAACTAAACAAAGCTTCATGTTTTTATTGATAATTATTACTAGATCTTTTACCTAATTCAAATATTACGTATTACCAAATGTTTTTCATTGCATAAGAATCTTGATTTTTTAACATATGGAAAGAAGTCTACCCTCCAGCTAAAGAAATAATGAAGATGAGATTCGTGAATGAAAATAATATGTGGTTTTTTCTTAATGTTTATGAATTCATTGCAGTATGCTATTTCTTCAGATATAAGAAATTCAGAGAAATGAAGTATTATCAAGATTAGCTACTAAAACATTAGACCTAAGTTTTATAGAATATTTTTACATACTCAGTACCATGGTAATAGCTTCACAGACAAACAAGCGAAAAGGGAGGAAGGTCAAAGAAAAGTCTGCAATTGTCAAAACTTGGGAAAGGACTAAAGAACTTGGGAATCCTGGCCCATAGCCCAATACTTATGACCACAAAATAAATACTGCACTCTAATATATCCAATCTAGCCAAAGTGTTTTAGTCTACATGACAGGGCTACCCAGAGCTGACAGGATATTAATTCTAAAATTGATCCCCTTCGGTCTTTTAGGCAACTTTATATTAATCCTCCTGCAAGTCACACAATGCATACAATTTTCATCTTGCATTTACTTTTCATCATGTGCACATTATTTCCTATTAAAACAGTTACATTGCTATCTGATATGAGTTCTGGGACGTTTCCATAGTTCAGCGCTGCTGCCGATAGTGAGGATCCTTCTCTAAATAATCATCCTTAATCTCTTTAAATGAGAGGAGGGAGAGAAGGTGGTATTGGTGAGTCTGGGCCAGGCTGTGAGCACAGAGGATGGGCAGAGGCTGTCAGTGCTGGGCTCTGAGTACCTCCCCACAGGGCAGCAAAGAGAACCCACTCCCACAGCCGTGTTGGCTTCGTTGCTTACCGGCCCCTTGCTCAAACCTCACCCCTCCTATGGAAAATTTTAATAAAAAATTGTGATGCCAAAATAAATTTGGTTCATCCTTAACCTTCTGTAATAAAATCAGAGGTGCACCTAGTGTTCTGCACAGTGTAAGATTATTACTCACATGTTTACTTTTTTTTAGTTGAAGTGAGATGAAGAATCAAGTCCAAATTAATTAAGCTTCATGTAAGACTGGCATTGGTAGATACAGTTAATTTTCATCTTCTACCACAGAGATTAGAGTTCATATCTCAAAGGTAATTGAAAGCCCATATTTGAAAGGAAATAATTCCCTCCAGTTCAGAAGCAGGATTTACTTAACCTACAATGAATGAAGGAGTGGTGCAGTGAATTTAGCTAATATAACAGCTTTATGCTCTTCAGATACTTTTCCACTGAAATTTCCCTCCTGCTTCCCGTGTTTGACATTTTAAGGAGTACATTTAGTTGAGTTTTTCAATGAGTCTCTATGGTAACAGTAAAAATGCCCAATCAAAATACTTTACCTCCTCTGCCTTCTTGCCTGTTCACCCAGCAGAAGCTGCAAAGCAAGAGAAGTGAGAATCACTGGTCCTTTCAAGTGTAATGGGAGTGTATTATAAAGTAGAAAGAAACTATCTGTAGATTTCAAGACTACTAATGATCACACTAACTGGAGAAAGAAGCAATCATTTGTCAAGTAGCAGCTTCAGTATCAAATAACTTTAGTTTTAAAATTAAATCTTTTCTTTTGTATAAAACTGAATAATTGATATTTTGTTTTATATTAAACGGAAGAATTGTTCTTTCAGTTTTTTCAGCTAACACTGGGCTCTACTATAGTACAGCAGCAGGTGCAATATATTCATAAAGTCTTTTTACTATAAGTAACCACAAACTGCCACTTTTCTGGCAATGTATATCTATTTTTCTAGAAAAGTAATAATTACTAACTCCATTTTTGCACTTGTAAAATAAAAATATTTGTTCACAGATTGCTTGAATTAAAAAAAAAAAAGAAAAGAAAAAAAAAAGAAAAAAGATACATGGGATTAAACCTTATTGTCAGGAAACCATGGTAGCCTGCTGAAATCTATTGAAGGGATATTAGTGAACAGATACTGTTGTAGCAAGAATGGCTTTTTCCATATATTATTGCTTGTTTCAGGAGATACCAGAGGCTCAGCTGAGATCCCCTAAAATGTGACTGAGTCAGTGTGTTGCCATTTCCCCTAGAAACTGTTTAGCTGTAGAAGATATATTTTAGGAAGCTATTCAGTGTGCCGTGGGACACCTCCCTCACCATTGCCAGAGCAGTGGTGCCAGGCTAGAGGTTGCCAGCGTTTGCCTGCCAAGAAAGCCCTCAGGGGCCGCATCCTTGCCAGCCCAGCATGGCAGGCTGGGAGCTGGACCACATCTCAGGGATGCTGCAGGGCCCTGCTTGTTCCCCTGGTCACGGCTGCCTGCTCTGCACAAAGAGCCAGGCAGCACAGAAGCACATCTATTTCACTGCTCTAATCAGCCTGGTGCAAACTCTAACGTGGCTATTCAGAGCTTAACCTTTTGAAAATCGTCCATTGTTAATAAAAAGTGATGCGTTCATAAAAATGCACTCATAATTAATAGTCTTTTCAGCAATGCAGAAACAAAGTGCAACGTTTTAGTGTGACTAAGAAAACTTTTCTCTGGCATTTGGTACTCAGTGGACAGCTTCTCACTGGTTTCTAATGAACCCTGGCCATTATGCTTAAATCAGCTGATGATCTCCTTGGAAGTGGATAACTACAGATTCTTAGGGGGTAAATAAATGAATTAACCATGAGCAGATGCATTGCGTCCAAAACAGATTTAAGTCACTCATTTTGACTTTCTTTTGTCTGCATCTTTTCAGGAACAACAAGACAAAAGCAGGAAAGCCAAAAACGTTGTGCAAAAGATGAAATCTCATCTGTATGTTTGTTCTTACCAAATAATTAATGTTTGTCCAACTTTTAACCAGCAACGTACTTTGATCGAGTTTTGTTTAAAGATAATGGTAAATGCAGCAAGAGAGAAATCACTCAGGGTATATTGCAAGTCCCAAGTAACTCCAATTCACAAATGCAAAATCAAAAATCAATAGAACACATACAAAAGTAAAACATATTCAATTATTTATGTCTGAACAACTGGAATTTTGCATGTATTTAAAAAAACCCTTGAGATTTGCACAACATCATGACTTTTACAAAAGCTCTGAGAGGGCTAAACCCAAAATTCAGCTGGAAATGAAAATATAAATTAGTGTTGTACATTTATTAGCATATCCTATTAAGTAAAATTCCCTCTCCAACCCTCCAGGCACCCCTCTGGCAGTCACACTTACCCACATGTGCTCGGACTGAGTGAGGCCCCTTCACTACACACCCCACACTGTCACACCAGGTTTCCTCACCAGCTCAACCCCAGGTTTCCTACAGCAGAGTCTTAGATGTCCAGATGCTTAAAATAATTTAATCTTGCTGCAATAAAAATAACAAAATGGCAGCTTGAGCTGGGTGCCTCCAAGGAGGGACCTCAAGCAAAAGAACCCATGGACTTTTATACTCACAGTCTAAGCACGCAAAAGTTTGGGATCATCAGTTCCTGCCCTGTGCATTCACCTGGCTGGACCACAAGTCCCCGTACCCTTTGTTAGGCAAAGGGTCAGCTGTTCAAAGCCTCTTGCCCAGGGCTTTCTCCACCCAGAACTCAGTCTGCAGCTGGCACTGCATCTTGCAAACCAAGGTACCTGCCCTGAATGTTTTCCTTAATAATGAACAGCATCAAAGCTGATGAAAATTACAAACAGTGCAGTTTCATTGAAGAGAAGCTGTAGATGAGCAGTGAAACATTTCCAGATACAGTAACTATTGATAAATGATATTAAAACTGAAAAAGATTTCTGAACTTGACCTATGGTCAGATAAGATGTCATTCATGAGTTGTTACTTTGTACTGAATTTTTGACAAAAAATGCTGTTGCAAATTCAAGATAAAAAGAGTGGCTAGTATATATAGATCAAGACATAATGCAGTATGAGGAAGTAATGAAGGGGAAAATCAAAGGCATGGTTATAATACAGAACTACAAAGAATTGATGATTCTCATTAGCTTTCAGAAGTAAATTAACATGCAAATGATTATCAAAGCTTTCCAATGAAACCATGAATGTTGTTTTGTTGGGGTTTTTTTGCTGTCTTACTTTAATTACCTCATGAAAGGAAATGTAATGCACAATCAAAATCAGTATACTACATTTGTTGTATAAATGCTTCTCCACATTGTAGCTATTCAGATAGAGGAAAGAGTGATGTAAAGTCCTTTGCTCTTCCATTCTAGTCTGCCTTATCATCATGTTTTCACTCCAGCCAGCAGCTCAGCCCCATGCAGCCCCTGCTCACTCTTCTTCACTTCTTCACTGGAATGAGGAGAGAATCAGAAGAATGAAAGTGGGAAAGCTCAGTGCATTGAGACAGACAGCCTAATAGGTAAAGAAAAAAGTGCAGTAACAAGCAAAACAAGGGATTGATCCACGTCTCATGGGCTGGAAGGTGACTCCCAGGAAAGATGGGGTCCATCATGTGCAGCCTGGGAAGACAAACAGCATTACTCCAAATGACCTTCCCCTTCTTTCTCTGTACAAGTGCTGCTCAGAAAGGGGTAAAACTTCCTTGTGTTATCAACAGTGTTTCTCTCACAAATCCAAAACACAGCCCCATACTAGCCAGTACAAAGAAACTTAATCCCAGACTAAACCCCAAAGTCTCTACCCCTTATGCCATACCATTTAAATCATACTCAGCACTCACACTATCCAATTGGAAAACCTTTCCTGCCCATCTTTTTTCATACACCTTGCCACCCATGACCACACTACATTGGGGCATATCCCTGTGTGATTCTCCTGAAACAGTGTGATCACTTTTGGAAAAGTCAGGAACAGATTTTTGAGACACATCAGTACGAGCGTTCTGATTCCTCAAGTATGTTCAAAGTACTGGAGAGTCATTCCAACAAGGCAGAAGACATCTACTTCACAGAAGACAGGGAAGGTACCATAGTTTGTTTTCTGCACATATTGGAGATGTGTTTCTCTTGAAGATGAGGGGAAAAGTATAATTGTTTTTTTTGTTTTTTTTTTCCCACAACACTTGGACAACAGCACTGCAGATAACAAATATCAAATATGTTAAAGATCTTAAATATGGCTAGTCATTTTTACATGAAAGAAAAAAAAATAGTAACCCCAAGACCTCTACTTCAATACTTCTACAACTATTCTGTCCCATGACAGAAATATAGCAAAACTGAGATACTCCTCACAAAGAACACTTATGAATGCATACATCTATTTTGTAACATAGTGATGACAACCAATCTGAGTATCAATGTCATATCATTTAAAATTAAAAATTCTCTTAGTCATGTGCCATTGGCCAAGCTGTGCATCTTTCTTAGATAACATAACATCATAAGGACCTACCTGAGAAATAAAATATATTTGTTCTCATAAATGAAGATTAAAGGTAATCATTTCCTCTACAATCCTCTACAAGATTAAAAATTCAATCTTTGAGTCACTTTAACTCAAGGTTAAATATACTTTGTAATACAAGACAATGGATCACTCTTTATTTCATGTTGGTAGAGTACTGCTCCCATTGTCTTAATAAAGAAAAAATTGAACACAGACTTGCTTTGACAGTTTTTGACAGAAACAAAGACATAGGAAAGTGCATGAAGTTTGAGGGTTTAGTTGTTGCTGCTTTTAAATTGCCAGTGTTCACAGTCTTCCCAAGTCAATCTGTCTCTTAAATTCTGCCATAGATGAGGTCAAGCACCAAGTGGAGGCATTCATAATCTTCTAAATTAAATGGCCGTCTCGGCAAGAGATCCCACTCCTGTAGCAGCATGCAGTTAAGGGATTTCTGGAGCATTACTGGACAAGAAAAGGAAAGTCTAGGTACCAACTCAATAGCAGAATCCTATGGAAATAGCAGTTTCCATCGAGCCTTATGGGTCACAAATGAGGTAAGTAAACTCAGAAAATCCTTTCAAGGCAAGTATTTCCCTCAGCACTCTCCTATAGATTCTGAAACTGAGATTAGTGAAATGGTGTATTTTTCTGAATCCCTAGAGTGTCATAATTTAATAGTATTTCACAGCTACAGTACATCATCACTTTACATTATACTCTCCCTGTCACCATACAAACTACAATACCATGAAGTGATAACACAGTGTAATGAGACATACAATACAGTGTAATGTGATATACAAGAAAGTCAATGCAGCATATCTCAAAAATTACCCCCATTTAAAGGGAAACTTAATACATATTTCATATAAATGCACAGGTCATTCATTTTCTCCATTTTTAGGATGTGTTTAATCACTGTGCATCTTGATACTTCAACAGAGAAATTTAATATTGTAGTCAGAAGCAATCATATTTTACTAAGAAAGCTGAAATCATAAAACGGAAACCATTTTCTATGCAACTTTCTGAAAGGACTTTAAAAGTCTTTGAAAAAAAAGCTTTTGCAAGAAAAGAGCTCAAGCAATCTTACAGGATCCTCATGTCTCTGAGAGGTGGTATTCATGGCAATTAACATTGTCTACAGAATTGAAAACCAGGGTGGTTGGTGCTGGCTTCCTCCACACACATGTGCACACTGATACCTGTATACCTTGGCTATTCTATGAGAACATGCACAGATAGATAGCTAATCTTTCCTAACTGCTGTTGAGATGTGAGTTAGAGAATTTCTGCCTTTGCAACAGGAATAAATGGTCAGAAACTATAATAAAACCTCTCAAGTAAAAGCTAATAAGGACAAACTTAGTTGCAGATGGGTTTAAGTACACATTATGAGTCTCTCCAAAGAAAAAAACATTTGAGCATTACCTAATTAGATGAACATTATACTAACATTACATTTACATGGAAGAACAGTTATCACTTAAAAAGAAGCCTAGATGAGAAGCCACACAAAACACACTTATCAGATCTCCTCAGTAGATGGGTAAAGTATCTGTTTTTTAAAAATCAAAACTAATACTTTGCATTGTCAATTCTATAAATCTCTAGTAAGATTGCCCAGTTAGCCTCAAGAAGCTGATTTTCTCTCACATCCCTCTGCATTTTTCTGGAGCTGTGTCAATCTGCAGGCATACCCTCTTCCAGCTTACAAAGCCAGGTGTTTTTCACCTTCCGTCTGCTGAGAAAGGGAGATATAAATAGCAAACAGGAGAGAAAACGATGTACCAATGCACCCCACAGCCATCTCCCACTTTCAGACACGTGAAGAGATTTCTTTCAGCAGGTTTCAGTGAGAATTGCAGGGTCAGCAGTGGGACCGCAGGAAATGGTACTTAGCCCTGGAAACTGTTCTGTGTCTGTTAAAAAATAATTTAACATTGGTATTATAATACAGATTAAGTTAGAATATATTTCAGGAAGAAAAAATAACAAATATGCATCCAGTCTTCAGCCTCTGTAAAATAAATATTCAGTGTCCTTGAATATACAAAGTAATCTTTTTGTAACATTTTCACATTTTAACTCATTCTTTTAACAGGTCCTAAGTATGTTTTGCTAATTTGCAATCATGGCACGATTTTCTAATTCATATTGTTCTACAGAACTTGTATAAGTAGCACTAAATTTGAACCACATTTTCTGAACTTTCTGAGATGTATTAATTTAGGATTATTACTGTCAAGAGTCAAATATTCTCCTAAACATGTTGCTTCACATCACAGAGTTTCACAAGTGAACTGGCATTCCATTATATCGAACTAGCAAAGTTATCTGTCATTTAAAATAATCAATAATAATGGCTGTTTTTATGGGATGTAAAGAGGCCTGTTCTCAATCAGAACACCCCCAAAACTCTTGTCCCACCCCAGAAAATTCAGTGTTTGTGAATAGCTTTCTCTTCTTTATTAATAATTTTTCAAAAGTCTGAAAGATGATGCTTTTTTAAAAAATCCATATGCAGAAAAAGTTTTGATCAATTTATTTAGAGTTATTAGTGGGATGGGTGGTTTTTCCATTTTCCTTTATAGAATTAAAGTTGGTAGCTTACTTAAATACAATTCTTTGCGTATTCAGATATTCACATTAAAATATGTTGATATGAACAATTACAGAAAACCAAATTCATCCAGAGGCTCCAGGACTCACTGCTGCTCCAGGACTCACTCACACACTCACATGATGCAGATTTCACAGCTAATGGTGTGTTCTTGTGAAAAAGAGGTCCTCTAAGACTCCATTCAACATTAGATTTGAGTATTAAAAGAACTACAAATATTGAATTCTTTAAACTAAAATTTCCCCAAGTTTATACTGCCAATTATTCAAACAAAACTGTGAAGGTATGCAGGATGAAAGCTAAACATACAGCTAAAACACTAGTGTAGTTTCCATTTTGGTTAATCACAAGTAATCAGCATCTCAGTGATTTTTTTGCTGCCATGGTATAGAAGAGTCCCTCTTCAGAATTTGAAATCCATTTCCTAAGTCTTCTTAGTTATCCCAGATGAAAAGGCTGTACATCTTATCCTATTCTAGCAAGACCTCTAAAACCCTCTTGAAATAGAAAAAGAGTTTTTTAGCTTTAGCTCTCCTTTATATCTCACACAGGATTAATCCTCAGAGATGAGCGTGGCCAAAGGCACAAGATAGAAAGCATAGTTATTACTTTGGCAGGTTGTTAAAGTCTTTTATTTGGAATCTAACATTGTCTTTGTTGTTACAAGGAAAACTGTTCAACATTCTTGTAGTATTTGTTCCATTCCAGTTTCCTGGCATAGAGCCCTTTTGCAAGCCCTTCAGAGGCCAGTGTCTGTGCTTAAAAAGGTCATTTTATGTTTGCAGTAAGATCTTTCTGCCTAGAGTCATGCTAAGAAGAGGAATGAGAGATGCTGCAAAATTCTAACAATGATGCCTGTTTCCATTTTTCTCTGTACCCATGTAGTTGTGAGAGCTTTGCTCTACATATTCATCCCCTTTTCAGAAACTCCCAGAATCTTTCCCCAAACAACCTAGGAGACTTGACAGCTATGTGGTAGAGCCAAGATACTGAAGCAGAAAAAATAGATGAAGGATAAGACTGCAAAAATATAATAAAATTATTAATAGCACATCCTCTTCTTCTATAGTGGCAAAATTCCCAATGAAGCTTTTAGATCTGCATTTTTTCCAGCTTGTTCCATTTTCTCCAACCTTTTGAATGTTAATGTCATACTTTTGTTCAGACCTATAGTCTTCGTTCACCATCATGCCAACAAAGTAAGAAGTTATGAATTGTTTTTATTTGTAAGAAGTTATGTAATGACCTCTACTGTGGATGCTCAAGTCCTGGAATATAATATTAAAATAATGTGAACAATCAAAAAGCAATTAGGTGAATTATTCCTTGGGTTACACAAAGTTTTTCTTACTCATTCAGTGCAGAATCTCAGTCCCTACTTCTAAATTAATACAGTTTCATTAACTTCTCTTTACTGTGCTCCTTTTCATGCATGTCCTAAAAACCTCCTGACAACATATAAACAGAAAGCTTAGTTTATAAAAGAAACCTTAATTTATAAACCATTGTTTATTTCCAGAACTTATATAAAACAAAGATTTTATTTTTTTTTTGTAAGCTGCAGTCTTTAATCAGGGTGAATGACAGCAGATTTGAAAAGAGCAGAACATATCTTTGTTTGCCTGACCATAGCTGAAGTAATGGCATAGAGCACTAAACCAATGTCTCTTAAGACACCACATAAATTTTCTTTCAGGATTAATGGTCCACTGTTAGTGTAAAAGAGATTAAAACTGGAAGCAAAGAGACAAGAGAGTCCAGGGCTGCCCCATGGTTCATTTCTATGGAATTTGTTAGGGAGCAGAGCCAAGAAGTCAAGCATTTGGGTAAACAGTTCAATGTGAAATTGGTTACTGAATGCTATCAGATGTTATGGTCAAATACATCTGCTGCACAGTTAGACAGGATATAGAGTGATTTAGCACTGAAATCACTGGGGTTCTGTGTGCTGCTACCAACTGAAAGGCTGGCAGCCATAAAGTTGCCAGTGATCAAGTGCCATTTCCTCATTTACATCACATTGGTATTCAGACAGTGGCAAGCAACCCCAAAAGTGAATTTACTGCTGCTAGAAAGTCAATATTTTACAATAACTGTAGGAATTCTGAAGCACTAATTTAAAAGACTACTTAGTCCAAATGATTTACTATTTCATACACATGTATACTACTGCTCATTGCCACGGATACCAAAAATCAAGTAGTCCTGTGAAGCTCTTAATTTTAGACACTTGGACTTTTACAAAGCAAACTTCCAATATTTGGTTTAACTAGTAAAACCAAGCTCTTAGAGACCTCCTTGACTTTCCTAGAACAATTATTTATTGTACATGGTTCATTTGTCTCTCTCTTTTTAATTTTCTTGAAACAACATTTCATTAGGTTTTTTGTCCTGAAATGTGCCACCAGGCTGTCAAATCAAACCACCCTATTTTCTTTGGAAATATCAGTCTTGCAAAGAACTATCCTTCTGAAAAATAAAACTAGTTGAGCCAACAAAATGAAAAGTAAGGAATAATCTGATTTTTACACTGTCCCTGTAGCATATAGAACACCAACAGAAATTTCAGTACACTTTTTATGATTTTTATGTATGAAAACAGAAACATTCAACTAAACACAAACACATAAATTACATAAATACTCTACCATCACTGTTTGTCTTTGGAAGTGCAGATATCCCTAGACTTGGCAAAAATGAGACTGATACTCAGCATTCATTTAATTCAAACGTTACCTGAACACACAACAATGGAAATTTACCTACATTGAGTTGTCCATATTTATGTAACTTGTCTTCCATGCTATGGATGGATTGCATCTCCAACTTATCCTTCCCATACTTATCAATTCAATTTTTTTTCTTTTTTTGTTATAAATTTGTGGGTTTTTCCTATTTGGGGAAAAAAAAAGTCTTCAACAAAGACACAAATCTGTCAAGCAAAATTTGAGTTCTATTCCATAGACATATAATTCCCACCTGGCACTGTCATTTTGCATTCATCTCAAGATACATTTCAGTAGATATTTCTGCAGCTGCAATACATAAGAGGTAAAAGGCAGCAATAAGCTTTGTCTTCATTAAAGTCCTGCAGTTTGTGAGAGGGGACATTTATTTTGAACAGAGAAGGAAGCATTTCTCAGCAACTAATAATTGTAGCTAACAAGTCTGATTATGTCAGTACTGGCTCCTAGAAAAGACCAACCGATATAATTGATCTTGTAACATTTAAAGGCTCTTCACTTCAAGCGTATTTTATTGCTGCCTGGCTACAATTATGTTGACCAGAAGTGAGGCCAGCTCTGGGGTTCAGAACTCAGAGGAAAATCAGTTCAGCATGTAACCACTTCACTCTTAATGGCAGAAGTTGCATGGGAAATTAATTTTCAGGATCACATTAAGTCAGACTGCAGAACTATTGTGGGATTCACTTGGATAAAATTGCTCTAGCTGCTGGAAAGATGAGTGTCAGTAATGATATTTATTAAACAAAATGAATAACGTTTGGAAGCCATGGAAACCAGAGAACTAAAATTGGGTATATGCACTAAGTGCAAGGGGTCACCAAGAGCTTTTAAGACAATCAAAGGACTTCAAGTACAATTGTAGATTAGATAAATTCCTAATCATTTTTATCCACCCTCTATCTAATAGAAGATAACAAAGTAAAATTAACAGAAAATACCAGAATGTATAATAAAGGAAATGACTGTCCATCTCCGTTATAGAGGAATATTTTCATCCTTTGAATATCAGCCTCACTTAAGCTTCTGTTCTTTGTGATTCAAAGACCAATTCTTTACCTAGATATACTGCAAAACAAAAACAAACAAACAAACAAACAAAAATAAATAAATAAATAAAAGGGGGAGGGGGGGTGTGCCCAAGAAAATATATTAGCTAGAATTACAATTTGTGAAAAATGCATAGAAAGCTGTACCTATGTAGTCCATAAAGGTCTTAACTATATAAGTAAAAGATAATATTTTTGACAGAAATTAATTTAGAAAAAGTAATGGATTAAAAAACATTTAAAGACACCTGACACTTTCATTTTACTTTTCTCTGGATGACTACTGTACTCTAAGTCTTCCAAAATACCACATCTATGTATACCTTCATAACTATTATTAGTTCAGTTGACTAGTCGAACTATTTACACTGTGCAAAGTTAAGATTTTAAGACCACAAATAAGAAAGGTAGAAGAAGAATGAGATATAAAAAAGCCCAATAGTTTTGTTTTCTAAAATGCCAACAGAAACCACTGCTTTTGAAGGGCAGCAAAATATTTTTATTTGGAATTTTGCTTAATTGTTTAAAAAAGTTAAAAAAAATACTAGATCACTATAGTTGCCACAAAAATTCTACAATACACTTCCTATCTCTTTTACAATGCAAAAGAAATAAATGAAAAATGAAAATGCATTCACACAGCTTCTTTTTTTTATTTAAGCAATGGTCCAGTTGTTCAGAATATCTTAACTTGGAAATGAGATCTCAATTCTTTCACAGAGCATTTTGCATTGCTTTATGGACAATATAACACTTACTGCACTCAAACTACTATTTCATTAGTCATAATATCTGTAGGAACAATGGTGTCAGGTACTTTGCCTCAAAAATATGTAGTTAAATGCAACTATACAACTAAAACTATAGGGATTCTAAAGATTTTAAAAGCAATTAGTTTCCTCAGATTTACTCTGTAGCATAAGAGCAAAGAAGATAATGTTACTTCCAGCAGAAGCACTCAAATTTAAAACACCATCTTATTGTATTTCATTTGAAGCTATATTACATTATAAGGTGCAAATACAGTGAGAGTTAATCAAGCATACCGAGTATCTAAAGCAGCTGACAGCTTTCTAAGATAATACAAGTGGTTCATTTTACCCATTAGTGGGAACATCATAAGGGTGAAAATGTCCTTTAATACTCAACTTCCATAAATAGGCCATCTGTTTTCCATTAGCTCAATATGAAGATGTACTGAAATAAAGCCATACTCCTGTCTTTGATAACAGTAACACCCTTTACCATACCTGGAATTACTCAGTTAGTTCATCTTTAAAAACTCAGAGCCACAAATGCCATTTATGTGACACATTCCCTGTTCTGGAACCCTTGCATTTTGCAACATATCCATATATTACTGCACTGTAAACATTTCTGTTCTAAACTGACGCAAAAATTTTTGTATAAGTGAGCATGCTGGCAGGGAAGGGAGCAGCACCTTCAACTGAGATATCCAATACTTGGTGGGGAAAAAAATAAACAAACAAAAGGGACATTCTGAATGACATGACCACATTTCTTTAAACTGCTCACCTCCAACATCTTCCCCCAGCTCCTCAAAGCCTTTTTCTTATGTGAATGGGAAGGAGTTGATGTTTCTACTCCCTTCCATATGTTTTTCATAAGATGGCAACATTAAGGTAAAATCATTCAGAGAAGACACCAGTTCCATTCTAGATCTCACAATTAGAATTGGATGGATCTATTTCCACTGTACAGAGATGACTATGCACCCCATGGTGCTAGGGATTGACAGCATTACATCTTCTTGGTTCTCACCAGTGAATGTTCCAAGGAATGCTCTGAAATAATCTGTTTGCATTCTCAAGTGTCTTTTTGCACTCTGAAAACACAGACGGGTTTAAAAACAATAGATGTAAAAACACCATAACTATAATAAGAAGAAATCCATATGTATTTTAAGTCTTTACCTGAAATAATTTTTAAAGGCCTTCCATTTTTTTTAAATTGATACAGGATCTGAACTGATATTCTTTTTGTTGTAGTGATTAGGGGGAGGGTTTTGTCTGCATACATTATATAATTATCTTGTGATAAGAAAAAAAAAAAAAAAGAAGTTTTAAGGAAAAAAAGAATACTTTCCACAATTAGTCAGGAACTAATTACATAAAAGATGCATGTCGCCAACTGTTTTTACTATCCTAATCAGGGAAGGGGGTTATGGTTATTTTTCATTTATTTCCCTAATGCTATATCTTTAAGGAATTTGAGAGGTCCAGTTAAAAATTATTTTCTGTAAAGGCGCATCACTGCAAGATACACAGAAACTGATATACATATCTTATATCCACATATGTGTATATAGGTTTGTATACATATACATACATACATACATACATGCATATATATATATATATATATATATGCATGTATGTATGTATGTATGTATATGTATATGTATATGTATAAATATTTATATATAAAGCCACAAATTGTGAGTGTAAAGAGCAGGACTGAAGACACAAAAGATGAGATGTGGATATCAAGAACTGAGGAAGTAAAAGTCAATGTCTCCTCATTATAGGGGAGAAAGTATTCATAAACAAAATCTTTTTTCTCTGGGGAAAGAGAATCCTCTTGAAGTAATGAAAAAGTAACTAATCTTGCCATTTGCTGTAGCCAAAAGCCACTAATATGTCCTCTAATACACTTTTCCATTAGCCAAGCTGCAAAGGCTTAGTCTGATTCATTCTGTGGTTTCCAGACTGGCATCTGCCTCTGTGACAATGATGCCTGATTATTGTCACTCCCTACTCTCAAGCCTGCAGCTTGTTCAGGGCACTGCAACATGATTATTAAGTGTTTTAAGCAAATCTGATGCTAATGCCTGCATCCTTTTCTTTTCTACTATTTGTTTGGAGATTAGCCTAGATGTGTTAGTGTATAATCAAAGCCCATGCTGAAGCACTCTGTTAAACATCTGATGTGAAGAATAGGGAGTTGCTTGCCTTTCTTTACACCTGTAAAATAGAGATTTTTTTTTTTTCTTCTGATGTTCTTCCCCTCCAAACACTGGCTTCCATCTCGGACCCTTTTGGACAAGGCAGCCTTTTTATACAGCATGCAGGTTTAAATATTGTCTGACAGGAAGCAACTGAAGTAATTATTATACATGCCTTTCAATTTGTATTTCAATATGGAACTGATAAACTTCATGGGGCAGCTCTTCAGCTGATGTAAGTCATTATAGCATCTTTAGCTTCAATGAACCTTTTTAATTTTACCATAGAGGAGACGGCTCTTTTGCTGTTTACCGTATTTAGAACTGCTATTCAGCAACTCAAGTACTGCTTTTGAAGCTCTGATTGAAATTACTGCTCATTACAGCCTCTGCTATTTTTTTAAATACAATCATCCACATAAAATGCACAAACATTTCATCTCTTCTAATATTATTTCATTTTAAGTTTTTTCTCCTGCAGGATTGCATATGACTTGATTAATTTCATTCCATATTTTAGTTATTTTCTTGGACAATTCTCTTTAAAATTCTCCATATAACATTGCAGTATTCTCCATATTTTTGAGGAGCCTCTGCCTCTTTTTCATTCCTGTCATTTTTTAACCTTAGGAAGATCAATTCAGAAATATTGAATTATCCCATCTACTTTTAAGACAAAATTGATATTTTCTCTAGATTGCTGTCATTTAGAGAGAGCAACATCTCTATTAACTTTGCCAACTGCAGTTTAGATGTCCAGTCTAATTAAGTCATCCAACTCCTCCTGTCACCAGTGGAAGGAGGTAAGTTGAAAGTTGACATAAATCACATTTCAGGGCCATCCACTTATTATACAAAACAAAGAGATTCAGGCAAAGGCACCATTTTGAAAAACATCAAGGGAATGCTAGGGAAAAAAGTGAAAGTCTCCACTGTTCAGCAGTAACTCCAGCAGTGCACTGGTCAGTGTATTTAATTAGGGGGGTTTTGTTCTCACCTGTCCAAAACCACTCAGCTTAAGTACTGCATTTTGGACTGAAGACATTGCTGTAAATTGTTGGAGGTGATGCACACTGCCTCATTTAACAGCCCTAATCTCTCTGTCACTGAGTCATTACCATTTTTGTTAGCACAGCCCTAGGGAGAACAGAAGTGTGACATAAATGAAAGAACTTGTCCTGAGCAGATTTTGACCCTTATCACTGTGCTCTGTTAACTCCAGCTACCTCTGGGAACAACTGATGGCAAGTCTGTGTCATTTGTCACAGCTCCTGTACCCACTGTGACAAGGGAAGAACCCAATATGATATTTTGTGAGCTAAGCATGCTTCTAAACTGAGGCCATATGGTCAGTTCCCACTAAAAGGACAGGCAGAAGAGTCAATCCACTTCAGTAACAGGGTGTAGCAAACCACATTGAAGCACTGGTGCTGCCTCAGCCCCATGTCCAGAGGGCAGCTCCCAAAAAGCTCATCCACTCGCCTGCAAATGCTGACTGACTTGGATTTTGGGAGCCAAGAGTGCACTGACACACAAGCTTTTACCTTCATGAGAGTTACTACCTCTTAATCATTGTATCACTCATGGAACAAGAAGCATAATTTGTGCAACATTTGGCTGAATTACATTATTTTTGTTTCACACTACATCGTAGTACATCCTACACAGAAGCTAAATTCCTCTGATTTTAAAATTTTCCTTTTTAGTAAGATTGATGACTCTGTATGCAATTAGATCCACAGAAAAAAAATTCAATTCAAGTCTCCATAACAAACAACTTTTGGTTCAAAAGCATTCATAAAAAATTAATTAACTGGGTTTTCACAAAGTCAAACTGTAGATTAGTAGAATAATTTTTACAACATTACTTTTTAGATGCTTTCAGATTACTTTTATTCACTGCAAAATATTTGTGCCAAAAGAGTGCAGATTTTGATAGACAGTAGAAACCTGTGATACAATAGACATTATGATTCTAATAAATTTGTCTTTTTCAAAGCAAACAAAATCACCAATTTCATTTTGACAACCGAAAAAATGTCTACACAAAAAGAACTCCAGAGTATACTAGCTCAAGGCCTCATCTCACTTAATAACAACTCAACACTATTACCTTAGAATGCATTCATAACTGTCAATTTAATTAATTTTCTCTCTCTTTTCTAGAGCAATATATTTATCAAGTTGGAGGAAGAAAATACAGCTAAATTAATTCATGTAGAAGGCACAGGGAAAGCAGAAGGCCTTGGCAGGACAGGTAAAATCTCAGGACACCTCGTGGGCTAGTTGTTTATTCTGCTACTTGATTCTGGACATAAATAATCCTAAATCTTGGTATACTTAATTTCAATAATATGATGTAATCCATTCTGTTCTTTTCATTTTCAGTAAATGTAAGTATGGAAAATACAAAATGGGAAACTGTTAAATGAAATAATTAAATTCTGCAAACACAAGTTGTCCTAATGATACTAGATGCCTACCCTTGTGCAGCAACCTCTTCTTAGATAACCACCACACATTTAATCTCACACAACTTTAGGACAAAAAAAAAGTTCAAAAGAGTTTCCATGTAATTAATTAGCAAAACACTTGCACATATCAAACAGAATAGAATCTCCTAGTTCTGAAAAGACATTTATCCTAGTTACCATGAGTCCTGCTTATCTTGTCATGGTGTGATAGGAATTATTCCTAACCCCCACCCTGGTGTGGGTTGAATTTGCCATGACAAGATACAACATTTGTATCAACCACACAACCAACACCATACCCTGCATTTTAGCATCAAGGCTTCAGTATTTTAGGGTGTAGGATAGATGGGTGTTACTCTTTTTAAACATACAACATAAGCATTTCTGGCCTTAGGAATTTTTTATCCAGGTGGAAGACATAAAGCAAAGCCAGGATAGGTACACTGTGAAAAAAAAAAAAAAAAATTTTCTTTGTCATAAACTCTAGCTTCAGACAGCAAATTATGAGACAACAGTTCTTTAAACCCCAATGAAAAGACTATTTTTTCACCTTTAAAGGCATCTTTAAGATGCTTCCTAGTCTTGGTTGCATCAAAGACACTCAGACAGGTGACTTTTTTAATCACCCTACAAGGCAGGGCCTCAGGTACTTTCTAATTTGTCTTCTCTCACTTCTGTTCCAAGAAACAGCAACCTAAGGACATGATACTTTCTCAAAAAAAAGATAAAGGAGGCAATTTGTACCTACAATCCACTTCCTAGCTGTCTTTGCTCTTGTTCTTAAATTGCTTAGCTGTGCATCCGAAAACCAGTCCAGCGGTATCTGGGAAGATACTGGAATAGTAATAAGGCTCAGAAACCCTCAAGTTGGTCTTCAGCCAACAGACCTTGTTATGAACACGATTTCACAGATATCATGAAACACAGTATTTTCAATTATTTTGTGTGTTCTGTGTCTGAAGAGACAAATTCAGAATGAATATGAAGGAAATAGTGCCACCTGCTGTGGTACCAGTAATATTCCCTCCAGTACACAAGTCAGGGGAAACTCCAGAAGCTGAAATACAAACAGGATGAATTGCTCAATAGTTAACAATAATTAAATCACAAAGGAAATTATCACTTGCAGATGTCATTATTGAGGAGGAAATTTTTTTTTTTATTGAGTTAACAGGTTTTTTTAAATTGCATTTTCACTGAGATATTAGACATGGCCCTGTTCTCTATCACACTGAAGTACAATTGTCTTTGTTATTCTACTTTGTTTGCTTCAGTAGACAGTGAAACTAAGCTCTTTCTGATGTGCCATCTATGTTGTATGGCACACAATATGCATGTCCCTATGTTTTGATTCCTCTTTAACTTTCTGCTGTCACAAAGCCAATGTATGTATTTAGAGATTTTTCTTCTACACTACTAGTTCTGTCTTCCTGACAGAAAATTGATTTTTCTCATCCTGATCCATGAGCCAAAATAAAACTGCTGTCCTATTACTCAAGATCTTACAATACAATCAACAACAGCTGTAAAGCATGTCATTAGAGAATGAGACATTAGAATAACTATAAGCAGTCTGAAGTAGTTTCTTCACTAAAGAATTAAACAACCCCTAGCTTTCTGCTGATAACAAGATACAGACTTCAAAATTCTTTGCTGCCTTTACTGAATACTGTACAAAGAATAACATCCCCCTCCCAATTTTTTTTCTCTTTGGAAATAATATTCAGAAATATATCCTACTATAACTAGTATTCCATCATGCTCATCTTAAAGCAAGATGGAAACTCACATTTATTTCTGCATTCGCTTACTTTGAAGATAAGTGCAATAACTTAAAATTATTGCTTATATGGTGAGTTTACAGAGATAAATGCTATTCTGACTACATCACCTCATCATCATGACCTGTGATGTGTTACTTTACAGAAGGCATACTGTGCAGATGTGCAGAGAGTGTGCAGATGTCTCCCAATAACACTGTAGAAGTGTCCACATCACATATCTACAAACTAGATCTATTCTTTCATTGAGCTGTCTCTAGGAAATTATTCCAAGACAGACCCCCACTGTTGAGCTGTCATATTCTGCAAGTAGACACCCAAGTCAGGTTTGTAAGACACACACAAGTAGTGCTGCATCATGATGAACAATCTGGTCTACCTATGCTACAGTGTTCAAGGATGCTGAGAGCTACAGCCCACTTAAACTCTCACAATAAATCTATTTCTGTACAAAGACAAACTTGTAAGGATTGCTTCCTCTGATACTCTTTTCCTGGAAATGAATGTGCAGGAAAGACACTGACACTAAAAATATTGCTTGGTTCATGTCATGATGTTATGTCTTTTACATCTTTTTTAAATTTACATTTCATATAGAGAGCCAGAAAATTATCGAGGCCTCACTTTCTGAGACAAAGGAACATTTTATGTTTCTCCTGTAATTCACAGCTGACTTAAAATTAATTTCAGCATCCACTACAGATAAAAAAATTGAAGTGACAGATTTAATGTTAGTACTGTAACTTCTACCGGTCAAAGGTGAGATGAAAGATGTCTTTATTCTTACTGTTGTCTATAGACTTTTCTAATTTATACAAGAGACAGAGAATCAACCAGGGCAAAATTTCAAAAGATGGTTTAAACCCCTCTTCCTAACCTAATTTATCTTTCCTCATCCAAAGAATCACAAGCAATTCTGTAAAACAACCTATATCCCTCCTAAACCTATGAAAATAGGGATATTTTTCACAAAAGTTAATAACAGGTTTTTTGTAATACATACTTTCCCAAACTTGTGTGCAATATTACAAACTAAATTGATTTGACTAGCAAGCTTTATAATTAGTTTATTTTGTGATAGGATTGTTAAAACTTCATATATTAAAAATTAATTGATCCTAGAGTCTAATATGACATAAAGCAAACCTACAAAATTTGGGTTGCCTTACTATTAGTATGTTTAGCCTTAGAGTAATGGGTTTTGAAGAAAATATTTTTTAAATTATTAAGTGTAGTTTTTACCTATAAGGTAGAAAGGAGGCCTGCAAACAGTGGCTTCCTTAGAAAAATATTATGTTATATTTTTTTTACAAAATTTCTCTCCTTTTCTCTCTTTCAGGTATCACATTTCGAGTTCTTTCATTGTTTCATTATTTTATAGTATGAAATGAAGTTAGACATATTTTCATACATGAAAACAAATATGAGAAAAGAAGGAAAAAAAGGAAAGGAAAATAATAAATCAGTATATTGATTCTTTTCTTTATGCTAGTATATTACACAGAGTGAAATTCTACAACCACTTTTCTCATGGGTGTGCCAATGTGAAATCCTACAAATCTCAGAGTATATAGTTGAAGAGCCATTACCATTGAATTCACATTAGATCTACTTACAGGTCCATGTTCAAATAAATCTTTACCATATTTCACTATGGTATCTAAAATAGTGTTTGAATTATAAAAAAATTCAGCCTGGTAAGTTAATGTCACACACGTATACATATATACACACACATATAATGTTACATAATGCCACAAGAGGGTTATTATCTTAGAAGATAGCATTATTTACAGGTATTGTCCCAGACAGCAAAGCACAATAAAATACTAATCACATTTACTTGACCTTTTATGTTGTCAATCATTTGAATATGTTTACTCCTGAAATCACTGTAATATCTAGTTCTGCAAATGGACAAGAAAGTCCATTTTATTCCTGTAAAGATTAATTAAGTAGGATCAACATTCCTGTAGCAAACCAGTACAAACCTTATGAAATTCCCATGTTTTCCTCGACTCCAGGCATTTATGGGAGTTTAAACTAAGTTATTTTTCTATTTTTCTAGAATACCACAAACCAGAAAATACACATGTAAATCATAATATGTGTATCCATATATGCAGAATTACCATATATGGATAATCAGAATTTGCTGATTCAAAGTTCTGTTCAAGACTTTGTGGTTAAATAGAAGATATTTCCTGCAAAGTTTAAGTTTCAGAAATATTAAGTTTCATACAACCAAGATCTGCATAACTATATAACTGACACAAAAATTATCCCAATTAAATGTTCTTACATAAGCCAACAAACAAACTAGGTATTATTTTCAAATTTGAGTGCTTAAAACAACAAAAATCTTGATAAGTAATCATGGCTGATTTTTTTTTGTCATTGTGTTTTAATGTTATAAGTTATTCTAATTTGAATATTTTGATTTTTCTTTTTCTTTTTTTGACTATGAAGATGACCCTTGTGCATAAGAGCTAATGAAGCAACTCTGAAGTTCTGAAGTTTTAAAAAGATAATACAGATAAATATTTTAGAGCTACTTTGTCTGTAGAAACATCAACCCAGTTAATTTAAAGTTGAAAGTTCATTTAATTTAAAGTTCACGTCATTTGAAAGGATGTTTTGTAAAAGTCAATTTCAAGTTTCAAAGGCCAACTACCCACTAACTCAGCTGCTTCTAGGAAGTTGGAAAGGTACTTCTTTCTTCCATTTCCAGATGAAAGCATTCCATCTAATCATACACAGAGACACAGATCTTCCACCTGACTTTACAGCCTGCTCAGACCCACACTTTCATCAGCACAGGATTTACCTCACCTACCTTTAGATAAGCTGATGCCTTCATGTGACTACACACTGAATTCCCTCTTAAGTGTCAATGGAAAGAATCAAAGGTTCTTCAGGACATGAGTAACCAACTAAAGTAACTGACTGAAATAGGTCAAACAAACCACAGCTTAAAAGTGTCTGTTTCTTCTCTCTGATGGTCAGTTGTAGATACCTGTTGGTTAGGCTAATCAAATGTTTGATCAGGCTTATTCCTCCTGTAACAACAATTAGTGTTTGACCTTTAGGTATGGTGCCTTCTGGTGCACTGTGTAATACAAAGGATGCTGCTGCAACTTCCTTTTAATAAGGCAATAACATTATTCTTAGTTACTGTGGGTGCCAAGTGTCTTTTCTGAGAAAGAGAATTGGCTAGGATTCAACGGAGAACAGAAGCAGAGTGATGGAATAAGTTTAGAGAGACTGGAGAGATATGTACCTTATCTGGGAATAAAGTCAAACAGTAAAGACTATTTTAATCACTTGTCTTAGCAGATGGGCATCCAGATGAGACCATGAAGGCTGAAAGGGCATGCCCTTTCTGAACTGATCTGTAAAGCCATTACCATCTTCTCAGGCATATATCCCTTACAGGACCTTTTCAAGCACAACATGTGTCAGATGTCACTCAAGTTGGATCCTTCTAGATGTAAAAGAGAAAGTATTCTTGGCAGTGTTCTCAGTAAAGGCTCTTTAATCTGAAATAGCCCAAAACTAATGCCCTTGAGGGAACGCTGCAAGACATATCTTTTTCAGAGAGTTGCTGAAGCGGCAAACTTGACCAAGGAGTGATGTATAGTGGAAATGAAGAAACCTTGATCTTCATTATTTATCTGCAAATGGTGATTGAATATTATGAGATGTAGTAAATTTCCATTCATTTCAACACATTGATTGGTTCTCTTAAAAAAACCAAAAAAAAACTTATCAAGAACATCTAACGAGTAAAATGAAAGTCTTTTGTCGCTTTACAATTTAAAATCAGAGGTAAATGAGAACCCTTCTGAAAGACTATGTCTGACGTGTTGGTATGGGAGAACAAATTATATGCATCTAACATGACAAGAATGTGTTACTAGAGCATTATACAGCCTAATCTGGCAAACAGTTATTTTTACTTTCCATCCAATTTTCTCAGTTCTACCAGTCCTTTGATCCTACAAATACTTACATGTATACTTAACCATTTAAAGACTCTTTCTAAGCTTTAAAACTGTGTTTATTTTACTGAACTGAGAAACAGTCCCAAGTTCCCCCGAGCAAGGGAACAATTTAGCTCTACTCAAGCTCCATAATAAAGCACTGTTTTCTCCATGCACAGACTTGCACATGCACAGGTGGAGTGGGTGCCACAGGAAGAAAGTTTGTGTCATCACTGAGAACTCTTCCCATGTGCTGAGGACATGAGGCCACCCAGCAGAGGAGTAGACAGCCTACAAATGTTTGTGTGCCAGAGTTAAGCACATATATTTTCAGTGTAACTGAACTGGAGGTTTAGTTTGTGAACACTAGGCTGTTATAACCTGTAGAGCCATTAAAATCTTTTCCCATTTTTTTCCCTAAGGAAAATTTTTTTATGGGGGTTACAATTTTATTTCAATTGGTAAAGTCTAACATATTTTGAGCGACTGTAAATGAATAATAGCACAACTTTCAACCATAGATACCAAAAGGTATTTCTTTAAAAATTTCGCTTTTACTTTTCCTAAAAAAAAGTCTCCCCAGAGGCTTGGAATAGGGCTTTGAAACATTACTTTTGTTAAGAAGAAAATTAAATAAATTAGACAGAAGAGTTATCAAGATAGCATGTTATATTTTTAAGATGTTGCTGACTAAAAAAAAAATAATTTATCTGCCTGTAGGTCTTTGTGATTCTCTATTTCTTTCATTTAATATTTTTTTAATTTTTTTTCTTTCAAAATACTGGCTTTTAATTATTTTCTTTTTTTAATTATTTTTTCTTTCCTTCTTTCTTTCTTTAAATTTTTAGAGTCAAAATTTCTTTCTTGGATTTTCTTTATTTCTTTCTTTTTTTTTCTTTCTTTCTTTCTTTCTTTCTTTCTTTCTTTCTTTCTTTCTTCCTTTCTTCCTTCCTTCCTTCCTTCCTTCCTTCCTTCCTTCCTTCCTTCCTTCCTTCCATCCATCCATCCATCCATCCGTCCTATTCCTGCCCCTTTCTGACCATGCACTGATGCATCAGGTTGACTGAACCATAGAGTTACTCCTGTAGGTCCATAGAACCCTGCACCTGCTGCCTTAAACATCATGTGCAAGGGCCTGGAGGAGGGCAACAAAAGACAAGAAACAGATAAAGAAGATACAAACATAAAATATTTGAACAATACTAAACTTATATTAGCAGTTAGTATAAAACTATAAATAAAATAAAATCAATGGGAAGGGTGTGCTTCTCTATGTGTGTGATTGTTTTGTTGCTACAGTTTTTTGTTGCTAAGGTTTTATCTGGAGCTTCATTTGAACCCATATAAAGAGACCATTGTGAAGTGTAGAGAGATTTACTCAAAAATACCAAGAATATTTAAGTTAACTGCTTCAAAATAACACATTAATGGAGAAAAAAGAAAGAGAAAATTGTCTTTCTTTAAAATTGGAAATCTTGTGAGCTATTTTTGCTGGAATTTTCCAAAACTGTTCATCTTAGAGTAGACATTTGTCATGGGACATATCAGTCTGAACAGTTTAAATATGGCAATTATAGGCGATTCAAAGCAGAGTCTTAAAGACAAAAATTTTCGTCAACCTTAGCTAAAAGCATTTATTGTAAGTAAAATAATTTGAATTAGTAAAAAAATCCTTGTAATGTATAGGTGAACAGACCTGTGTAGTTTTCCCAAGGTCTATCCATATGTACAGAATTATGAGTACATGGTTAGTAAACTGACTTTGAAAAAAATCTTTAAGCAAGGCTGAAACAAAAAAAAAAAAAACAACAACCATCAAACAGTTAAAGTTGTCATTTTTTAATGCATAGCATATCTGCTTCTTCTAAATTTACTTTCAGAGTTCAAAAGACATCAATGACTAATTATCTGCCAAAAGCAGTACTATAGTTTGAATTTTATACATCTGAGTTGAAAAACTCTTTTATTTCCCTAATGCCTTCTCTACACATTTTTTTCTGCCATTTTGTAATACACTACATAAACTCTCCCAGGTACAATGAAAAGAAAAGAATTTTCCATTTATCTTAGGAGTCAAAGGCATTTCAAACTTTAAGACAGGAATACTGTGGGCTGATTTTCAATGGAGATAATTCATCTCTGAGGTTTTAGTAATTGAAAAAACTAGGAGTAATGCTTTTGAATCATTGATGCACATCATTTTCGAGGCAGTCTGAATCCTTTCCATTGAGGTATTTCCAAAATCTCTTTATTGGGACACAGAGATACCAAGACATTTAAGGTCAGTCTCAGTGAAAACTTAAATTGGCAAGGAGTAACTTCAGCTGGCAAGGAGTAACACTTCAGCAGTACTTCATTACTTTTATAATGCCTATTTTCAAAAGCATAATGAAAATAAACAGTTATAAACTGAAAAGATTTGCAGCATTCCTCAGTTCTGCCATGTCCCTTCCTATCACATTAATCACAAATATAGCTGTGCTTTGGATACTTCTAGATCTTTTCTGAAATGATTAACCAGCACATATCACCCTCTACCCACATTAACCTCATTCTTATTAGAAAAACATGAAGCTACTGAACAGCTGATGCCTATTTTGATTTCCAGTTCTTGTAGACTGTTAGTGGTATACAGCTCTTTAGCTGAAGATGGTAACTTGTATTGTGCAGGGTAACCTTTTCACAAAATATTGAAGTAATCTTCAGAACAGATTAAACAGCCAGAGCAGCACTATTGTCTTAAGCAGAATAACAGTACTCAAATAATGACTGACTCTTCCATTTGTGAGATCTCTAAGAAAAATCAGGGTTTTTTTTTTTTTTTTTTTTTAGGTTTGTTTTTTGGTTGTTTTTTTTCCCCCACTGGAAAAGTGAATTTTGTTGTTTTGGCTTAAATTGGTTTTACCAGGTAGATAATTATGAAATAAAAACCTAAATATCTCTCACAAATCCTCAGCACATTTGCTCAGCTGGTATTAAGGCTCTTGAACTGAAAGAAATAGGATGACTACTTCTCCCAATTTAAAAAGGGGAAACATCAACAGAAAAAGCTATTTACTGAGGCTATAGTGAACCAGCTACTGTACTGTGTAGGAAATTAATTTTAATTTTCACAAAATTGCTTAGTAGGTTGGTTTGCTCAGCCAAGTAATTCTTCTGCTTAAGAGCTTTTCAGGAGATTTTGCCATTACAGATCTATTGGAATTCATATTCTGCAGTAATAATACAACCGGGTTTTAATTCAAGACCTGGTTAAGGCAATTTTGGTGCTGATGTAACTATTGCATCATTTTTTCAGTGATAATGGTGTTAGGTGGATCCCTTAAGATTTAAAATGGATCCAAAATAATTAAGATATGATTCCACAAGAAAAGTCGTTAGGCATTTTCCATCTTAATCCATTGACATTTGAATATTTCATGGCACCCTTTACATTATGAAGTAGTGTATTATATTTTCAAGGTGCTATTAAATCATCTATGAAACCTCCTCATGGAAAGCTTTGCAGGATCTCAACTACTGAAAACTAGGAAGTAATTGTTGTGCCAAACCTTAATCTTTTTATGAATATGAAGAGGAAAGGATTGATATTAACTATTTTTAGACAGCAGCATATCTGAAAAGCTTTCATACTGGCATCTGCATTTTCAATCTTAATTTCCTACACCAGAGGGGAAAAAATTCTCTCTCCCAGGCATACAATTTTATAATCACAGTATGTGCTTTTACTTCCATCTTCAAATACCCTTTTGAGTTTATATTCAGACTTCATCTCATCCTAAAGTAGACATCTAATGTGGGTCAGGAGAATGCTACATGTGCCTCAAGTGATTAGCTGAGATGTGGATTTCTGTGTTAATGGTGGCTAAAGTTAGGTGAGACAAATACACTTCTGAAACAGGCTTACTAGATTCTCATATCCTATAAAGAGGAAGCAATTTTTCCTGCTATGCCGCTGCATAAAGAATTACAGAGTTCATTCTTCTGACCATAGTGATACAACAAAGTAAACATGTATATTATATATGTGTGTGTATGTGTGTAATAATGAGCATAACACCATATGTTGGTTTTCCTCAGTAAAATTAAAGCATCCGAGATATTTCCATTTTATGTGTTTAATTAGGGCCTTCCTTTTTTTTTTTTTTTTTTTTTTTAATTTAAGCTGCTTTTTGCTGACATTGATGTCAATAGTAGTTTAAAATGTATAGTTTGTTTAAGCAAGTGATGATACTTGCATTTCATAAGAACTCAAGCTAAACACGAATATATTCCAGAAAAATTGCCTTTAAAACCAGCACAAACCAACAAAACTTTTATCACATTTCCTAAAACTTTTAATTCGTCTTCATTTTTTTTCCAGCTCCTTGTAAACAATCCCATAATTACAAATGGCTTTGATATTGGGTACTTTATGTTCATGCATTACTTCATAAATTCACTGATTTGGACTCATTTGGGGTATTAATGTCTATTTATATAAGAAACTAGTGGCCTTTTTTATAATCAGTTCATTTAATATAATTTACTTCAAAAGGATAAGCCTAGATTTCTCAATATTATTATATTTTGTGCACTATCCACATTTTTAACATTTTTTCCTTATATGCTGCCATTTTCATCTGTAAAAAGTCTTAAGCACTAGTTTCTCCTTTCAGTAGCACTTTAAAATCTCAGTCGATCTGTTTGCATGAATTACTGTTTACCAAGGGAACAGAAAATCACTTACTAACTCCTGAAATCAATCAGGTTATGTAAGACAATTTTATTTTAACTAAGAGATGTAAAGCGTTTCAAGACACAGATGCCCTAGCAAAAATACCTCTAAACTTTTGCAAGGTTTTTTAATTTCCCCTGTGGTCATTACAATAACCTTGCTTGACTTTAGGGAGTGCCCCTCAAATCAGGTTTCAATTTTTTCTGCCAATGCAATGGTAATAACAATACCTCCTTTCCTCTTATAAAATGCTAAAAGTCAGTCAAGAAACAATAACCAACAGCAATAAATTACTAGCTAAAGAAAAAGCTGTCTTCCACACATATTGATGAAAAACTCAAAATGAGAGAATTTTTTTTACTGCGAAAATTATTTTCCAGAAGTATTAATTTGGAAATTTCAAAATGTTTTGTTCCAATTTGGCAAGGTGTTTTCTCTTCCAGAACTGCTATAACACCGGCCAGGAATCTTTATACAGCTATCTTGCCTATTGCTCTCCATGGAAGAGGGTTTGGAACTGGATAATCTTTAACGTCCCTTCCAACCCAGGACACCATTCTGTGATTCCATGATTCTATGGTTCTAGGATTGTATGATTCTATGTCTGTATTTAATGATGTCCTTCTCAGGAAAATTTTCTTGGCCAGAATTACATATCCATGGACAATTTGCTCATAATTCATACCAACAAATCAGCCTAAAATTTTTTCAGATATGTCTACGGTGAAGTGTCTCCAGTTCATTAGCAGAGGCAACTACAAATAACCTCATCATCTCCCCCAAAAAAGTATGAGGTCCACCAGTTGATATTGTTTCCTAAGGCACAGCCTGAAATTAAGAATCCTATTCTTCCTCTGGTTTAGACTGAAAAAAAACTGTTTAGGAAATTATATTTTATAATCTAGTCCTCATTTCCTTTGGCACTTTTGAGTCTAAGTCAATAAAAGAGCTATCGAAAGTCTGTAACAAAAACTGTTGTCAGAACTCCCTGACTCACTTCCCAGTTTACACAGTCTTAGGTCTGAGCACTTTTAAAATGTTAGGTAGGGAGAACTGAGTAGAAGGATATCCTGTTGGTGACCCCTGATATCTTCTTTGTAATTGAAGCACAGTAGTGATGTTGTGCTTTGCCTTGACAGAAGTCTGGCCTTTTCAGAGCTTTCCTAAGGAAAGTCTCCTCTTTTTCTTGAGTGATCCTCAGAGAGGCCTTTTTGTGTATCTAAAGGGAAACAGCTAAACTGACAGTCGTATATCCTAACTTTGGGCATCTAATTTAGGTGTCTAAGGACATCAGCTCATCTGCTTCATTTAGAGTAATTGAAGAGATATCAGCATAAATCAGCCATTATATCAGCTGGTGGGGAGGAAATTCTTAAGTGACGCATCTAAAACCATCTGAAACATTTATCTTAAGGAGGAGTGTAACCAGCCTAGACTGAGGCCAGCTGGATTGTACCTAAAATTAGGTGCTTAACTGCTTCAGTTCAGGCACTCTGAGTCATACTCTGAATCATTCTGTACATCACAGTCTATAGAGATAAAAAACCCTTAAAATTATAATGTTCAACTTTTAAATACTTGAATTCATTGCAAATATATCAACATCTGAGTAATCTTGTGTAGGTGGCATTTATTCCTTTTCCCATAGGGGCCACGGCTTTGATGGTATCACCAAGGAAGTGGGAGCAGAGGAAATGAGATGCTTCATTACATTTATTTGAGTTCCTAGTAGATTTGCACCTTCCAAATAAAGCACATCTGACAGGAGGGTTGAGCCTAACAGTGGCACCAGGGCTGCAGTACAATCCACAGAAGCAGGCACGAGTAGTTGTATGGACTCACTGTGACTGCTCAGTTAGGCCATGTGGCAATGACATTCATGGTTTTTTAAACTCAGTAGGGGTTGACTTTTTTGACTTTTTCATTCTTTCATATCTGAAATATATATATATTTTATATATATGTATATATATATATATATATAAACACAGTATTGTTCATTTTGTCATTTCATAAAGCATATTATGAAAGCCATATAGAGAGGCCATTATTCATGTGTGCAATAAAGAAAGAATCAAAATTCTGTCCACGGCTGAAATATTTACTTAGTGAGGTTTTGCAAATTGGGATAACAGGGAAAAAAAGAAGCAAATTCAAATAAATTACTGTGGAAAGAAAGAGTATTTAGACACAGCCAAAGTTCATAAACACAGAATCTGTTTGAAATAAAGCCAGGCATTTATTAAAAAAAAAAAAAAAAAAAAAAAAAAAGCCCTATAACAGTCAATTAAAACAATAGATCAATGCAATTTGAAGGCTAAATATGTATATGTGTGATTCCATGGCTGTATTAAGCGTAATTGTTATAATTGTTATTAATAAGTTAGATATTTTCTAATAAACACCACATGTAGTTAATTGCAAGCAGAAATCATAGGACTTGGAATGGTCATATTAAAATGACAGTTCCATTAACCTCAGCAGGTCTCTCACTTACATGGGTGCATGGTCTGCTCAAGAGCAGGGGTGTATATACAGTCTTTTCTTATCTCACATAGTATCAATTGAAGGAGAACTGGAAACTATTAGCAGTCTAACTGAGAGTACAACAGTCTTCTTGTACACAGAAGTAGAGAACTATTTAAAGAAAATAATGGTTCTGAGCTCATTAGGCATAAAACCCGATTTCAGGTAAGGAATTTTGAACATTGTGAAACAACTATAAATCTGTAATTGTAATAGGAGAGCATTGAATTTACATATTTACTAGGAAAGAAAGGTTAGAATGACCAGGGTTCATTTCAGTGGTGTATCTTTCAGGTGTTTAGAAAGTACTTATTTTATGAACAACGAAGATCAAAGGTATCAAAGTGTTTTAATGCACCAGGTCCTTTTTCACCCTTTGGGAGAGTAACTTTCACTTCTGATTTATGGTACACATTAAATTAGCTTGGTAGTAGTCTCCATTAATCCCCTTGTCTATATATGTGTCCGGATCCCAAAACCACTAAGTAATTTTATTTGACTGGCAAGCTTTGCTCAGGAGAAACTCTGGTCAGGCAAAGTGCATTGCAGGTCACCACTGACCTAAACTAGCAGAGAAAAGCTCAGTGTTTGCCTATACCTCATAACAGTCTAAGTGGAAAAAGGTCTGATTGACCAGAAACCCCTGAATTCACCACAGAACTTTTGACAATAGCTCACTGTATTTTCCCCATTTTAAAAATCTCTTGAAATTCCAGTTAATTTCAGTAACTCATGCTGACATAATAAGAGCAAATTGCTTCAAGACACATTCATAAAAGCAATACACTTCTACTCTCTTTTAGGTTTTGTTACTTTTAGTACTGGCATAAAGTATCCAAGTACCTGCAATTCATAAAACAAGTGCAACTAATGTCACCTAGTGTCATAGTGAATTGCTTTGTTATTTTTATTCATGATTGAACCTATTGTATCTTTATTTTATATGTAATCTTTCAAGGTCAATTTCATTTTCCAGTACATGTAAAGTATGCTCTGTGGGTTTGTGAATTTTCCCTTGCAGACTTATGGCAGAAATAGTTTGGTGGAGCAGAGTTTTCTATCTACCTTGCTTTATTTCTGAGACATTTTGGAGCAGTTTCTCTAAACATAAATTTTCAAGTAACCTGCATTTAAATATTAATTATTTACTAGTTGCTATAGTTCAACCAGGTTTGTGAACAACATTTATTCTTAAACAAATTCAAGAACTTATAGATACTAAATAATTTGGCTGCTTCTAGCATTGTGCATGTCCTCTTTTTCAGAAAAGATTTGTCTGTTTCAGGTGTTTGCCAGTTTAAAAGATGTTAATCTTCACTTGACTGGCAAAGCTTCTCTGTCCTTCAAGTGGCTCTGCTAATCTTATTATGCAGGTGAAGTAGCCATTGCCAGACAAGCGGGATTTCAGAAAATCCATATTTCAGCACAGCAGCCTAAAAGCCCTGAGTTCAGAGCAGCTTCTGAGCATGAAGCCATCCTCATCACACAGTGCCATGGACAGACAAGCAGCCCTGCACAGTTTGAATGTCTTGCTCCTAATTGTTTGGCTTTAATCAGCCCTTGACCTTGAGTATGTTTTGTCAATATAAAATATTGGGTTCTCTCCATAAAGAGTATTATTGAACATACTAAGCTTGCCTTGCAGTCAATTTACAAGAGAGAAAATGTCTCTTCCTCTGTTGAAAAGGGCAGATAGAGGCAGATAATTTATACAGAATCACTGCCTGGTTTTGGATACAGACAATATGGCTGTAAGAGAATCCCTGTCAAGTTCATCTCTTTAGGACTAGAACTAGAACGTCAGAAAGACTTTGGTCCATAGTTTGGGTTTTGTCACAAACAGGCACTACAGTAGGAGGTGTAAAAATGAAGTTAACCATTTTATTGAAGTCAACACATTTGCTAAACAGTCAAAAGACTTCTAAAGGGCTTCTCAATAATGGCAAGAAGACTTCCAGAGACCTGACATTTTTGGTAGCAAAAGCCTGCTATTCCTTCCACTGGGGAGGTACTTGTTATCTTAAATCTCATTATTTTCAAATTTCTACCTGTTGGTAGCTCTGCTATTTCATCTTTTCTTCTTTGGTGGAAAGCAACAATAAGAATATGATGCATAAAAAATATCAGATAATGTTTTATTTCTGCGTCCCATAAAAATAAATGGATTAAGTTTAAAAGTGTGTTTCAATACTGATTAAACAGATGGGAATTTAGTGTAGTACCTGCTGCTCCAGTATCATGACACATGCCTCTATTTTTTAAAAATATATTTACAGCTGGCCCACGCTTGCATACAGACAGAGCTTGGTCTGTCAACACCAGTAATAATGAACACAGCCACAAGTTTATTTGGGGCCACAGCTGCTGAAATGCTCATATTGCCACTGGCATGCACCATGTGTAGTGAAAAAGCTACATGAGCACACAGAAGGTGGTCTGAAGGAAACCAGACTCACACAATGTGGTGACACAAAGGGAAAAACACCTAGCTCAGCTGGATGGAGAAATAGCATACCATAGACACTGCCAAGAGGCTAAACACAGAAATTATTTTATGTAATTCCAACAATGATAGTCCCTAGAAAAACAGATGCAGATCTGCCAAAAGGATCATTTTACCCTCCCTATCTCTAAAATTTGTGGATGACATACTATCAATTATGTTAGATTGCTCTCAGAGAGAAACTGAACTATTACATCACCTACCATTCAGAACTCCACCTTTGCCTCTTTTTTTGAGCAAAGATGAGCTCGAAAAGCATCTTTATCCATGCAAAAAGGACATATATATCTGTCAACCACGTAAATTGATGAATTTCTCAGGTAAGGTATGTATCCCTTAGTGACAATTTTACTCTAAGAATTTCACAGATATTTCAGGTGCCTTTGAAATAGTGTATCTGGTAATTACCTTCAATGCTTCTAAGAATTTTGAATCCATTGGTGGTATGTGTATAAAGAGCAAAAGTTAAATTCAAAGCCATGCACTTTAAAAAACACAACCCTCTGTTTTCTCATTTCTTTCTATTTCTTCAGATCTTGAAGTGTGTCATATTAAATTTCCCACACATTTTATGTGATTTGACTTTCACGTGGTTTTCCTGGAAAGACCAGATGTTGAGATTTGCAAACTTCGGAAAGAATTTCCAAAACTTAGAAATAAGTAGGAAAATGCCAAAAAAATAAATCTCTGAAGTATCACATAAAGATAAATTAAACAAGTTGCACGAGACTACAATAATTCAAACTCAGTCTTGGTGGTACATCATGTCTCTCATATCCCTTGGTAATTACCAGGAGTTTAGCATGAGAAGGCACTCAAAAAGACATAAGAAATTATATTTTAAAAGCTTTTCTTTTAATCTGATAATCAACATTAGGCAATTGTAAAAATATAACAAACCTGGTACAACATATTGTGTGACATGCAATAGCATAATGATGGAGGAAGAACAGGCAAATTACTTCTAATATTGTTGTAAGGTATGGCAGCAATTATTTGGATTGTTTAGACCCATTGCTTAGATACTTTCTTTGTTACATATCTAGTTTGGTTTTAAATTTCAGGGAAATTTAGATATGCAACTTTCTTATATAACGGAACAAAAATAACCAACACTGTGCCTGTATTAAAGCTGTCACCAGTTGTAGCCTTTTTTTGATAGAAACTTGACCAACTGAACCCTTATATCTGAGTATGGCAATGCAATACAGTATATTAATGCATAGATCAATAAAATGCTAGTCAGGATTGCTGCTGTTCAAAAGAGAAAATCTAATACATTGCAAGAAAATTCTATCTTTGCTAACTGATTAACCTTTAGGTTCCACTTCCTCTCTTCTCATCGATTGAGTGATATTTTGTGAAGCACCTACAGCTTCATGCTATACAAAATCAAGAATTGTTAAGGACACTTCTTTATTTTTTGATTAATTTTTTAAAAAAACCCAAACCTGCTTGACAGCATATATAGCCAATCACGTTAAAAATAATTATATTTATGAATGCAAATTAGACATGAGTCAAAGAATGAAGACATAGAATAATGATAATTATCATAATGCCTCAAAATATTTATACATTAAGCAAAACAGGACAAAGGTAAAATTATTTAAGAGTTAGTAAAATGGGCATACCTTAACAATCCAGAATGCACATGGACACACAAGAGTTGAAAATATGTCCCTTTTGATGTGCCTTCAAAATATAATCAGCTGCAATTCTTTTCTCAAGTCCATTTAATCAGAAATGATTTTTCATAGCCTGAAGTTTAAAAGAAATCATCATACCAACTGCTGAGTTTTCTAAAGTGCAACTGGACAGCCTAAGGGGGGAAGAATAATGTGCTCCAGTGGAACAAGTTCTAAAATATTCTATGGCAGATGGAGTTTTCTCTGGAACAACTAGATTACAGATTACATTTCATTTTAAATGTGTGTTCTTTTTAATTATTATATTTTTATACTGTTTGTCCTTCCTTATGAAAAGGACATAGAAAAGTTTTTAATTCAATGTTAGAATGCAAAACATATCAACAATTATTAGAAAGAGAAAATGCAGCAATTTTTAGAGTTAATACTGCCTGATGACTTCTACTTTAAAAGCCAATTCTCCATTCCATTTCATACATCTTTGCCAAAATATAACCTTGAGTTGAAAGCATCATTATTATTAGGATTCCTGCCATTATTATTATCAATATTATGAGAAAGGGGATTTCAAGACAAGAGTTCTGCTATCTTTCAGAATTAGATTGGGCAATCAAAGATTACCTGCACCCTGTAGAAGAAAGAAGATCACCTCATTTCATTTCTACAAAAATATTTCTAAGTTTTATTTAATAGAAATTGTTTTGTCTGTGCTGAATACAGCATGTACCAAGAGGTGGTATAAAAAATTTTGGTTTGAAGGTTTGCAAAATTTTGGAACAATCTTCTTTGTGACCTTTCCTGGAATTTTAATGTTGAAATCTGAAAACTTAATAGTTATTAAGTGCACTGTTTTACATGCAATTATGTAAAATAGTTTAGAGTTAAAAAAGGGTGAATGATCTTCTAATAATTTTATCTCATACGTAGGCTTTGCCTCCCTGTCTCATGGTGGGCAATTAACTGTCTTTAGTTACTTGCCACCTGGATTCATTGAAATGCACTTTATTTATTCATGCTGCATAGCTCCCATCTTTACACCACTGTAAATGAGGTGTTAATAGAGTTGTGGGACCACCACTTTAGGTAGCTTGCTCCCAGGGAAACCAGGCCATGGGAGGTTATCCAGAGAATTACTAAGAAAGAGCTGAAGCACAGCCTGGCATCTGCTCAGGGGTGCTCCTGCAGGAAGGCAGCAGGGGAACTAAAGGCAGCAAGCTGGTGGGGTCCTTGTTTAGGTCTTGGGTGGGCATAAACACCAGTACAGGGTTCAGCTTTTTACTCAGACTGGCAAAACTGATAAACCTTCCATGATGAGACTGCCACTGTCAGACACGGACTGTAAGCTTTCTACTGAGTTTGGAGGGCCTCAGGACTGATGCTTGCAGGTATTAAACACGTCTGAAACCTTCCTCAGCTGCCTACTCTCTCTATGATTTGATTTAGCTGGCAGCAATTCCTTTAATTGATCAGTGTCCACAGCTAATTTGTTTTACTTTTGCCTAACTCTGTGTGGTTTAAAACTCATAATTTAATATATATTGCAATACTAGGAATTATTTTATGTAGAATGAGGTATTTACAATTCTCTCAGAATTTAATGAAGAGAAAGGCAGGCCTGGCACAACAGAAGTCTTGGGAAGGAGAAACAGAAAATGTGGTATAGGGAGGAGTAGGCATGGGGATCAAAGATAAGGAACATGCTTGCTATGGAAAACCACACACATATAAACCATTCACCAGTAATCAGCAAACAAAATGAAGACCTGCTAGTAAATGAAACTGGTTTTAGAGGTAGTACAGAAATCAAAGCACTGCTATCTATTGCGGATAAGACACTATTCAACAAATTCAGACATAGTTTTCAAATGTAACTCTCCAAAACAAAGAAGTAGAAAAATGTGTAAACATATGTTAGTGAAATTTTAAAATCACAACAAAATTCACCCCTACGTGGAACCAAATCTGATGACAAATACAAATGTCAAGATGAACTTCATATTCCACCCATCAAAGAACTACAGACGCTCACAAATTGCTTTAACACCTCCCACTCCCACCACCAGAGAGAAAAAACCTACTTTAAGACCTATAGGAACATGAGAAATATGAGCCTTACACCAGGAAAAGCTGACAAATTAAAGTGTGTGCACAACAGATTTAACTCCATTATTAATGTTTTCTCTTGCTGTAACAAAAGATTTCAGTTATGTTATTAGGCTACTTTTATACAAATAGTATGGTTTAGGAATGGTATTTATATCTCCCACTGAAACTATGTTCCTCTCTCTCTCCCTCTCCCTCTCCCTCCCCTGTGGTGGCCTGGAGAGGAGAATTGGAGGCATAAAAAGTAAATATGACAGGTTGAGATAAAAACAATTTACTGGAAACAGCAGTGAGATAAGAAAATGAACAGTAAAGGCAATTATACTAATGACAGAAGGTAAAAGAAAGAGGCAAATGGTTCACAGGGAAGCAATACCTGGATCAGTCCCTCCACCAAACTGGGCCAGAACCCACAAGGGATTTCTTCTCCCTGGAAAGGACTCCCTGTTCCCTCCACCTCCAGCAATGGCATAGAATAACCTCCAGGTCCCAGCCATGTCCCCTCCTGGCTACTGCATAATTAACCTTATCCTGGTCATGCAATAAGAGATGATGTTTCTTTGTGTTAGGCCAGTATTTCAAGCATGGCTCTGCAGATCCATTGATTGTGGCGATAGATACATAAAAAGTAACCTGATTCCCCCTACTCAGGAGGCCAACAGGTACTTTTTTAAATCTGAATTATCTCTGCCTTTGGTTAGCTAGAAGAGGTGGTTCTTTCCTCCTGAAATGATGTGTCTTGCCTTTAATGTTTGTGAAAAAGAAAACATTGTATGCTAGCCTTCTCGCTGTATTTCTAATAAACTACCACAAATATAAGAAACATAATTTATGATGACAAGGAAATTAACTTTTTTTATCTTGTTTGCTTTTTCTTAGTTTGAGCACGGATCAAAAGTCAAATGGAGTCATTCAGGATAATGATCCTTCTCAGGGGCAAAATTCACTGCAGTTACTTAAAGACCAGGTAATTATGCTTGAAAAAGCATAGCATGAATTTCAGCCCCCAGTTCAACAACAAGTCCCAGAGCAACACTACAGCCCCTGTGCTATTACAACTTAAGTCTATAAGCCAAGGAGCTGTTAGAGTCTCTTCCATGACATTTTAGGAGTTTTTCTTTTCTACTCTTCAAACCTGCAAAATTGGCAGTCAACTTCTCTCTATCTCCTTATGAACCATGCTACTGTGAAGAGGCATGGTAAAATACATACTATACCCTGTGTTCAAATGCAAACCTTTAAAATAAATACTGCATCTTTGGGGATATAATTCCAATTTTAAAAAATCTGAAATATTCTAAGATTTGTTAACAAAACTGGAAAGAAAGACAGTTGGTTTTGAGCTAATATTGGCTTTCTTTTTCGAATAAAGCTATGCCACAAAGGGGCAATATTTTCACTAATGCTCTCTAACTTAGTTTCTATGACCACTTCTCTTAAATGGCTGCATTGGATCTCCAAATTCATAGCCATAGGTAGATGGTAGTCTGAAACAGACAGCCTTCTCTTGGACTTTGGTCCACAGTAAATTAGTAATAAATAGCAACCACTCTGAATATAGATCAAAGTGACTACCTTTGAGATTTTTGCAGATAGATAAATGTCTGGAAGTTTAAAAACACGTTTAAAAGGGTATTAGGTTTTCTGAAAACTGAAAAATACTTGCCTTTATTGCATTTTTATGTCAATAAGTTTTTACAGGTTTTTTAAGTTTTTACGTGCGTGTCATCTAGAATAACTGCTCCTAAGTAAGTTATCAAAGAATAATAATTTGTTTCTCTACAGTGCCATATGTTACTCTTTTAACTAGCCACAATGAAGCAGGCTGAGAATAGACAGTTATAAATATCCTGCAGAGTATCTCATTCCACCGTTGTCTCTCTAAATGAAGGACAGAGCTCTTATAATTGGGGAATGTAACCTCTAGAAAAAGGCAAAACACATTCCCTCAGGTAACTCCGACCCTGTTATTCAATCACTGAAATGAGGCAATATAACTTTCAAAGCACCTTTGTACCTGGCAACAACAGCATCTCTTTCCATCAGGAAACAGCAAGCTTTAAAATGTGCTGGTTAACGTGTGAACAAATTAGCATGAAATGAAGCTTTGGAAAAGATGCGACTAACTGGAAAGATACAGTAATTTTTAATATAAACTTAGCACTGCAGCCCCATAACAGCAGACCTTCCAAGATGACACTGTTTTCCTATAAAGATCACAGCAGAAAACTATAGCCTAATCCTGTTTTGCACAGAAAATATGTCACCTCTGAGCTGGAAAAGTAGCCATACTGTATCACTGAAATAAGGGTAAATCAAGGACAGAAATATCTTGTTTTTGACTAAAACAAACAAGAGACTATCTCAAACAATGAGATAGCCATCTATATCCATGCCTTGATGTGACCAGTGAAGGTCAGCTTTGTGTGTCCTTCTTGAGGTTTATCTCAGATTGTGGTCTGAGGTTAACACTAGCTTGTCTCTGTTCAGATTTTACATGGAGATCACAATCTCGATTTAGCTTCCCTGAGCTAAAAACACCCTTATTTTTGCTGTAAACACTGTCTTAAGCAGTGTTTTTCCTTTATCTGAGCTGTCCTTACAACTTCAACAGCCGTACAGAAAACTGGCTTCCTGAATTTTCGATCTTTATCTGGTGAACAAAAAGTCACATTACATCACTTACATTTTTATATCTGAAATCAGAGTGTGGTAGGACCCCAGAGACCAGATACTCAGTGCCAGATGACTCAAGAGTGTGAATGTAGAGGGAAAGTCAAGGTTATTTCCCTGATCATACATCCTTTTTGGGGGCAATCGAGAGGAGGCCAATAAAGATGATCAGAGGCCTGAAGCATTCCTCCTATGAAGACAGGGTGAGAGAGTTGGGGTTGTTCAGTCTCAAGAAGAGAAGCCTCTGGGGATGCTTTAGAGGAGCCTTCTTGTACTTGAAGGTGACTACAAGAAACTCGGAGAGGGACTTTTTCCATGGGCATGGAAAGGGGAATGGTTTTAAACCGAGTGACGGTAGATTTAGATAGAAGAGGTCTATTCCTATAAGGATGGTAAAATCTGGAAAAGGTTGCCTGGTGAGGTGATGGATCCCTGGAAATATTCAAGGTCATATTGGTGTGGTTCTGAGAAACCTGATATACTTGAAGATGTCTCTATTCACTGCAGTGGGATTGAAACACATGGTTCCTTCCAAACCCACTGGCCAGTGTTGGGACACCAGTACTGCCCTTCTGACTTTCTGAGGTGTACACTTTTAGGAAGAAGAAAATTTTAAGAAAAAGGTTGGATGTGGAGTTCACCTTTTCTAGTCATTTGCAATTTAGGCACATGGCTTAAAGCTGGTTGCCTAGACTTACTCTCTAATCAAGTGAAAAGAGAATTAATTCAGAAGAATATATATATACAGCTATTTAGGATAGACAGGCCCAGAATTTTGTAGGATTGTGCCTTTCTCCACCTCTGTGCTCCATCTAGACAAACCTAATTTTTATCTGAATTACAATTTGTTTTCAGGAAAATATGCCTTAGACCTTATTCACAAAAAAAGTGTATATATATGCCTCCATGGTCAATACTGTTCTGGGATGTTCTTTTTTCAATGTAAAAGGCACGAGGTAAAGATTAGTATAATGTTTTTTAGTATTTCTGTGACAGTGCTCTTTTATTTGGTGGACTATTTTTTCTTTTTGACAAAGCAAAGTGAAAACACTAGTTAGCTGGGTAGTGTCCCTTGAAATGTAACAGACAGTATTAGAGTGTATCAATTTTGTTTTTCCAAATTTCAGACTCAATAGGGTCTAACACTCTTACTAGTCCAAGAGCTGCATGTCTATTTAACATGATTGTCAAATTAAAATAATTTTTCTGACAGCTAAATTAAGAACAAATAAATTACAATTTAATTTGTAACTCTTTTTCCATTTGGGAGATGCCCATGAGAGTCTTTCCCTGCAGCCTGTCAGACAAGCTTACCTCAGAAAGTGCCTGAAACACACACACACACACACACACACACACAAAATCTGTAAATCAGACAAAACAAAGCAGCCTGCCATCAGAATGCAGAAGAGCTCCTAGCAAAGAGTTTTTCGAGGCCTCTACTGATTGCTGTGAATTAAACATAGGCTTTGTCACACAAGCAGAATTTCAAAACAGTTGGCAGCTATTAAATAGAGGTTTCTTAAAAGTAGTAAGTAGATGGAGCTAAGATGAAGATGGGTCCAAACTTAGGGAATTTATATCTTGTGAAGACTTCAGGAATAGCAAGTACCTAGTGGGCTGAAGTTATTTAATAGGTTTATATAGCTCAAACTCAAACATATGGACTCCCCAACATGAAGTGCTGGCTGAAGTGTGAAGTATTTCTCAAATCTGACTCCACTCATCCACGTTTTCTGGGCAAAATTATTTTAACCTGAATTCAAGCACATATCATGTTCCAGGCTTTTAAGAAAGGACCTCCAGTGATCCCCTCTCTCTGACAGCTGACCCCTGATACTCCTGAGGGCACTTAGAAGGAAAATGGGATATGTAGATGTGACAGGCAAAGCAAAAGCTGGGATGCCTGTGCTGCATCTGCAGCAAGTGAATTGCATCTTAATGCCAGATTTACAGAGTATGGAAATCTAAGAATAAAGCTTGAGTTATTCCAGGGCTGGACTGAGCAGCTTCCCACCAAGCAAGTAATACAGCAAAAATGTCTGCTTCTGAATTTCACTAGAGTAGGTATCCTAGTGTCTTGAGTGGCAACAGGAAACTGTGACTTTCTCTTTTGTCACAGAACCTGAACAGCCATGCTTGTGCAATATCTTGAAAGAAACAAGCTTCTTCAGATTCCCTTCTGTTTCAAACAGAGCTTTGCTCTAAGCTTGCCTTCCTTTACAACTGTTTTGTCCCACCTTGAGCTACCTATCTTGGAGGCTGCTCAAGGACATGGGATATCCTTCAGGTTTCACAATAACATAGTTGTTATTGAGATTTGTTTTATTGAGATTTGTTTTTCTCCTTGTACACAGAAACATCCTGAACCTTTTAAATTTATATTTTTTTAATTATTTATTAAGCTATTGCTGCTACTCCTGGTTCTTCTACAGCATCTGGAACATTTAAATTATATCTAAGATATTTTCGGTAAATTATATGTCATTATAATTACTAGATAAACTTTGATGGCTCATTGTATGAGTGGGGGTATTTTTAGATGATCACCATGATTTATTTCTTTTAAATTTATGAGAAATAAAACTATTGCAATAAAATGTAATATATATTGGCAGAAATTTACCTACCCTTTTAAAATGGCTGGGGCTTATACTAGAGACCATTTTATATCTGATCTAATTATATATAATTTAATTTAAACTGCATACTGCAGGTGAAACTACAGGAATGCAGCATCTTTCCAACATCACCTCTCCTATGTGCCCTTAAGCAGGTGAAGGTCAATAAGAAATGACTTTCCCTGGTGTACTCAGCCTCCTTCCCCAAAGCAGAGCTTCAATTTTTCAAGGACATGCTCTAAGAAAGAACTTTTAGATTTCAGGAACATATAATATTTTTCTGCAGCCGTGCCTAATTTCCTCTCGCAATTCCCAGCAATCTGGACAGACTACAGCTTTACTGTGGAAGAAAAGGTGTTGTGCTTCTCACTTAAGCAATCTTTGATACATTACATGAGGAGACATTGCATGGGAGAGTTACAGTACATTCAAAACAGCACCTGGGAAACAGGGTGAGTGGATGAAACCATCCTTTTGTATAAGTAAGAAGCTCCTGTGCACAACAGGCAGCAATTCTGTAATTTGTAGGACATTCCTGGGAGCACAGTCAACATGTGGCAGACAAACACCCCAGCTGTCACTCCTCATTCAGTTGCAGGACTTCACAGAGTGGAGATGCTGCCCAACACCAGCTTTGATGATGGTTCATGTCTCAGTGCAAACCAAACAGATTAGTACAATAAAACTGTTCCCAGAGAAAGGCTCAGGTTGCTGACAGCTCCTACCTAGGTATGACATTAGGGACAAGTTTTAATGGTGGATTTGGCGGTGCTGGGTTAATAGTTGGACTTCATGGTCTTAAAAGTCTTTTCCAATATAAATTATTCTGTGATTGAATGAATATAGGCATTGAGAGGTCCTTATAACCAGTAGATTTTGAGTCTAACAGCTGAAAACTTGACAAGCCACAGCTGGGCTGTAGTAATTTTCCTTGCATGAAGATTCAAACTTTGTGGGGAAGCATTTGCTTACAGGAAGTTAGGGGAGGATATACCCCAAACTCTTCATCCCAGCTCTATGTGTAATTCTCACTTCTGGTCTTCCTTTAGCAGACTTGAAATTTAATAAATGTTTTTATTTTTCTTTTTCAGTGCCTTTTTGCCCCATCTATAATATCTGCAAATTCCTTACATACATTTTGACCATCAGAAACTGTAAGGTTTAGTGTTATAGATGAGCATTTAGCAAGATTAACGTTTTGTTGTAAATAATATCTACAGCCACAAATAAATGAATGAAAATTTAAATTATTAAGAGCCCTTTCCACTCAAAATATGGAATAATAGTAATTTAGAATAAAACTACATACTATCCTATTCTCATAAGGGAAGTCCAAGCTATCAGCTACTAGTTGATATTAGCTGATAGTTATCACTAGGCTATTATTACAAAATATATACAAAGTAAGCAAATGAAATTAAACTTGAATCTTATGAAGACTGACTTTTAAATCTTAATTATCTCTTTTAAATGCAGGATTTTCTTTCCAAACTACCTTTTTCTTAATTAAGCCAAGAAAACCTGTGCTTCTTTTCTGAGCTACTGCACTTCAATTCTTTAGTACCTCTTGGTTGTATTATAATTGCCATAGACACATTTCACTGTGCCAGTCCATTACTAGATTGACTTGAAATATATATAAATAATTTTAGAAAATCTTAGCAAATGTCTTTTGCTTTTTTGTGTCACATTATTTTAATTTATTCAATGGGATTTTTAATTAGGCTTAAGTGATATTTCCATGATCACAAACTACAAAATCTTTCAGGGAAATGAAAAATCTACTGGGTGGTAACTCTGAGAGTACTTTCATAAATAAAATCATATTCTTCCTATGTTATCAAGCTACTTCCTAGATGATAAATTCAATGTCTTTTACAGATAACAAAAAGTCCTCCAGCTCAGCAATTCTATATGAGTCTATGATGTCTACGACCTCTGAAAATACCTCTTTCTGGCACAGCAAATAAAGGACTTCTGGTCTAACCTTGGAGAAATACTATAGGCCACAAGCACTGGTTTTTGTAATACTTCTGACGTATTAAGATAAATCCAGGTTATTTCCAAAAATATAGATGATATTTTCATACACATTTTTGGCCTCTAGAAAAATAAACTGTAACTCAGGGAACAGAATGAATTAGAAACTCCAAAAACTGCAACTGGTCCTGAACATGTAGCTAGGAAGAAAGTAGAACAAGAAAAACAGTTTGCCATGAGACTTGTTTGTAGCAATGCATGTACCACAGCTGGGTACCAGCTCATGAAGGGCATGTATCCAAGGGAAACTGGATGATTGGCTAGTCCCTGCATTGACTAAATAGAAGAGTGAGGCAGAAAGCCATCTAATGCTTTAAGGTGGAAAAGAGAGGATGAAGATAAAAGAGGGGAAGTAAAGGTCCAGTCTTCTGAGCCAAATCTCTTGAGGTTTCTGGCACAAGAATTTTGAAAAGATAAGTTAGTCAGCTGCTTTGTACAGCTGCACAATATTCCAGAATTCATCATGCTGCTTACTATTCTGTCCTACAGACTCAAGATGTCAAACATCCTATTATGTCTTCATTTTAGGTGATAATAATCCACCACAAACTGATTTCCCTACCCAGTTCCCTTGTTTCATCGTTCACTTCTGTGAATCCTCCTCATGTCCCTTATTTGCCATTCTCACTATTTCAAGTGCCAGGCTGCTGTTCCTATCTGCTGCTTCCACTTTTACAGTGCAATTCAAGTCATCAAGTGCTCTTATTCCATAAGTCATTTGTGACTTCTGTAGTCAGCCACAGTCAGAAAGTTGTCACAAGACCAAACCTTTTCATTAGGAGTCAGAGGGCTCTTTAAGACAATAGCTGAAAATTGAAAGAAGGACACACTCATAATGGTAGGCCTCAAAGTACTGAGCATGTAGCAAGGCAGAAATTTCAGAAGGCAGAGAAATGTGGCCCTTAGTAATGAAATTAAACAAAGCTTATGGGAGAGAACAAAATTTGAGGAACAGATTTGAAAACAGTGAACATGAGGACTGCAATTAGGCAGGGAAAATAGGGCTATGACCACTCCCTGCAAAGAATTGATTTACATGAATGAGAAAAACAATATCCTGATCTATTTCTCCTTCTAAGCCACTTCAACTTTCAATAACAACTTGAACTTTCAATTGAAGAGAAAATTGCTACTTATGCAACCTGACCCAACAAGTAAATACCACTCAGTAACAGCTACAAGAATTAAATCAACAATACAAAACCATACAGTCTGATAGAGAAGCAAATTTGAGTAGCTTCTACCTACAGTTATAAATTTACAATGTTTGGAAAGCCCAAGCCTTCCCTTGCAGTTATTTTTCCTGCCATAATTCTTCTTTCTTTTCCAGTTATCTTCTGCACCAAAATTGACCATCCTTTAGATTAGCTCTGAGGCAAAGGCTTAAGCAAATTTTGAGGGAAAAAGAAAGGCCACTTACACAGCTGGAGTTCTCTATGATAAATATCAAAAGGCCCATTGCATACATTGAAGAAACCTCAGCTTTCAAAACACCAGGTATGCAAATCCTTTGCAATACAGATTTTTGTGCAACCTAAATCTACGGCTCACAACTAGCTAGTCATCTTGTCTCATTTTAAAAAACTGTCTCTGTCTTCTATCTTTTCCCCCATTTCTTTAAATTGTTTTGGAGGTGACACTGTCAGTTTTTCATTAAATCATTTGCTAGAATATCCCATGCTTCCTTATTCTTTTCTCAGCTTGCAAATGTGAAGTGAATTAGCTGTTCACTAAGTAGAGAAGATATCATTCTCTAGAATCCCATCTTTTTGTTTTATATATGTATATATGTAAAATTTTTTTTTGTAAAGAAATCAAAACAAAAAATAAAACCTTGACTTGAATTAATATGATTCTTCCAATTTTTAGGGAATCCTTTGGGGTTTAATTGTTTTCCAGTTTAGTTGAAAATTTTCTGGCTAGTTTATATGAATTGATTTTATCTTCTTTAATAAAACAATATTAAAATAATATATTTCTCAAGTATTCACATGTGGTTGTTACCACTGAGTTAAGCAGTGTTGATTGGTTTTGACCTAACCCTTGTCCCTTATGAGACAGCACATTTAAGAGAAACAAGTGTAATAAACAGGATGCATGCTAAGAATATTTGCATTTTTTACACCCAAGCTCCAGTATTTAAAAGCAAGGGCTAAAAAGAGGATGAAAAAGGATGTCTTCTATGAACACCAATCCAGAAACAGTGAGTAGTTTCCAGAAATCATCCTTATCTCCACTATAGCCAGCTGGAGCCATAGGCAGACAGAGATATCTTGGCTCTGGTGGCAACATTCCCACTCCATGGGTCCTTGCAGTACAAAAGTGCCATAACCATGGTGAATGGCACAAAATCAGGTCTTCATTGTTTTAAAATATGCTCCTTCAGCCAGGAAAGAACAACAACAGCAAAAATCTGACTGCCTTTGATCTGATATCATGAAAATCATCCTCAAGTTCCACCTGCTGGTAGGAAACTCACTTAATGTCCAGGCCTTACTCAGCAGAGAAGGTAAAACTTCTAGCTTCAGTTGGTCTAATTTGTAATACTTTGCAGGTAAATGCTCTATTTTTATGGGAACGGAGAAAATTACTGTGTTGTTGATATTGTCAATAAAAGATGTAAATAGTGATTCTGTGGACTGTACACAAAAGACTGACCATTTTCTTTTCCAGTTCGAAGTAAAATGTATGCTCCCATAGCATACAGAATTGATCTCAATTCACAGAATGAAGATATTGTACTCTCCACTGTCAACAAAAATATTAATTTTGGTGCTACTTTTTGAAAAATCATGACTATTCTTAGAATAGTAGAAAACAGTAACTGATCCAGTTTCTATATCCCTGTGTATATTGAGAACTTTGTCCTCTGAGACTGAAGACATCCATCCAGATCCTTCCAGAACCACAACTCCTAAGTTTCCTGAGGTAAAATAATTTAATTTAATTTAGCACACTCTCCGTTCTGTGATTTTAAGAAACAATCTTAAAAACAAAGTACAGATTTTGTGGTTGAGTTTTAAAAATGCAGTGCAATACCTGTTACCACACAAAAACCTCCCACATGGTTGTTATTCTCTCCTCTGACCATCTAGGTAAGGACATAGCAATTCCTCTCTTCATATCCTCACAGAGATCAGCAGCAACCTCAAGGAGTTACAGAAATGTAAATCTGCAACAGAACAACAGGGGAGAAATAAAAAGAACATTGTCTCTGAGTGCTGTGAACTATGAACATGCTACTACAAGTTCTCTTTAGAAAGCTATTTTTTCAAAGCTTGTTAGAGTCCAGTAATGAGGCAAGAATCTTAATCTCATCTTCAAAATCCCAAAAGACACTTTTGTTTCATTTTCCCTCAGGTCTACCAGAACTTGTGTTGATGGGTTGTTGTTGTTCTTGCTCTGTAATGGTTTTTTCAATCCTGTGAGGTGACTGTGCACAGTCTCTCCTCCCCTTCTAAGACCAAGACTAAAAAATTAGTATTTATTTGTATCAGCAAATAGTATCAGTTCTCTGCACTACAGATTGAGCAAGCTAATACTTCAGTAAATTGTTGCTGTCTCCTGTTACATCTGTTCTGCTCTGTTCACTAATTGCCTGTCACAGCCACTGAGACATGGTGCCAGCCATGCTGCCACTTCCTCTTTGGTCAGCTTGTCAGCTCCTATTAATCTGAGCCCTGTTGCTTTTTCCACAGCCAACATTTTTGCACTCTGGATATAATGAAAATCTATTACTTCAGTGTTATACAAAAGTGACAAAATTATAATTCAAAGGAGAAAAAAGTTAATGACTTTTTGCATGAAAGTTGACAGTTTCCTACTGTAGCAGCAAATTATTTTCTTTGATCCTGCTTCAATTTCACGACTATATATAAAGGTTTACATATCTTTCAATCTCATGCAATATTATTATTGTTATTATTCATTATTAATCCTTATTATTGCATTATATGGAAGGAAACTTTTAGAATCAAACTTTATTAACATGAAAAAACTAAATCTGACCATAAGTTGTGGTATCTAGAATATGACAATTTTAAAAGAAAGTAATCTAATTTTTACTCTGAAGATTTTTAACTTTTTTTTCCTTGGGAGGAAATGCAGTTGGTTTGAAACTGATCTATATTTGCTAGACCAGACAGTTTTTGCAAAATTTTTATATTCTCAACATTTTAATTCAGTAGCCTAGAGTACTGAAGTGAAAGATCACACCTTAACAGATAGACAATGAGAGCCACAGAATCAGGGAATCACTTACATTGGAAAGATCTTTAAGATCATTCACTCAAAGCATCCAAATTAACTGCTAAACTACATCTCCTGCATCACCCAAATGTCTTTTAAATACCTCCAGGTATTTTACCTCAGCTGCTTCCCTGGGCAAATTCTTCCAATGCTGGCAAATCTTTCCTGAAGGAAGATCACTGCCCTGGTCCTGCTGCCATACTAATTTTGATGGAGCCCAGGATGCCATTACCCTCTTGGCCACCTGGACACACTCTGGCTCATGCTCAGCTGCTGTTGACCAGGACACCCAGGTCCTTCTCCTTCAGTTTTCCAGCCACTCCTCCCTCAGCCTGAAGCATCACATGGAGTTGTTGTGACCCAAGTGTAAGACCTGGCACTTTGCCTTGTTGAACTGTTCTGGTTCCCAACAGGGCTCCACAAGGTAAGGCATGCACATGGACAGTTACTTTTGAGCAGCTCAAATGGAGCACATCAGCAGTGTACTCCCCTGAAACTGTTTGTCACGCATTAAGCTTTTAACAAAATGTAGATATGTCTCTTAAGGAGAGGAGAGCTCAAGGTGACACATACATTACAGGAATGAGAAACAGAGTGATGTTCTCACAAGTGATTAAAAGTGGCTATAACAGACCTTGCTTTTTTAGGATAATATACTCTTTTAGTTTCTAAATTATGCACATGGGGAAAATAATAGAAATATCATTTCAGAATAATCAAAATAATTTTGCTGCACAAATTTCTGCGTGTGACTTCATATGGTAATCAAAGTCCTAAAGCTTCAGGGCTAAGCATATGCTCTCAGATTATACAGATCTGAAGGACACTTTCCCCAGGTGGGATATTTTGGCTGTCTATGCTATCAGCTCCTCAGAACAACCTGTCCTTGCTGTGGTCTTGATGAATTAGCATGCTTTCAAACAGTTCCTGGGTGCAGTTCAGGGGTTAGGATGGAAGAGACCTTTAACAAACCTGCTGACAGAGCAGAAGCTGCATGTTATATTTACAGGCAGGTTTATGCCTGTTTTGCCCTCCGTGCTGGAGAACAGAGTGGAGCACCTTTATTTTATTAGCAGGCATTTATTCTCAGAGGCCTAATAGAAGAATGACAATGCAAAGCCACCTCTCTGTTCACCCAATTTCCCTGAGCTCTGCCCATGAGCAGGAAGACCTGGCACTGGAGTTTTGGGATTCTTGGCTCTGTAGCAAACTCCCCAGAGCCCACAAGAAGCCCTGGACCCACAGTAATCTGCCTGACAGCTAGATATTCAGGATGCTTTCCAACCTGACACTGGAATGTAAGATTTGGGGAGTTACTCTGGATCAAGGAGTTTAGTTTTTCAGGAACAAAATGACTTCATGATCCCTCTTTATTTGCTCATCAATAAAAATCCAAATATGTGAAACATCTGCACTTATGAACCAAATATAAATAAGGCATTTTTCAGACTGGGAAGCAGTTGCATGCCATTATTGCCAGTGGTCATGCCATTATTGCCAGTGGTCATGGCATTATTGACAAGATTGGCATGGATTTTGATATTCTGCAACACTGAGGGGAAAAAAAAGGGAAATTAACCCAAACCCCACAGCATTTATACAAATCAAATGGAAATAAAAGCATCATAAATATTTACAGCTCCATAATTTCATAATTACCTAACTTCTGTTTGAACTTCTGACCCAAAGGGCATACACATACAAAGATTAAAATCAAGCTGAAAAAAATGAACATTTTTTCAGAGACCTAAGAAGAAGTAAGGCTTATTATGTCAGTAATGCATTCTCAATAAATGAGCCCATATGAATGAAAACATGATTATATAGTAAAGAAGAACAAGCTGCATGACATGACACCTCATTTCTGGAGGACCTGCGAGATCAATAACCATGTCTGTGTAAAATTATTCACATCTCTTCAGAAAGTATGACCTGAAGAATGAGTTGATGTGCATCACATTTTCTTCCAAGTAACTGGGATGTAATGTAAAATCTGTAGACAAGATCATTGATTTTTTTTTTCCTTTAAAAAATTAGATATTAGGATCAAATTTTTCTGCAATATAACATTAATGAAGTTATTGTTGGGATAAACTCATGCCTGTGCACTTACTTATTTAAATTGACACATATATTCTTTTAAATCTTTCCTTCATTCTGCTTTGCAAGTTGAAAAATAATTGCCTTATACTTGATTACTTCAGTTTCTATGCTCTTGTGCATTTTGAAAAGTAGAATCCCCAAATATTGTCTTTCTTATTTTGCTGGTTAAGCACTTAGATTGCCACAGGGCTGGACTGAAATTGTTCAGGACATGATGAGACTCTGGATTTCCCTGGGCTTTATCAGCCAGCCAGAATTCAGGCAAGACAGCCAATATATTAGAATGAAATGTCAATTACAACGCTCTTCAGTGTTACAAGTTTCTGAGGATGACTGGGAAATAAATGCATGATGGTTGGAGAAATTACTTTCTTTGTAGTTTAGCTGTAATACTGGCAGCCAGCAAAGAGAGAAATCTTATTTTCTGTTCAATTTATTTAAGGGTCTGCACATCTGTGCAGAGCTCAGACAACAAGACACGCTTCCTTAACCAGGCCAAGGTACCCAGCCAATTCCTACAATAACAGCCCCTGCTAGTATTTTCAATACAATGTCTTTCTGTGTAAGAATTACTTCTTCTAGTAAAAAGAGAGCAATGCCCCTAACAATAATTTCTCTTGCACAAATTGCTTCCACAATATTTATTCTCCCATTGAATTAACATTATCTTGGCCAGAAATTAGAATTTCTCTCTATTTTAATGAGATCTCCACAAAGACAAGGTCTTAATCTGGAATGACCTTAGTACAACATCTCTTAATTGTTGATGGCAACAAATGAAATGCAAGTGGACACAGAACAAATTGCTTCATTAACAGTATAGTCTATACCTAAGGAACTGTAACCCACATTTCCAATTCATGGACCAGTTCATCTCATCATTTATCTCCCACAATGAGATTACACTGCTCATATAAGCTAACAGTACACTTACTTGCCACATTATGAGAATATGCTGTTTAGCAGCTTATGGTAGATATTATTAATCAAGTAAAATATTGTCTTCACTTCCAAATACAGAAAATATTTTAAAAGAATGGTGTATCTGAGAATGCATGAGAAGGTCACATCAACAACTGGATTTCCACTGAGAGATCCTTTCATTTGTCAAATATCCTATTCAGAAGCCTGCTTTCTCACATTGGTAGTAGGGCATCACAGGTCTCATGGAAAAATAAAAGTGTCAATCATAACAAAGTTATTAGCTATAAACTCATCTAAACACTGGAAATGAAGTAACATTTGGGTTCAATATAATTGTTCAATATAATTGTTGTTGAAATGTGGAAATTGCAGTATTAAAGATCTTCCTGGGATATTCAGCTATTTTGACAATTAAATGCACTTATATGTGTGTGGCACTGTGCAGCTTCATAAATTTAACTTTCTTTTGGTGCACCAAAACCAAAAGGCAAACACACAGGAAATGGGAAATGACAGAATCAAGCTCTGTTTGCAGCTTCAGTTTAGCAGCTTTGCATGAATATAAGTTCTTGAATAAAACTATGCAGACAATGGTGACAAATCCAGAAAGGATAGTTACCTTTCATCTCAATGACAAATCATATTTGCTTTTATTACTGCTTTTATTTTCATTTGGCATCCAGGCTGTGCAATGAACAAAGGCGATATAAAAAATATAATGAGAGCAATTAATAGATTATAAGCATGACACAAAGTCTGAAACAAAAGGGTATATTTAATCTCATTTGTGTGGGTAAAATATCTTTTAAACTAAAATATAAAGGAAAGCATGCTTAAAAAAGAAAATCCACCCCTAAATAAACAAATAATTCCATTTTCCAGGATGACTTTGGAGATGAATAGATGTTATTTCAGGTCTTTTAAACTGGCAATCTGAACCAAGAGCTTCTGATGCAAAGCATGGCTGATGAAAATAAATTATTCTTTGTGTGGAAGAACTACCAGAGAGAATGGGAGGGGAGGGAAAGGACAGACCAGATATCTATGAAGATATTACTCTGCTCAACCATTCAATGTGATGAATCCAGAATTATTAACAAATCACTGGGAAGATCTGAAATATTTGATATCTCCCTAGCAAGCCCTGCTGCACCAGTACCAAAGTCGTGGTTTCATCTGTTGCACTTCATCCATGGATCAAGGTTTGTGAGACTTGTGAACTTTCTCTGCATCTGAGCATACAAAAAATTCAACAGCAGGCTTCTTGATGGCATGCTTTATTCTACATGAACCTGTGGTTTTCAGAGTCTAATAATTTTTTCCAAGTTAACTTTATTTTCATAAGCATAGAAAAAAGCACCCTGACAAAGTAATTCTTCTGCTCCTAAGCCCAAAGGCACTAGAACACTTCAAAGAAGCAAATTGTAATACTATTTTTAAAAGAAAAAATGTTTTTATTCTCCTAAAGTAATTTGCATTTTAAATGACAGAGACATTTTTACTGAAGCATTAAAATAAAACAACTACTTAAAATATGGGAAAACTTATGCCAAAATTATTAGTGTTTGGAGAAGTTATGTTAGGCTTATAATAAAGAATAATATACAACAAACATTACTCATAATAATAGGTATTATTTCTGCTCTCCAAGCTCCAGATAGGAAGCATCTCAGGATCTGAATAACCACTATGGTACTATTCTTTTTTTAAGACACTGGGATTTAGTATGTTTAATAATTTAGTGTGCTCTCAGACTGATGGTTTAGGCTGACCACCACTCACTGTCTTGTTTGCACTCAAAATACACTCTGAGACAAAGCCAGGTATGATTGACAGATAGTTTGGTCTAGTCTGCAGGATTGCAGCTTGTTGTGATAAAGTAGTTAAAGGTTTGTGTTGTCCCACACCCCCTAGGATTATCTCAGGCACCTTTCTAGGCTCAAATACACATATGTGCCTTTATTACATTTTGAGACATTGAGGCATGTGCTCCTACATACTCTGTAAACACCTTTTAAGCAAACTGTGGTATTTCCTTTTTTATGAATTTCAAAATAAAATTACTTAGTTATTTAGTTTATAAATGTGGGCCATTGGACCACAGAGGAGACCTGGACCAGCTGATAGGTAACATTAATAAGTCCAGCACTTTGAAGAGGAGGTTGCACTGGGAAGTGGGTCATCCTGCACCACCCACCTTAGGACCCAAAAAAGTCAATCTCTGAGCAGAGACTTCAGTAGCATTGGCATAGCCAAAAACAATCCTGAGTTGATTTAGAGAATGCATGAATGTCAAGAATACCCATTTTTTATTTGATTTTATTATGTGCATTGATTCAGAAAGCTAACATTTTAAAGTGTCTCTCATTCTTTGGAACAATTCTGTTAGTGAGCTCAAAGGCAGCATGAGTAATAAAGCTTAGCAGGAAAAATGTAGATGAGTAATTACACAAAAATCTATACACCTCCTCTCAATCTCATTTGAAAACATTATGGACAATTTCTTGCAACGGACATCCCTCTCCATCTCTCTACTGGGGATAATAAACCTTGGAGATTAAATGAAGGAAAGAGGCAAATGAGCCATTTAGTTCTATTAACTATTCTAACCTGACATGTATGGAATTATATGATAATTACTATTGAAAGGTAGAACATACCATATGGATAGGGCAGAAATGGTCAGGCAATATCAAACTACAGTTCATTTCAAACTGGACTGTAATCTCTTAGCACTGCCAATTTTAATAATCTTGCCAAGCCACTGAGGAAGCTGAATCAACAAAAATGAGTTTTTGATTGATTAGGATTAAGTCACAGTGTTCCATTTTTCAAACACAGATATTGGGGTTATTTAAAGGTTATTAAATATATTCCATGTATATTTAAGCGTCACCTTAATCTCATCAACACTATTCAAGAACAGACTGTTCAAGAAGATTTTAAAGTACAAACTGTTTATTTAATGATCAGTTAACACTGTGAAGGTCAAAACCCAAAAAGGCAAAATCCAAAATGCCACTATTTGCAGTTAATGGTGTGCCCCATTTCTACCACTGCTAGTACACCAATATACTGTGAGCTTTAGATCTGTAATACAAATTCAAGCAACCAAAATTCTGAATCTTTAGAAGCATCATGCAAAATGCCCCAAGCAACTAGAACAAGAGGGTTTACACACTTCAGGATGTCAGAATCTGGCCCTGTCTAAAGAGGTGTCAGATTGGGAAAGGTAGTTGCTTGCAGATAATAACCTTATCTCTGTGCAAGTTATAAAATTCCTATTAAATATTACAGTGATCCTCAGGTACAATAAGAAATTAATAAAAATAAAAGTCAGAAGTGAATATGCAGAGGAGAAAATGTCTCAGAAATTAAAAATGACCTAGAACTTACAGGCCTCGAGTCATTTCTCTAACAGCTGCAAAAATGTCAACAGCAGTAAAACATAAAAAGTCAGCAGTGATTTCATTAATAGTGCTCTGCTACACTGCAGAGGGAATTGTGCTAACATACGCTAGAAGGACAGACATTGCCTTTAAAATTCAAATACGTGGACTGGAACTTCTCCTCGGCTTCAACTCACCTGCTGCTACCTACACAAATGAGGGTGGCCAAAAGGAGATCATTTATCTGTGGTCCCTATGAATCTCTCATTTTCTCAGTGAGTGGAGCACAGCATGCTGGAGCACATTCTACTCACAGCAAGAGCATCACAGAGTCCAGAGCCTCTGGAGGAATGATTGCTGATTATGTTAATTCTGTACTTGGAGTATCAGTCGAAAAATATCCCCCACACCACTGCAGGTGGAGAGCTACTATATGTGTGCCCTTGAGCTTTTTGCTTTCCAAATATTAGTGACTCCATTTTATAATTCAGCCTGTCTTTAAAGCAACTTCTAAAAAATGGAAAGCAAATACACTCTCTGTGAAAGAAAAAATAAGTCACTGTCGTTAAGATACTAAATGTAGTCTCAACGAATTTGGGTTAAATATTTAGATTTTCTCACAGAAGCCTGAACTGATCCTAGGGAGACCAAGACAAGAAGTGCAAGAAAATCACTGATGAGGCATGAAGACACTGTCTTGTCTGTTTAATACCAAGCTGTCTGAACAAAGAGGTTGTTTCCTATTACCTGCAGGTATGGTATTCATATACCAGGGCATCACTGGACTTCTTGGTGCTACTTTAATACAGCTTTATATTATAGCAAAGGTCATGCAATATTTTGGGACACAATAAATTTAATGTAATAATATCCAGATTGCCTGAAAGCAGTAGAAAGCTCACTGTTGTCAGTTCACATAGTGAGAAAAAATTGGATGAGACATGGGGCTGACTGCAGTGCTCTGGCCACACCTTTCCCCTGCCTTTCCCCTGCTCTCTCATGTGACACTACAAATCCAACATGCTGATAGAGGCTAGAGTAATCAAAAAAGTTGAATGCCTGAAGAGCTGGAATCCTAGCACAGCTGGGAAGGATTTCTAATAGCTAAGATCTCATTAAAAGATAGTGTTTGCATGTAAAGCCAGACAATAGTGAGATGGGTCTCGTAGGCTGTGATTGGCAGTGCACCTGCACTCTCCATCCACTAGAGACCTACAGGTTTATGGATCAGCAGCCAAGGACGTGGCCCTGCTTAATTTTGAACTGCAGAAATGCAGCACAATACTACACTTTCCTTCTCCTATTTTCCTTACAACACCGGTGACCTTATTCCATCAGGATATTGACAATGGATGCAGCTGCATCAGATATTGTTACTGAAGTTAATTTCTGGGAAAAAATCTCTGTGTCCTTCTAGGTATGAACAACTGTTGAATGTCAAGTAGATGTGTAGTAAATATTGAGGAAGTCAAGAGTTTTGTAGTGGCAGTTTGACAGGCAGAATGTACATTTCATTACATTTTAAAGGTACTAGATTAGCTGAGATGGAATAATTGCCTTGCTATTTTATTTCCCAGTCTCTTTGTTAAAACGGAATCAAAATTTCATAATCTATTTCAAATAGACAGTAAGTCTCAGGTCTTTAGCATTCTCTAAATCCTAATTTTTACCAAAGAAAGAAAGTAATGCAGAGGCCTTTATATGGTAAAGATCTTAATGCTCTTTCATTCAAGATATCTTTGAAAGTCCTTGAAAACACCATAGAAAGGGGAAAAATGAATCACTGATAAAATTCTTCAACAATCTTCACAGATCCCAGGAGCAGTTCCCTTTCTCACTGATAGAAAATCTATGTAAACATACATCTTTTCTTCCGGTCTCTAAAGCAAGTCCTGTTTCTCATTTGCCAAAGTTTCAAAAGCTGCAGTTCTTTTTTTTTAAAAAAATCCGTACTGTTAACAGGAAAAGTGATTTATTCCTGAAAGAGCTTACTTTTAGCTTTTCTGAGCTACCTTCAGTGAGGCAGCAGGGTCCCTGCAGACCTGCCCCCAGCTATGGTGGCATAACCCTAGTGTGGCCCTCTACATTCTCCTTCCTTTATAACCTCTATATATAAAAAAAAAAAAAATCTATTCAATCTATATCATCAAGGGCTTTGTAAATCTAGTTTTAGTCTTCATTTGCTTTTAAATTTTGCCTGAATTCCACATGCTCCATATCTCTCAGACAGCTATGCGATTACTCAAACAACTAATTACTGTGTGCATCCCCCAAAGGAAATGTGGAAAGGCCATCAGGCTCTTCTTAACCCATCTCTACTTTCCAGCTAGGAAGCATAAAAATTCTAATCTATTTCTTATTCCATGAAAAAATTCTATTCTGTTTCTATAGGCTTATGTTAAACTGAGCCAGAGACACAGAACATTATGGATAAATTTTCCCGATTTTTACCCAATCTTCCTCTATAAAATTTTGTGGTGAATTCACCCTCACTACATGGCAGGTGCCCACCAAACTCTTCCATCATTTTCCCTCTGTTCCATCATTTCCCCTCCTCAGCTGGACAGGGAAAACAAAATATAATGAAAGTCTCATGGTTCGAAAAAAAAGGACAGGAAGAGATCATTCACCAGTTGTCACCACAGAATCACAGAATCACCTCATGGGTCAGGTTGGAAGCAACCAGAGGGGGTCATCTTGTACAACTTCCCTGCTCAAGCAGGGTCATCCCAGAGCACATGGGACAGGATTGTATCCAGATGGTTCTTGAGCATCTCCAGTGAGGGAGATTCCACTGCTTCTATGGGAAGTCTGCTCCAGTGCTTGGTCACCTGCACAGTAAAGAAATTCATCCTCATATTCAGGTGAACTTCCTGTGCATCAGTCTCTGCCCGTTGCCTCTCATCCTATTACTGAGCACCACAGAGCAGAACCTGTCTCCATCCTCTTGACATCCTGCTGTCCCATACTTGAAGAAATTGATGAGGTCCCCTCTTAAATGTCTCTTCTCAAGGCTGAACCGCCTCATCTCCCTCAGCCTTTACCCATAAGAGAGATGCTCCAGCCACCATATCATCATTGTTTCCCTCTGCTGGACCTGCTCCAGGTGGACCACATCTCTTTAGTACTGAGGAGCCCAGAAGTGGACACAGCATTCCATATCTGGCCTCACCAGGGCTGAGTAGAGGGGAAGGATCAGCACTCTTGACCTGCTGTCAGTGCTTTTCCCAATGCATCCGGGGACACCATTGGCCCTCTTGGCCATGAGGACTCACTGCTGGCTCATGGACAGTTTACTGTCCACCAGGACTGCCAGCTCCTTCTCCATAAAGAGAAGTGCCCAGGGTTATACCTCCCCAGCTGCAGGACTCTGCATTTTCTTTCACCAGATTTCTTCTCTGTCCATCTCCCCAGCCTTCTGTTCCTTCTGAAAGGTTGGGGTTATCAGCCAGTCCTCACAGCTCTGTGTCAGTAAATTTGCTAAGAAGGCAGCTGTCCCTTCATCCAAGTCACTGATGAACAAGTTAAACAGCACTGGGGAGCCCAGTATAGAACCTTGGGTGGCACCACAAGTGACAGGCCTCCAACAAGACCCTGTGTCACTGGTTAAAACCCTCTTTGATCTGCCATTCAGCCAGTTCTCAATCTACCTCACTGTCCACTCGTCCAGTCCACTTCTTGAATTTGCTTATAGGAGTGTTGAGAAAGACAGTGTCAAAAGCCTTGCTGAAGTTGAGGTTTTCTGGGTCTTCCTTCTTGTCCTTTTTGAAGACCAGGGTAACATTTGCTTTCTCCCAGCCCTCAGACACCTCTCCTGATCTCCACAACCTTTCAAAGAAGATAGTGAGCCACCTAGACATGGTGTCTTCCAGCTCTCTCATCACTAGTGGATGCATCCCATCAGGGTCCATGGGCCTGTGTATGTTTGTTTGTCTAGATAATCTCCATCCCAATCCTCTGCTTTTTCTTGCTTTTTTTTTTTGGTTTTTTTTGGTTTTTTTTTTTTTTTTTTGTTATTCATATTCCTTTTACTACGCAACTCAAAGTTTGCCCTTGCCTAAAGGTTCTGCTGTAACCTGTTTGCCAGCTTGTTGATTGAGATTTCCACATCATTAGTTGTAGCAAATGTTTATTCCCTGCTTCTTTTCACCTCCACTCCTTTTTAGTAATTTATGAGGCCTTCTGCATATTTTTAATGCTCATTCCCCAGTCCAAGAATACCATGGCTCTCCATCTTTCCACTCTGCTTAACAGGTTCACAGGTGAGTGTTATTAAAGGATGAGATCTGTCCTTCCCTAAAGTTGAAAAGTTCTTGCTGTTCAAAACACTGGTCCTGTTGAGGACATCACTGTATTTTCCAACTATTCTCTCCAGCACAGGAGGCAGAATCTTGTGATCATAAATTCAAATTTTTCAGTATGCCATGCCCAAAAAGACTGCCTATGAACTGATCACTTCCTGCACATGCCATTTCTCAGTATCTCCTATGTTCCTGTTTGTGAAACACCGAGCACACATTTCTTCTCCCTGAAGGGCTTGCATCTTGAGGCTGCTATGTGCTAAAAGCCATGTATACAGACCCTCAAATAAGGCAGTGCTCAGCATTAGGATGTTCAGAAACACCACAAAAAAATGTCTGTCTGACATATCCACAATAACAAAACTGGAAGAGACAAACAATAATCAGGGAGAAGAAGTTGTGCTATTTATCTAGAAAAGTTCAGAGGTACCTTTTAAATCACGCTGAGCTGCACACCTTGAGCCTTACACAGAAGTAGGTCTGAGACTGCAAAATGTTAGCAGACCTGGTGAATAGTATGGTTTTTTACAGTTACATTTGTAACTGTAGAACAAAGTTGTTTTAGGCTTAATAGAAAACTGAAATACGGAATTTGATGCCATGTCAAGAACTTCCTTGTACATTTAAAACTTTCCCAAAGAAACAGTCCTTACTGTAAGAACAACAATTGGCACTGATTTCTCAGGTAGCTGGCAGATAAATCATAGATTTTGCATATGTTTCTCTACAGTTTCAACAACTGGGACTGCATGTATACTGCAATATTCTAGGAAAATGTAAGAGGTTCTGATTGAAGCCTCTATCTTTGGGATATCCAATTACCTATGGATATCTGCCTTATTCATCTCTAGGGAGACACATAATTGGTATAACATTTCTTCAGGTTATTATCTTCTGATGCTATTCCTCAAGTACTCACTTCTTAGATCTTTTGGTCTTGCCAAAACTGGGTTTTCCTTTATATTACTAGACACAAAAGAATCTCTACAACATTTAAAAATTGATCTTTCTGGGGAGAGCTCTTTGCCTCTAGAACTGAAGCCTGCACCAAGTACAAGATTAGTATGATGCAGATGACACTGAAGTCAAAGAGATCTCTTGAGATGTAGGAGACTTTTCATGTCTTTCTTCTTTCAAGAAATGGAGAACTCAGCTATGTGATTACTAAATCTGCTTTTATGTTTCTGTTGCATGTCACTTCCACTGTTTGTGTCTTGACACTGTTTGCCCAATTAATCAAAAATTTCCACTTCTGTATCATTGGAAAACTTATTGAATGTGCTCTCTGCTTTATTGTCCTCATTAATATTGAATATATGAAAGAATACCAGCAGTGGTATTAACTTCTGCGGTACACCACTTGTGTCTGGCATCCAAATAGACTCCATACCACTGATAACAACCTTCTGAGCCCCAAAATTCCATCCATTTCTAAATGATTTTTGTTCCATTTTTCTAGCCATGTTTCATAAACTTGCTTTGCAGGAGGTTATGGTAGACAGTGTCGAAACCTTGTTAAAGACAAGACAAATGGGAGGCTATCAGAATGGATAGAAGTGGTGTTTGGCACCAGTTCCTTTCCCCATTCAGCACCTGGTGTGCATATGCCCAAGTCTTTCTGGTTTTAGATAGTGTTTTTACCTGTAGAAGACTTTCTTGCTGTCCTTGATATTCTTTGCCAGATTCGGCTCCAAACAGTGTGAACATGAAATGTATTCTCCATAAAATTGAACATGTGTCAATTTTCATGAAAATTCCCCTTTTAACAATAAATGTTCAATTGGAAAAAAACTGGCTGCAAATACCTTAGTAATTGTACACTGCTTGCATATTCTGGCCCTGAAACCATTCAGCATGGTTTGACTTCATTCATCAAGCTTTCTCTGTCTTGTTCTAAAGAGGTGATCATATGTCTGCTCCAAGTGAGCCAATAAGATAAATCCAAAATTATTACCAAGAATTTTTTGACAGCAAGACAAAGAAAAAGCATGGCAGAGATTATTCTAACAATACAATAACATGTGTGAAAGGCTTCCAGTGCTGGACACATTTCCTGGTTTCATTCAGTCTATGGATGAAATATAGCTTCTGTGACTCAAGATGACAGAATATGTACCTGAATGTTTTACAATACAGCACTGAAGTGACTTTCATGGGATTATACTGATTTACAACATATGCAGGTACAAGACTATTAAACATTTTCTTAAAAATTAAGTGGGATATGTATATATACACCTCTGACAACAGTTCCCAATTGAGACACATTCTTCATTATGCAGTTTAATTCAGCTCCCTTTGAATCTACCTCAGCATGTTTATCAATACTGTACTCCTGTCCTTAGGCTGAGGCAAGGTTTCTTCCCCCAGAATATGTATTGTAATAGTAATCACACAGCTTATTTTCTGTTGTTTTCAGCTTTCCAGGTCTGTCCTGCTCTGAGATTTGCACCAAGACATGTAAGATGACCAGAGAAGAGGATGAATAAGACACCTTCTTGCCCTTTTTGCTATCAGGTTAAGTGTTGAAATAAGACAGGTGTTTGCCTTCCACTTTGTGCTTGGACCTACCTAGATTGGCAATGAACTCTTGTTAAAACATCACAAAGCACTGACTCAGTATTGGTTCATACGAGCACCATGGCATTCAACACCATGCTACAAGCACAAAAATTAAAATCCCATGTCCTATTGGGTTAAGAATCCTTCAAATGAAAAGTGGAATGGTCAAGCTAACTGTTACTGCATGTCCTACATGACCCTGCTGAAAACCTAATGTTTCAGGGAGTGACTGCCAGTGCCAAACTGGGCCTGGCATGCCTTCAGGTACAGACATTACATTTGTCCATGGGTCACCCACAGATCTGCTTTAATTTGAGCTGCATCTCCACTGCTTATCCTTGGCTTTGTGAACAAAAACATGAATGAGACTAATTCTCCCTGCATCCCTTGTGAAGGGCTCACAGCACAGCCAGCATTCATCCAGGCTGCATCAGCCAATAACAGCGTGTGGTTTAGAAGTATGAAATACAGACATGGCTCTGTTCCCATGGAAGGCAGATTGGCACACTGCTGATGAAGGTTTGCCTCCTGCACTTAAGTGTATTCTGATAGGTGATTACATTTTCTTGAGGAGACATGCTTATTTATGTAAAAAATAAATTGTTCCCCATTATTTTATTTTCAAATTGACTTCAGAGTATTTTATACATATTATGCTACATCATTAACATCTTAATATTGTAAATTTTTACAATATACTGCTCCTGAAGCTGTAGGACTGTATTGAAAATATGATGTCATGTTAGCTGAGCATGAAGGTTACTTAGAATTAGTAAAAATAAGTATTAGGAAGTTTGATTCTATACTTTCTTCTCCTTATAACCTACAGAATGTTATTGGTTTACATCACATACTTATTATTTTCAATGTCTTTCAAGATAGAATATAAAAGGTCATTCCTGGCTATATAATTATGACTGAGGACGGAAGAGAGAGGAGTTATATCTTTTTCTACTGATGGGCAGACCAGGCATAGGAAAAAAGATATGAAGAATGATACCTTTGTCACTACTGCATGTACTCAGAATTATTCAAACTATCCTGCAGTCAAGTGCTGCATTGTAAGATAAATGTTTCCTAGGTGAAATTCTGTGGCTCAGCAGTGACAGCACTCCTTACTCACTCTCAGCTGTGTAATACAACCCTACTCTGTTCATTAAAGTTGTAGAAATAAAACTGGAAGATCATTTGTCCTTTAGTTATTTCATAGATACACATAGAACATACATTTAAGTGGATCTAAGTTCTGCAGGATTTTTATTTATGAAGGCATGGGCAGAGGAGAGAAAGTGCTTGCTTTTCAAACTCATTGAAAACTAACAAAGTAAAACCTTCTCTCAGGAAAAGCCAAGCTGCTATTTTCATACTGTCCTGAGCAAATTGGTAGAGCAGGTAGAGATAACACCCTCTCCATGGAGTAACATTTTGAGGAAGTGGTCTGTTTGAAAACACTCAGTAGTCATAAATCTGCTTTAAATTTAACCACTTGCTTGCGTACAGATCTGAAAAATATAATCATTCCTTCAGCCTCTCCTGAGAGTTGATGAGCAATGTCTCTGCCCCTCAAATTATTCTGCTGTCTGTGGGAGTCCCTGCTACACCTACTAGTCATAGGAGTTACATGCAGGATCTATGCAATGTTTGGTAGTGACAACCTTTGCAGGTTTAATTGTAAGCTGGGGCCAACTGGAAAGGAAAGCTATGCAAAAGTCTTTAGAAAAAAACGTGCAGACCTTTATACAATACTAATTATTATGTTAAAGAACATTCTGAACTCAGATTAATAAAATTATATAAAATAATTAGCAAAGTGGAGATGTTTTGTGGGGTTTTTTTTCCATTATACTATTCAGAACTCATTTTTCCTTTTGGGTGTGTCTGTGTGTATGTGTGTGTGTGCACAATAATTTCCAAATTATCCTGTCTTCAAGTAATCTTCTGAAGTTTACTTGTTTCTCTTTAAAAGCATTTCACAGACTTTAAGAAGCAGCACAAAACAGATAGTCATTCTATCTAACCAGTTGCGTTCACATTTTACATGGTTGCACAAGAACTCCAGCCTCAAGAAATGTGCCACAATAATGAATGAAAAGCTCTGTTGTTTTGTGGCCAGTTCCCATCACAGGCTGAAAACATATGCACTGTCACACGTTATACCAAAGGGGAATGAAGGCTACAAGGACACTGGTGTGCCTTCCTGTCCCAGCCCATCTGCTGAGATTCCTCTGTAAAATGAAAGGATTTAGTCTGGGTTATGTCTATTTACTGTGATAAGATCACAGGCATGCTTGTGGCAAAGTAGGAGAAGATCCCATTAACACATACACACAAGCCTGAGTGGCTCTAACTTTTCAAGTGAAGAGTCAATATTCACAGAAGATATTCTGCCATTGGTACTGGTGTGTTTTCAGGCAATCTGACATTTGTGGAAGGCAAAGATATATCTGTATCAACTAATGGAAACAGTACACACAGTTCATATTTTCATATTTCACATCACTGTTTTTGTCAACCAAAGAATATAAAATATATTTCAATTTCATTCTGTCTGACACACTAAAAATGTTGCCATGGATAAAAACTATTTGTCACTGGGAATCTTAATTTACTAGTGCCAACTCTGCAAGATATTTCTGTCAACAAACTGATTGAAATGACATCAGGGCACTCACTGTTAGAAGGGCTTCATTTATCTTTAGAATTACAGTACTGTTTTTCTTTAAATGGTAAAATAAGGGGGATTCCTTAACGGAGTGCCTAATACACACATGCTCTTTTAGAAAACAGTGGTGAAAACTCAGCATGATTTACTGGAGGTATCATATTAGAGCAAAACATTGGACAGGGTCAGTTGCAGCACGAGTACTTCCAATGCAGTCTTGGTAACTTTACCTTCTTAACTCCAAATAATGCAGCAACTTCAAACTTCTCTCTGAGAGCTCATTAACCAAAGGCCTTGGCAATCACCTTGATGACACTTCATGCTTCCACTTTGCAAAAAAAACCACATGGCTGCAAACTCTGGTAAAATAACTAATAGCACATTCAGCCTGGCAGATTCAGAAGACCAGTATCTAAGAGCTGTAGATTTACTCCTGTGTTGGATTGATTTGGCCAGAAATGTGTATTCTATCACCATCTGTTGAAGCTGGGTGGGACAGTGACCCTTATTTCCATGGCACATATTATCTGCTAATGGGCCATCTTTAAAACCAGGTGGGGCAATCACCTTTATCTTTTCCACAACCCATCCTCCCTCCAGGAAGATACCATCTGCTGCTGGCCCATTAAGTCCCACTGTATGACTGATAAAATTACATCATCCCACTGGGAGACGCTCCAGCCAGGGGGAGGAGCCAAGCCTTTCCTACCTAGACAAAAAACTGAGATTTTGGACAGCAAGTTACCCTTCTTTCCACTGGATTCCAGAGGAAAGCCGGACCTTTCTACATCATCCCTGGACCTTCAGAGGAAAACTGCACCTTCTACAGGAGCACTGCTTCAACTGAACCACATCTGCCACTCCAGGAGGACTGTAGCCACAATTTGATGGGACTGCTACCAACACCCTGACTGACTGATGGGTGTCGGGTTGTATTCTGACTCTATCAGGGCTGGGATTGTTCTTTGTAATACTGCATTTCTATTTTAATTTTCCCAGTAAAGAACTGTTATTCCTAATTCCCATTTCTCTGCCTAAAATCCCCTTAATTTCAAAATTATAATAATAATTTGGAGGAAGGGGGTTTACATACTTCATTTCAAAGAGAAGCTTCTGCTGTTATTGGCAGACACCTGTCCTTCAAACCAGGACACTCTGTAGCACATTCTTCCATCATCCCATGTCCTCAGATCACCCTCCTGGAATGTTTGGAAACATTATAGTATTTTGTGGTCTCCACATTTGCTGTGTTCTTCATACAGATCCATCTTTACACCTGGACAAATATTCAGCTTCAGCAAACCAGTATAGTTAAGAGAAAGCAGATTTGATTTTCATTTGAGTTAAACCATCTGAGAATCCAGTTCTTAATTGGCCTCTGAAACTCTTAAAAAAGATAATAGAGCTTGAGATACTTTCCACAAGATGGCTTTTCTGCTCCCAGATGAATGGCTTTCTCTCTGTGCTGTTACCAGAATATCATACCATCTTAAAAAAAATCATCTGAAACTGACTTTCCAGAATAAGGTCTGCTTTCTCCTTTCCTTGTAATTCACATGCAACTACTGAAGACCCCCTAGCAAACTGTACTGTTTGTATATTTGTTCCAACATTCTGTCAGCCTGAACTATATATCCAGTTCCTTCCACAGTGTATAATAGCATTGGAAAGATTAAATATTGATTTTCCCATATTACTTTAAATTATTTAGGGAAAAATGCATTCTTTTGAAATTATGGGTTTCAGTATAGTGCAGTAGGTTTTATTCAGATTTATTATGTACCATGTTTTACAGTATGAAAATACTGTGGACACTGAACAGTGAAGTTTCAGTACAGCCTCTGCATTTCTTTGTTGACCATGTAGTAGGAACAGTCAGAAATAATTTGGTGATGAAATGGTATGAGTTTCCACCATGGAATTATGAGGTTGAATTTTTTTCATTTGATTCTAGTGCAGGTTAAAAAATGCTGCAATTAAAGACTTGGAACCCAAATGCCTTTATTTATTAATTGAGTTTATATGACATAGTTTATTCAGTGTAATCTCACAATAGTCCTCATTTCCTAGTGTGCTTCAGTTTTATTCAAAGAACGTATCTTTGGAAATAAAAAGCCACTCTACTCTGAAAACCATGTTCTCAATTTGATAGTCAGATTTTGGCTGATGCTGATTACTAGATGTCCTATAATTTATAAATTTTAAATTTATAAATCTAAAATTTATATTGCGGTCAGTCCTGCTTTGTTATGAGATCATAAAGGAAGGAAAACCATATGGAAGGAAACAATTTTCAATTACTTTTGGCCTGAGGATAGATTGGAATGGGTGACTGTGAAGAGCTTCTGATCCTGTTACCAGCTCTCAGCAATAGAGTCTTTAGTTCCACACATCCAGGACAAAATTATCACCTTCACTGCACTGAAGATTTGCATTGCCTAGACTGTTTTTGTGGGTTTCTTTTTTTAATATGTGGTAAGTAGGGTACTGATTCATCACAAGAACAATCTAAAACAAAATACTATTGCTTCTGCTCTATGAAATAAATCATAATAAATATGCAGATATACACAAATTAAATCACAAGGTAGAGCCTCAAATAACAAAAAAAGCACTGTTAAACCCCATCAAAATTCATACCATAAAATACAAATTTCCTTTTAGGAAGCCATAATGACTGGAAAAGGTCCAAGTGGTAAGTAATTTTCATAAGCAAGGTGTATATTCTATAAATTCATGTAGGTCATGCCCTCTAAGATATATGTATCATACCTATTCAATGATTTTTTTTTTTTTTTCAATTCTTTCTTCCAGTATTTTATGGGACTTTTAAATTGCACTACAAAGAATTAAGGGCAGGGTAATGGTGTGTGTTTAAAGTGCCACAAAGAAGAGAGGTTGTTAATTTGTAAGATATGGCTGCTCCCAAGACCTCCAGCCTTGAGAAAAAAAAATTTCTAAGTTTCTATAAGGGAAACCCTGATGGGGAAACTTTTCTGTTATTTGGTTCACTGGGTGCCCAGAGGCAAAAACACATAACTTTAATACACAATATTTTGGTCACGGCTTCATCAGTCCTTGCTGCTACAGCTACTCTGCTTGTACAGAAAAGTAAATATTCACTGCTCTAGAAAGTTTGAGGAAGTTTCTCATTGAAAGTCATTGAATGATTCCCTCATGATTACCTTCCAACCAGTGATACTACAAAATACTTAAACAATTCCAAACTCTCCTCGAAATATTTCCTAAGTACATTTAAACTGTTTTTAATTGTGTTTAAACAGGATTCTATGCAAAAATAAGCATCTAATTGAATAATATTTATTTCAATTTTCAGAAGACAGTACAGATTTATCTCTCCCCTTCATGCTATAAAATACCTTATGGAATGCAATAGCATCATTTAAGTAACATTTTCTCATATACAAATGTATTCTGATACATTTTATTTCTGGAATTTATTTTTTTTACATGGCCTCATTAGGAAAGGCTTCATTATTTCTTTTTCTGGAAAGGAGTTATTTAGGTTTCAAATGGTTTTTCCAGTACATGATTTTCAACAGTCATGTCTTTATTCACTTGCTCACAGATTCTTCCACTGTACTTTGTGTACCCAGCTTAAATACTTAAATAAATGAAACAATCACTCAATCAATTTGTCATAGTCACTGCAGCAAAGTATTCACCATTATGAAGAGGTTCCACTCAATTCCCATTAACTGCAATGAAAATCTTGGTGATTGTGTTTGCCAGTTCTTCATTCTTAATCCTGCAGGTTAGGTGGTCAGAATTGAGAAATGTCTCCATCTGACCCTGAGAGCCAACTGAAATAGTGCTCACACAGAAGTGAGGAGATGCAGGAAAACAAGAGGTGTGGTACTGATTGCTGAAATATCTCTGTGGCCATTGCTGGCTCTGGCCAGTGAAACAACCACTTTGGAAGTCAGGAATGGGAATATCTACACAGCAGTTACACTCTTGGACTTCATGTACTCTGAGCACTGCTTTAGGAAAAAAGTGTCCATGATCAAGACAGAAAGTTGCCATTAAATGTTGAGAGCAGGAAGGAAGGAGCAAGAGGGTTGGTTTTGGGTTCCTTTCCCTCATAATTAAAGAAAAACTTAGTTACTTTTTCATAATCTATTGTTTTTCTTTTAGAATTCTGACATAACTTAGTGTGTTGTTGTTTTTTGGTGTTTTTTTTCCAGTCAACAGCACAGTTTTCCATGGAAGCAATTCAGAGATGAAACAGTAAATAAAATCTGTTTCTAATTTTGCATGGGCAAAATAGGCCAACAAATATTTGCTACCACATTTTTTGGTTTGTACTAGAAAATCTTTTTCATGAGAACATTTTAAAGAAAATTTTACAATTCAACTTCAGATCTCATGTCCAGAATACTGCATCATTCTCAACAGAGCTTATTTATGTGTTAAGCATGAGCAATACATTCCAAAATGAATCTTAAATGTCTTAACATATCAGTTCAAATATTAACGAAGACTGAAAGCATGCAACTCATTGACAGACAGGAAACTTCCATAAGCTCAGGAAATCTTTCATTCAAAGTTATTCTTTCAAAAAGAAATATTTTGATTCAAATGCATGGAGACTTTTTTTTTTTTTTTTTTTTTTTTTTGGAAAGTTGTCACTTTCTTCTGCTGGTTTGTGTGAAATCTTTTAACTTTTATTAAAGTAAAGGAAATAAAAACTTCTCTCCAGAAAAAAAAAAACAACAACTGATACGAACTTTTTTTTATCTTTACGAGAGTCAGTGAGCCTAGAAAAAGTAAATTTTGCCACAGACTACTGGAGAAAAAGACCTCTGTTGTTACAATTAACCCAGGAAAGTATAGGCTACCTATTTTTCCTGTAATCTATTAAAAAATATCCTGGATTAGCAGGGTAAAACAACAAATTCTTCATCAATGTTGACAGCAATGTCTAAATACTCTGATATTCATACTGATCTGATAGATTTCACAGGAGCTAATAAAGCCACATGTCTCAGGATTCAGTTTGCAAATTATCTTAGATTCAGCAATGACATGTTTCATCTTGGTTTTCCTTTTCCCTGTCTTCTCATATGCTGTTCCATTTTCATCTTCAGGCATTCAAAGTTAGCTTCTATTTCATGGACACGAGTTCATGAATTCTAATATGAATCCTTTTTAGGTTCTGAAATGCAACTGTCTTTACATAGTAATAATCAAGTAAGAAGAAAAGACCTAAAAATCTCTTATCCACAGCAGATATCTCCTGTGTCCAAAATGACAGATACATCAATGTCAGCACTTCAGACACTACTATTCACAGGTAAATCTTGGACTTTCTACCAAGAATAGGCTTCAGACAAAGTAAAAACAAGGTTCTACAAGAACCTGCTCTGCCAAGAATTCACATACCCAAAAAAATCAGAAAATGCATAATTGTTTGGGAGGGGGAGAAGAAAGTGCAAAGGAAGGAATTGTGTGGTTTTTTGTTTGTTTTTGTTTTTGTTTTGTTTTTTTGTTAAGAAAGTATGCCTTGAGACAGCTGAGAAACTCACAGCTGCACTGAGTTTCCAGATCTGCATGGGCACTGGAAGAGCATGTGTGCACTCACATATATGTCTAGAGCTTGCCACTGCAGAACAAGAAGTTTAATCCCAGCCACGCAAGGCTGCCTGGGGTATGCAGAGTGTAGTAATTGACATGAGTTTCAGTGAAAGCAAATCCACAGGAATACCCAAAAAAATGAGTGCCAAGAGAATGTTAAAACAGAAACTTATATATACTAATAACTCTAGGGAAGTATGCTTGAAAGGAAGATGTACTATCTTTTATTAAATCAGATGATATGGTTGAAAAAGAAGGCAAACTTTTGATCTCAGAGTCCCTTCATCAAGTCCTTACTGGTCCTCCTATAATTCACACATTTTTATCATCCACTTGCATGAAAACAGTTGAAAAGAGCTTTTTGAATGCCAATGAGGCATTCTTTTTCCTTTTCACCACATTTGGGCTTGTGTTTTTAACTGTGAATGAAGGGGAGTGATAAAGTAGACTAGGACAGTGGTTATAATAAAAAAAAATACTATAAAAGAATTTAAACATTGAAAAGCAAAGTCTTGGTTTTGGACCATATCAGAGTTACATCTGAAACATACCAACCCAAAGAACAATGACCTGAGAAATTTTCACAAACCTGTATGAGAAATGCATAGATAAATTGGAGAATAAAGCTAAAGCAAAAAATTACCTCATCATTTTAATAGTTTTATCCTGGGTTTTATTATAAGTCTTGGCAGCTTGTGCTGACAAAAAAACTCAGAGCACCTATGCATAAATGTATTCACACATCTATCCCTTCTCCAATCAGTATTCAATTCTGCCTGGAAAGTGGTTGGCTTTAGCTCACAGTTTAATATTTTAAAACAAAAACTGCCAGCTGTAATATAATCCAGAAATTACCTCTGTCTCTCAGAAGTGACAATTTCAATAATAACTGAAATATGAAAAGTCGCTGGCACTTGAAGAAATAGTCAAGATTTTATTTTTTTTTTTCCTGCCCCCAGGAATTTTAAGGAAAGTATTCAGTAAATCAGTGAATCTTCCTTATAACACAAAAAAATAAGATTCACTTGAAGTTTCCAAAGATTTCAGGAGTTTCCTGATGACTGAAGAGTGGAAAATTAATTTATTTTCTCTTTGTTTGTTCTCAAAATAAGACAAGTCACAAAACTGCAAAGAAGGAAAATTATTCTGAAGCAGCTGATGGGAGAACACCTGAATAAGCACATCAACTGCATATAGTAGACAAGAATTCAGACAGACTTGGACAGGTAGCATGCCTGTGGTTAAAGGTGTTTTCATGGGTACAAATACCTGGGTCAGTAAGCAAAATTTAGATTTATTTAATATTTTTCAATTTAGCAAAACATTTTACATGGCTTCCATGTGAAGGAGTGAAGATGCTGGCAACTGGGAAGAAGGAGGGGTCTCCATAATCCAGTGTAGAACCATGTTAATGATGCCTAAGTTTGCTCCAAGTAGTTGGGTACATCATGTAGACCTGACACTAGATAAGGCTGCATGACACTGCTTGGGGACACAGAAATAATAGCTAAGCTTCCAGAAGCCGTGGTGTGCTTTTTGTCAATGCTCTGCCCATAGCTGATTACCCATTTCCTTCTCACAGGACTACTCTGTCACCCCCAACTCAAACACAGCTTGAGGAGTTCTGCCTATTATTTTGTATGAGAATGGCCAAGAGACACGAGATAAGCAACAGATACTTTAAAACTTTAAATAATCGAAAATATTATTATGAAAAATTACTTGAAAGACTTGTTTTTCAGAACATGTTTTTTATGTATCTGTGAGTGGAAGATTCGGACAAGTACATAAAAAACACAGAATCAGAGCTGGAAGCAGACATACTCTTCAGTCTGAATGAAAGTAGACAGTCTCACAAAACTACTCAGCCCTGAGAAAGATTTCTTACAAGAAGTTTTAAGAGAAGTAAGGAACTTGTCCGCAGATGGAAGTAAAAGAAAAAAAAAGCTGATAGGAAACAAAATATTTCAGTAAGTTATGTCAACACTTTTTTCTTGTTTTGATGGAATACCTATGACCATCAGAAATGAAAGTAAGCAGTACTGTGCAAAATTTAGAGTGGCTTTGAAACATTTCTTCTATTTGTCCCACTGCCAAAAGCCAGACCATTTTGATAAAGATAACTCAACAGAAATAATGAAGTTCTTCTCTCTTATCTTAAAAACAAAACAAAACAAACAAAAAACAAAAAACAAAAAAAAAAAAAACAAAAAAATTTTAGTTTTAAATAGAATATGAGAGGCATCTTATGAGAACTATATGTTGAAAAAATTTAAGGGGTCCAGAACTATATTCATCTATATTGCAAGAAATCATTGTTACCATCTGAGAAGCAACTTTGCCTTACATTTATGTCATAATGGAGACAAAAATAGCTTGTAACATGGTCTGAAAGTCATTCAAAGAGATATTTGAATTATCATCCAGCTTCTTCTGCGTTTTCAAAGATCTTTCTCTTTAGCCTATTGATAATAACTGTCAGAAAGAAAAATCATCTTGTCTGCAGCCGACTTAACATTCTTTCATCCCTTGAAAATGATAGACATCTACAGCAGGAGATGACAGTATCAACGACTGAAACTTAAATCCATCTAACTTGAAAAAAACTTCTTATAACACCTGAACAATCAGTTTTTGCAAAGAGCAAAGACATCCATAGATAACTTCTCATACTGGTAATAACCATGTGTTACTCTCACCCACATCTGTACCAGGTATGGGAGCTTTCAGCATTTCTTTGGTAATACAGGTAATACCATTTAACAGCTGTTGGAAATAATAAGTTTTCAGTTGTAAGCGGTGTGCCTATCACCTGGCACTCATCACAATATCACCCACTTAGACACAAAGATCCATCACAAACTCTCATAGGATTCAAAGTCTAAAAGATATTTTTAGAAAATAATTGAAAGAAACTAAAGGTATTCCTTTTCTGTTGTTTCATTCTATCTGTGACTAGTAACAACACAGAAAAAAACACCAATAGACTTAGCAGAAACAGGGGACAAGGGACTAATAGACACAATTTGGTATTCTTCCCTGTCCTAAGAACAAAAGCATAAAGCCTGAATATGGAAAGTTATTTTGGAAATGTCCTCAAGAATGTTGATATATTTTCAGACTAATGATTCCATTCATATAGTAGTTAAAAGAAGACAATGACATTTTAAACTAATTGTGTCAAATGGCAGGCTGGTGAAAGCCTTCAATGAGACTCCTTGTGTCTGACCACTCAAAAACCTGAAGGGTTGAGATTATTTACTGGTGATTTGCCTCTGCAGTGGTCCTGCAACCAGATATCATTTCCTCTGATGGAGGCTGCTTAAGAGACAGTGCAGTCATACTCTTTGATAAAGGTTATATCATATTCTTCTGTCATTCCATATTTCATTGTTGCTTTATTTCCTGTCTTCAAGGCCCAGCAGCAGCTACAATGCACACTATGATCTCGATGGCATTACATCTCTTCCCCCTGCAGTGCATGTCCTCAGCCTCGACCAAACAGAGAGCAGCATCCCAGGTAATTCCAGGGCTGCAGTATGCCTGGGCTGCCTCAGGCCCTGAAGCACTTCCCTTTGGAGTTCAGACTACCATGAGCATTCAGTGATTCAACCACATTCAACTGTATCTTAGTTGAAACAAAGTGGCCACTAATCTCATCGGGGAAAACAAAACATAACATAGGAAAAGTTGATAATAAACAACCTGCAAGTGCATCTGTCTCTTCTGAGACTGATGTCTTCCTGTACAATTTGGTAGCCAGTCAGAGTGGGCAATACTTCCCTCTGTCTCCCTGTCTCCCTCTTTCTCAAGAATATTTTTTTTCACACTTCTAAGTTCATGAGCCTGTCCTCTGCCTTTTTAACTTGTGAAATATTTTCTGTCCACAATGTCCCAAAAGTCTGACAGTGAGATGGGAGACCTTGCTTCTCAAAAGCAAAATTGATGATTTTGTGGGTGACTATGCATGCAGAGAAATCAAAACTTCCTGCCCACTTCCCAGGTTGCTTGATATTTTCACTTCTAAGAATTAGTCCCTTATACCTACAGAGCAAACTACATAACATCAAATAGCTGAGTGAACAGCAATGACAACATGGCACAGTTATCATCCCATCCTTCTTGAAGAAAACCACAAAATGGAGACCATGTGTGCTGCTCAGTCTGGCTAAAGATTCAGCCTTCTGCCTGCCTGTAGGGAAAGTTGCTGCAACAATATGCATCAGTTACTAAAAGGTACAGTAGGTTGCAAAGTAGGAATGACTCCAAGTTAGCTAACTACTGCTCAGTCTCCAAAAGATTTAATGTTCATGATGATTTTACTCTGTCAGCAAATGAGAGGCTCAAAACTCTCAGTCTTAAAGAAGAGGAGAAAGGATTTTCCTTTCAGCTCCTTAATCCTATCTATTATTTTCAGATTTCCTGATTAGATTTGACAACCTTGAGATTTGTTTTTTCCTCCATGACTGACTAAAGCTGAGAACTCTCCTTTCTCCCACTGGAGTCACCGTGTGACTTCCCACAGGAACACCTTAGCTGGCAAATCCATGCATTTTCCTGATACTGTAGTAGTCAAACGTATCATATGATGCAGGCTTTATTTCCTAGTTTCAGAAACTGTGTCTGCCTTTCCCCACAGTTTGCATACAAAGAAATAAAGGACACTCTGCCTCACAGAAGATATTTTGTAGTTTTTTCTAAAGGAATCATCTGTCCCTTTCTGTACAACTGCCCATTACAAGCAGATTTCTGCCCTCCATCTCCCCTCAGAGACCTGATCTGTGCTTACTACTGTGATTCTGCAACTCCAGCAAGCACTCAGGGATTACACTGGAAAATGCCAGCCTCATCTTTCTGAAACACTGATGTCAGCTTACCTCTGGCACTCTACCTTCCCCCAGGATGTATCAGACCAGTCACAAAATTTTGGTTCAGACATTCCTTGTTTCCCTTTGAAAACAGAATAGAAATTACATTTGACCTATCTGTGTGAAAATCAGCTGATCCTACAGAGAATGCCAGCAACAAGTATTCCTTCTATAGAAGCTTCCCTTCTATTTCATCTCTGTCCTGCTCTGACAACCAGTTGAAGGAAGTGAGCTCCTCAAAGTCCATTTTACTGTTGTTCTTAGCATGGAAATTAACAAAAATAGTCACAGACCATGACTAGACTTTTTCCATAGTATAACACAATTATCTGATTACACCAAATTCTAGCCAGACATTTTTCTTTAGTCTGGGCAACTTCCTCATTATATCATGTTTTTTTCTTCTTGGTCTTGAAAATTATGAAGAAAAGTGGATGGTTAAAAAAGGGCAGACTAAAACTAGACTTCTAAATAAGATTTGCAGCAGTGCTGAATGCTTCTAGTCTGTAAATGTCTTTGTTTTCTTCATTTTTTGCTGATGCATTTTAACTACTTAGTATTTTTACAATAACTCCCCTAGATGATTATCTTCAGAGCCCCTGCTCAGTGAAATATAATGAATTGCATTTTTCCCTGTGTTTCTCACAAGAAAGCTACTAGTAATCCTTGCAGTATAAATAGTCTTCCTTGTAGTATAGACTGTAGCATAAAAACCAGCTACAGCTACTCAATAAAGAATCATAGAATCATGAAATTTTTTGAGAATTTGGAATCTCTTTTCAGGATCATCTACTCCAATTCCCCTGTCTTGGGCAGGGACACTTATCCACTAAATAAAAGGGGTCAAAGCCCCATCCTGGACTTGAGCACTTCCCATTATGGGATATCCAAATTTCCCTGGTTAATGACTATTCCATCACCTCTAACACAAAAAAAACTTCTTCCTTAGGTTCAATCTAAATATAACCTAATTCAGTTTAAAACCACTGTCCCATGTCCTGTCACTATCAGCCTTTGTAAAAAACGATTCAACTTTCTTGTAAGATGTCCTTGTGTATTGAAATGTCACAATAAAGTCTCCCTGGAGCCTCCTCTCCAGGCTGAACCACCCCAACTCTCTCAGTTGTCTTCTGATAATTTCTGTGGCTCTCCACTGGACCCACTCTAAGTCCATGTCTTTCCCATACTGCTGATCCCAGACTTGGATGCAGTACTTCAGGTAAACATGCATAAACATGAGGTAAAAACACACTCTGGCTGCCAGATAGGATCATGTCTATTACATCCTTACCAAGCTGTATTTAGCACTTCCATGTGAATGCTAACCTGCTGGCACCCAAACAAGGAATGCATTTCCTTTTCTAGGTGTACACACTTATACCTGCAAAAATTATTCCAGGTGTGATTCAATCTGTTTTCTCCTATCTTCTGAAGCTAGACAAATGATTCACCAAACAAAATATACTTTATTTTATGACTGACTCTGCCCTTTGCACGTGATAAGATTTTGACAGATATGCCCAGATCCCCAAAAAATTTAATGAATAGTTTATATATTTACCTATGTCATTAGCTGCAAATTCTCTAATGAATTTGTAATTTCTGATATGTTCTCTTCCTAAATACAGGTTTGGGAGTTTTGATTCAGCCTGCAAATGGCTGCACAGTGGTGAAAAAGAAAGCAGGAGTACATGTGTCTTGCATAACCTAACTAGAAGTGGATATTTCACTCTCATGGTGTAATAAAATGAGTATTTATTGCTGCCACCAATGCTTCTTTCAAAGAAGGGGGAATACTTGTGAATTCAAAAAATAATGTTTCTTTCTTTATGAGTGACCAAGGTGCAGTGTACTCTCTGTACAACTTAAGAACAGAGTGTGAATGCCCTGAAGATGTATATGAATATATGAAAGCGGGCAAGAGAATGCAGTTCCTCTTTTATCTGCCTTTCACTTTGAATTTCCAGTTAGGAAATACAAAACTCTTAAACAAATATGGAACCAGAAATTCTGGTAGGTTTTTTTGTTTGTTTGTTTGTTTGTTTGTCTGTTTTTTGAGTAAGGCAAAAATGTTGTATGTTACTGAGCATTTCAGTTTAATTAATTAACTCAATCAAGAATTACAGCTGACGTAACTAAGTATCGATTGTCTTGGGGACTTAAAAAGTTATTTTACTTGTGACACATGCTATTCATTGGCCTTTATGGAAAGCTATATAGATTTCTCTTTAATACTTGCATGCTTCATAAATGTAAAGGAGACTGAGCAGAGAAAATGTATAATTTATTTTGTATACATAATATGGATGTATTTTCTTAGAAGGTAAAGGTAATCCTTATTAGCAGTGTCTGACATTATACATTATGCAACTATCTGTTATCCATTTTTAATATTGCAGAAGTTATACAAGTCAAGCATTTCTATATTTTCTGTGTTTATTTGTTACTAAATTTTTTGTTAGTGGTAAAAGGATGTATTGCAATAGTATATAAAAAGAAGAAAAATGGATTCACAGCAAATGTTTTCTATTGACAGGCCAGAAAGTTCCTTACTTTTGAAACCTTTAAGTCATATAAATTTGTATTGTAGCTACATTTGGTGTCATAAAAAAAAACATTGCCATAAATGTAAAGTGAAAATTTCCATACAACAAAGATTCTCCATTCCAGAACATTAGAGTAACATTTCATTTCTTCATGATCAGCATCCCTGTAAACATATACATAGTAGAACTGAAAAAATTTCAGATTCCTTCAAGATTAATTGCAGAAAAGATAGAATTTCCTCCCTTTAAATGCTGAGAATTGTTTAACATTTTGCTGACATTGAAAATTCATGCCTTAATCATAATCTTTCAACAGTTAAATATTTCAGCTTAATCAAAGAAGCAAGACTGAGAACAAGTTTGTGCAGATCTATTATTAACCACTATGACTGCTTAATTTTGTGTTTAGATGCTTTATTAATCACTAAAATATTTGTAATTGACAGACATTATCTTAGTAGGGTTCCATTCAAAACAATATTTATTACAGATTGGAAATAATTCCCCACTGTGAATATGGTGTTGTACTTGCAGATAATCTAGCACAATTATCCCATAAATAAAGTATGTTATCATTTTTACTATATGATGTCTTGAGCCAAAGATTTTTCTTTGAGTTTGCAGCCCAACAATATTATTAATTATTCATTTTTTACCACAGACACATTCATTAGCAAATAAGCCATGAGTAATGCTCTTTTTGTGGGAAAAGGCCTGATCCAGTCCCGTTAATTTCTAAGACCACTATCTCAGACCTCCCAAGTGAAAATCAACTTTAAAAAAATAAACAAACAAAACAAGAAACTTTTTTTTTTTCTTATTGAGAAGTCACACAAGTGAATTTATTACAACAAGATAGATTCTCTCATCCCACATTTTTCAAACTAGTCACAGTCAGTTTCACTTTTAGGTAGTCAGAAAAACAGTGTTTATGAAATGATTGTGGTAGTAGTCATAATATAGGAAGCATCACAAATTTTGAATAATTAATTAATAATATAAACATTTAATGGATTTATTCTTATGTGCTGAAAGGACCTATAAAGAATCCATGTAAATTATTTTGCATTTAAGTTTTCTATACAGAGATTTACTTGAGAAAAACATAAAACATTTTAATTTCATTAAGTTGCTGAAATTAAAGATAAATAGGGAGAAATTTCTGCTTACAAAACTAACAAGAGTCAAAGAAGACATTTTCTTCAGTTATGGGGTGAAAGAGCAGGAAGATGTTAATAGAAAGAGCTTTACAGTTTTAGTACTTAATCACATCTGGAAATACCTAGCTCAGATCTGTCTTTAAAGAAAAATACATAACTTTAACAATTAATAGCCCTAATTATAAAATGCACATATGAAACTAGTCAGTTTGCAATAGAAATAAATACATTGAAAATCTAATCCGTTTTTTCTTTGGAAAATTCTGCATAATACTGCTCTCAAAATTTTAAGTTCAATGCTGGATTGAGACAATTGAGACCCAACTGACTGTTGAATGTCTTTGTTAGAAAATGTAACTTCTGATGATTCACGTCATAACTAAAAGGATAACTTTTCATCTATGTAATTTATGTGAAATGATATTTACTTATCATTATCAAAAATATCTGTAGAGTATAATACTATTTTTCAAAAATTTCAGATTGTAAAAATAAAAATTAACATTAAACCTAGGAATTCATTCCTACTTTAAAAAATATAATTTATTTCAGACTTGTTCTTTGGTGATTCCAAAGTCTATTTCTTTAGAAGTGAGCAACTTTCTCATTAATTAATACTGTCTGACAGTTTAAAGTAGCTTCTCCATATAATTTACATTACCTGTGTACTCTAGGCTTAGATTAAATATCCTTTTTTTTAGGATCAGCTTTTGCTCTTCCCTCATTATGATCATTAATTACTTTTTTATACATGATGATAGTTCTAATGGACACCAATACCTTATTTGTGTGCAGTTTTCATAGTGGATGAGGGATTGCAATATTTATTATTTTACATGGTGGGTTTGGGGGGGATTTTTGTGGGTTTGTTTGTTTGTTTGCTTGTTTGTTTGCTTATTTATGCCTGTAAATAGTTGCCAAAGCCTGGGAGACCTAATTGAAAAAATGTTCTGCATAAATACAGACAAATGCTTTGAATATAGCATTTGACCTCTAAGTCTGTGCTGGCATCAACACAAATAGGTCTTGATGCATCTTTTTTGTGGAAGAGCAGAAGTGGTATCAGCAGGATCATTAGCATGAACAGACTGTAACAGGTCAGTTCTCTTGCTTTGTGAAGTCAGTTCTTCTTCCAGTCCAATATTCAAGGGGTAGGCAATTTTAAAGTTATGTTCTCTCTAAGATCTTCTATAGTTGTAATCAAATTGAAGGACCTGTAGGTCAGCATATTTAGACAAATGTTAAAACAAGGTATTGAATTGGAGCTGAAAACCATGAACCTTTCGTGCCTGTATATGAAAAATGTTCTGAAGGTATGGTCATACTTTTGCCATATTTTGGCCAGTTGCTACTATGGCATCCCATTATTTAAGATGTGTTTGTGCTGAGTGAAAAGCCATCAATCCATCCATCTGGATACACAATATAATTATGTGACAAGAACTGCTTTCCCTGCAAAGTTTCTTGGTTTATTTATTGAAGTATTTAAGTTCAAAAATAAAAGAAAGCTAGGGGAGGATTAATTTGCTAAACATTTTTCTTTATTTGCATTGTGCTGATCTGTTGGTCTAGGAAAATTAGTTGAAACTGTGTGGAGTAACATAATTACTTATAAATGTTGATGATATAGATTCATATAAATCAGATATGTTATTTAATTTTAGTAAAGCATTTATTCTAACTAGACTGTCTCTTTATGGTAAACTAAATGTATATTTAGAGTGTTAAATCTGGAAAAACAAGCTACTAAATTTTTAACAATATTAATCATTCCTACTCATTATTCTAATTTAGAAAAGCAGCTGAAAAAGCACCAGCAGCCTTTTCTTCCAAACCACATAAATATTTCCTTCTGCTTCAGGGATTTGCACAGCAAAAACAGCAGTGTGTGAATCAAGGGAAGAGTAGGTGGATGAAAGTGATATATATCCAGTCTCTCCATCTCACCTAATTGGAGTCTTAACTAGGAAATTATAATAAATATCAGGACATTGTGTTTAGTAAGGATTGGCCCTGGTGAAAGCTACTGTGACATTCAGAGAAGTTGCCATGGAGCAAACTGGCTTCTTAGATGTTGCTATGATGGAAGATATGTTTAGGTGGTGTTAAGTTCTTAAAATGCAATTTGAATATGCATACTGGTCACAGGCATAGGAATTTCCATGAGGGTATAAAAAACTGGAGGGTATATCTTCAGTTGAAAAAAAAAAAAAAAAAAAAAAAAAAAAAAAAAGTCGCTCTTCTAAAACCTAGAGAGCTCCTAGATTTTTTTTCTTTACCTTTAGATTGATACACACACACAAATTATTTTCTTTTTTGTGATCTTCTTCTGTTTTGCTTCTGCTTTTACTTTCTCCAGAGTACAATGCCTCCATAAAATAAACAATCCTTGACAGACTGCAGACAATAGCTAATTCCTCATCCAGCACATGATAGATATGATTCTGGAAAGATGTTCTAGAAGTAATTTATGACATTTATTGAGATGCATGTTTTATGAAATGAAGGACAACTTTTTCTTCTAAATCTACCATCAGTTATTTTTCAGTTTTCTAAAATGTATGCATGGTGGATAAAAACCACTTTACTGGCCTCAGTATTTTAAAGACTGGAAAGACCTTTTATGTTTGAGAGGTTACATTTTCACTCTAGATTGCTTCCATACTGAATAAATGGGGAAAATATAAGGGTTGGTTCCTGTTTAACTATGAGATCCATCCTCCCACATCTCAGATTCCAAAGTTTATGTGCAAACTCCACATTTAAATCCACTCAGCAATGTCAAATAATGAACTCCTTGATATATTATATCATTTATATTGTTCTTCATAAAAGAACCACAGGAAAGATAAGGATTCATAAGAATATAGCATATATTGTTCTACTAAATGATTGTATGTAGTCAAATAACCCATCTTCACTGTGTCTTCATTTGAACTGACTCAACAACAGGCTATAATGAGTAGAGAGGAAAGGATTGAGAATGGATTCTTACAATTGAGCTGTGAATTAGTAGCATTTGCCTCTATAGCTGTTTTATGTATGTGTAATTTGAGGATAACAGTGGTGCCTTCCTTTGCTTAAAAGGAGAGGATGAAATGAAGTGAGAGTCTCAAACAGGAACAAAGAACTGAAGATTTCATTACTGATTAGTGAACTCACTATTTTGCCTCTCTGAAGATAAAAAGAGTATTCTCAGTACAGGGCAGACAGATAAGTCCTTTGCATAACTAATGGAAAATGAGCAGAACACTTCTATTAAGAAACCTGTGAGATTATATTTACAAGCAGTAGAGAAGTAGCTAAAGGCAAACATTCTTCTTTACTTTGCACTTCACTTTTTATATTTATAAGGCACTTTGGAAAGTGTGTTATGCACTGCACTGTACTATTGTCAGAGGTTGATTTGTGGTGCTGTATTGAGCCTGTTTTGCCTTTAGGGTACAAGTCCTCTGAAGCACTGCTCTGAATGTTTGGCACAGTTCAGCTATTGTAAAATCATCATGTACAGGTAACAATAAAGTTATAATAAAATAATGTTCTGGTTTGCTCTTAACTCTGTGCTCTAGGCTGGCTCAATAAAAAAAATGCATTTTAGTCCACATTCAAGTGAAAAATACAGTAATTTACACACTGAACATGTAGCAATACAAGATTACACAGTCTGATTTCAGACTTTTCTTTGTTATTGAAATGCAAGCTTAAGACAGAGTTCATTAAGACTGTGGTGTTAGTATTTCCACTATATCATCTGGATATATTCAATTTACAGTGAAAAAAGTTCCAGAACTATAAATCCAAGCACTTTCCTTGCCTAGATGAGTGGAAGCCATAGGCTGTGATTTTTCATCACTTTCTGATGGTCCATTAAGCAACTATTCTACCTATAACCAAGATGTGTTGCAGTTCAAACCAAAGTTATAGGTACAATGCACAAATCAAGGTGAGGTACTCTGATCTATATTGCATCAGGGATCAAACTAGAGAAATATTATTGGCCTTTTGTCCCAGACAGACATGAGGGGCAATGAGATACAGAGAAATGGCCTAACACAGTCACAGCTCTATGATTTAAGCTCATCTGGCAATTAGTTGGCCCTTTCTTTTTATAGCAGAGGCTATCATTTCCTTTTACCCACCTCTCTGGGAATGACTGCTGTTAATCCTCACATTCCTCTCCCTCCAGCTCTGCTCTACAGCTAGTCCCTTGCCCTCTGCTTTTGCCCTCCTTTCCATGCCAGCTCTCAAGACCTAGACCAATATGGACAAGATATTACCAGAGATACCTAATTCAGATGTCTGGGCTCAATGCTGGAGCCCAGGCTCCAGTCATCAGAAAGAAACTCTCCCTGCTAAGCCACCTCAGAAGAACTGAAAGTGCCTTTTTATTTCTACTGTCCATGGCACTGAGGATGACAAACACAAGCACCTCAGCTAAAGTAATTTTGTGTAGGTATAAGCCAAATACAAAACCAACACGTGCATCACTTTCATAGGCACCTTTTAATAAGATTTGTATCACAGACAATTAATACATTTGAAAAAAATACTTGCATACAAAACCAAAAATGTGACCTCATTGTTCAGCTCTTGATTATTTTTTCTTCTTGTTTTTCTTCCTCTCAGCTTGGATGTGAAAAGAAAAGCTTTCCCCAGACTTGAAAATGGCATCAACTGCATTTGCCAAACAAAGTATAATCTGACTTTTATTCTAGTCACAAGTAGAAGATACTCATGGAGAAGAGGGGAAAGTCAGTTGGGGGAAGAAAAACCAACTACCAAATCTGTAAATGCACTCTGGTGCTGTTGGGTTTCAGTGCATCCTTCCAGGTGTTTTTCCCTCTCTTCACTCCTGATCAGAGCTCTCAGAGAAAAACCCTTGAGGCAGCCATAACTTCTATGAACAAGTCATATTTTCCAGTCTTTGACTTTGCAGGTGGTATATTCTGGCCTTTGTACCTTGTCCCTCCCTTTCTCTGCTTCAGCCCATGATGCCACAGAAGGTACTGAATATTGTGTACATATTCACAATTGCAGAAGACACATTACTATTTGGGAGACTCTCAAAACATTTTAACTTTCACCAGTTTAGTTTATTCTCTGTTGCTATCATCATGAGCATCACTGAAATATGTACTGCTATTCCAGTCATGGGGTATGTAATGTGACTAACATTTGTCACACATAGTGGAGTTTGGTCTCCCATCTCCAGTTCTCCCAGGTACATCACATCAAAAATATATATATTTTGTGACATTCACAATGAATATAGACTCATAACATATACATTGACTTCTTTTGCTGTTACAGAAAGATTTGGAGTCTGTCATTTTATCCTAAATCTCTGTTATGCATGTTGTAAAATTTAAAATACCTTTGTAATCTCAAACTTCACAACTGCAGCTTAAATAAACCTTGCTGTCACTGGTAAACCAGAAATATTTTATGTCACATCAAGTCAGACAGTGGTTTTCAGATCAGAATTCTAAATGAATGATATCTAGAGAGAGATTGCAGGAGAGCATTTCATAGGGGTATATCAAAAGGATGCTCAAAATGCTTTGTTTCTTTCAGCATGAACTATTTAAGTAGGAAAAGACACGTCTCAGATATTAATTCCATTTCAAATCTCAAATTGCATTAGTTTTGAAACCCAGCTATCCATGTTGTAGTTTATAAAGCATTGCACTATATCTGTCTACTTAGCAGGACTAGGAAAACCTATGACCTGCCTATGTCCCTAAAATGCAAAAAGGAATGATTCATATGAGCAGATTTGCAAGTCTGAAATTAAAGTCTAAAGCAAAATCTAAAATGGTGCACCCAAGCATGGTATATTGCCATAATTTTCATAGGGATTTCATATGTCAGCCAAATTATATTGGGATGCTCGGTATCCTGAAGTCAGATCATCACTTTGCAAGAAGGAAAAATAAAAAAAACCCACAAAATTTCATTGCAGGGTGTGACATAAGGTGCTGTCAACCACAGGGCTTACAACTGTGACAATGGCAGCTGTTCCCTTTGGCAAACAAAACATCTGGGAAAACTACACAGAATGAGATTTTTACCTTTCTCACACACCATGGTCTGAATGGGCATATGCCCAAAATATTAGCCATGTGGATGAAGGAAGTTTCTAGATCTGGTAACCAATTTAAGTCTGTATTGTATTCTCAGTCTGCTCTTATTAAATGCAGAATGCTGACAAGTTCGGAAGAAAAAAACATAATATTCTATCAGAAAAATTATCTGCTTAGAATTTATTGCAAATGCAATTTATTGCAAAAAGTGTGTTTCATAAGCTCAGCCCGCCTAGTCCAAGGGCATCCTGACCTAAGCAGGTTAGACAGCTCTCTGAAGGAGTTTCACTCATATAAGCAATCTGGTATCTCCTGAAGAAACATCAAGCGACATTAGGCTGTAAGATCTAAAGGTTATTTTTACTCCAGCAAGTACAGTCAAAGACAGAAACACTGGAGAAGGGGTGCAGTGCCAGACATTGCAGGAATGCCATCTCAAGATGCACTTTAAACTACAGTTTAGTTTTGAATTTTACTGACAAAAAATTTCTTTCAAAATTGGAGAGTACCAGAACAAAGTAGGGGCTAATCACCATGATGTATTTCAATAGGGACAGAGAGTATTTCTCCTTCAAAAGGGTATTTTGAATTTGTACACAAAATTAAAATACTAGGCTCTTACCTCCCCAAAAATACCCATCACAACCTGTCTAAAAAAAAAAAATCATTTTGGTATTTACAGGTAAAACACTGAAATTTCAGGGCACAGAGATTCAGAGCTAATAGCATAACCTTGGGGAAACAGCACCAGAAACTCCATCCATAACATATATGTAATCAACTGGTTAGCTAGGCAGATTGTTCACAAGAGAACAGGCTGTAGAAATTTCTGTTTGATTTTGCCATATGTGGAGAAAAAAAATTTCAGATGTGCAACTCTGACTCCCATTTTGGTCTGCATATTCTGGCTCTTTTTGGTATGCATGCATATCATATGATCATAATTATGAACATAATTATGAACATAATTATGAACATAATTATGTATTGAAAATGTAAAAAATATTATAACCAAAACATTTATTATTAATAAGACAACTATTATCATAATTATACATAAATATATTAATATTTCACATATAAAATTTTACACATATCATAGATACATAAAATATTTGCTATGAGTCTTAATGTCTACTTTTTTTTCAATTTTTCATATTTAAAATAAATTCAATTAAGTAGAGTCATTAAATGAATTAATGCAAACAATACCATATTAATCTTAATGATTGATAATTTAAATATTAACAATATATATTTATTAAAAAAGAAGGAATAGGTTTTTTTAAAAAAAGAAACTATAGGGTTTTATGACCTTGCAACTCTCTTTATTGAATGTCCTGTCTCTGTCTGCTGTTCTACAAACAGGCTGTGGTCTGTAAAAAGCTTTAAATAGTTGGAGCCAAATAATGCAGCAGTGCAAAGATCAAAGCAGTCCAACTCTCAGCTATTCCATCGATGAAGTATAAGTCTTTTCCAGATTAAAAACAGTAAGCCTAGCGTAAAAAATTAAAAAGCCCATAAAGAAGAGTAAACTGTCCTCTATAAATCATCATTCAGAACAGTAATTTCAAAAAGACTGACAAATAGACCCAATGTCACAGTGTTGGTTTTGATCCTAAACCAAATGATCTGTAAAAATCATAATTTATAAAAATCACATGATCTTTAAAAAATTAAACAAAATTAGAAGCACCTGTGAAATGGTTACTAAGGTTTAAAACAAATCTACAAAAACAAATGTCAAGAAACAAATATGTTTGTTATCACAAATAAACTTTAGATTTGTTACAATTTGTTTAAAGAAAGAAATAAACCAGACCAAAAGAGTACAGTGCTATTACAATTTAATTACCTTTTTTACAGAAACTATGTATAAACTATCCAGTCTGTCAGACCAATCAAAACCTCATCTAGGTATTTCCAGGACAGTCATATATAAACTTTGGAAAAGGATTGGTTTTAGAAGTGCAGGTCTCTGTCAGCAGTTTATCCTACCTGGTAAGTTTACTAGTTTAATCAAAGTAGAAAGAGAGGTCAAACATTACATACACTGACAGCTATATTCTGATAACTTATTTCCTGGCAGTTATCTATAGTCAGCTTTGCAGAAGTCAACATTTAGGAAAATTAAAATTAGGAAAGAAAGAGAATATACTTCATTAGAATAAGTTCCTAGAATTGATCCAAAAGACTTTGTCAGAGAATGTAAAGCAAGTAATCTTTTGATCAGTCTTTGAAAAATATGAGAGATACTGGCATATTTATGTCTGGGTTGTCACAAAAAAGAAAAACAAAACACACACATGCAAAAAAAAAAAAAAAAAAAACACAAACAACAACAAAAAAGAAAAACCCAGAATCAGGGGGAAAAAAAGATTAAAATAAAATAAAAAAAAAAACTAGAAATGTGTTTTATAGCTTAAATCATTCTCTACTGTAAAAGTACTTAAGTCATAAAGTTTTTCTACAGTCTTTTATGGTGTTGTAACATGCTGAGCACAAATTATAACCAAACAATAACAACTACAATTATCGAGAGAAAAAATTTAAACCTAAAATTAATACTTGCCACAATTCAAAACAGTACCAGATCCTTCATTTAGATATTACTTCTTTTCCCATGATTTTCAAGTTCAAAACCAGCCATGAGATAACAGATACACAGCAGAGCCAGTTTTCTGTAAGACTGGAGTACAGAATAATCTCCAGCAATCAAGATCAGTGAGAGAACAAGGTTAAAGGAGAGAGACTTCAAATTAATATCCAGTCCTAACATTCACAAAATTTCTATTGACCATAAATTACATGTAATCTGCACTTCAGCATGTACAACATTTATTTGAAGAATAAAGAGTTGTCATCCTTAATGAGCTATCCCTTGACCCCTTCCCATTTATTTCCACTATGCTGACTGTGTTTACTGCATTGAAAATATTTCCACATTAAAGGCCATACCATGGAAAACATCAGCAAGGACTTTGGCACCATACGAATTGTGAGTTCTGTAGTTTATTTTGCTAATCATTTATTCTGATGGTAGACCAACTAAAATAAGTGGGAGGTAACAGCCAACTACTTTTTGAAATAAGAAAATTAAATAAAATTACTGTCAGCAATTATGATTGCACCCCGATTTATTTATTATTATTATTATTATTATTATTATTATTATTATTAACCTGTTTGAGGTATGAAATTAAGGTGTAGATACCTCAATCTTTTTATTTCATACATGTTTTTTTCAAACCTGTATAAGTGAATTTTAAGTTTCAAAATTAAACACAGCATGTCCCAGAAACTGCAGTTCTGATATTTAACTTCTTTGGATTTCAGTGTTATAAATACAATATATAAGTAGATCATTTGTCTTAATTAAATCTATCAAAAATTAGACATTTATATCTAATCTTGATTTTTCTATAATGGAAACAGGAGACAAGGGAAAGGAGTAATTAATCCAAAAACAAGCAATAAGAAATAATTCAACTATCAAGCTTAGACTTAGACATCTGAGTCCTACATGACTGAAATTGATCAAAATATATCCAACACAAGGTGAAATTACATGCCTGATGAGAGGATAAAATAGGTTGCATTTGGGAATAAAGTAATCATGTATAGAAGAACTGGCTTCATTAAAAACTGACTCCCTCTGTACAGGCCTAATTTTTAAAATCTTTATTTTGAAGGATATTTCAAAGTGCCTGAATATTTTAAGTCCAATTTGATAGTTAACAATTTCACTTGTTTACAATTTCATCAGGAACGTTGCCAAAGCAGGCAACTTCGAGTCTTTGTCTACAGAGGATTATTAGAAGTGGTTTCCAAACATTCCTAAGTATGAATTCTGCATCACCTGAAAAGCTGGGTCTTTAAACCTGCTCCTTTGTTTATTAGCTCAAGAGACTTTCTAAGATTAGATTAGGTAGAAGTCTACCTCTATAACTTATGTAATTGTCTTCAAATGCGATTTTCCATCTGGAAACAGGAAGGTAATTTACTTCCCAGGCACCATCAACATTTCTGTGGTCCAGTAAGAAAAGTTTCACAAAATTATCAGTAAACACATTATGAGGGCAACAGCTATGTGGGTCTTACAAATATACTCATCTCAAGGAGTGAGTTGGCCCACTTATAGGCTAAATCACCTTTTCAAACTTCTTATTTCTCTTTCTTCATTGTAGTGGGAAAGAAAGACCAATGTTAAGTGACTTTCTTCCTAAAGAAAGACCAACATCAAGTGCCTGAAGATAGTCAGGTAAGCTCAATTTTGAAATAAATGTTTTGATTTGGATTATGAAATATTCCTTAATAAATTAAGTATAGCTATTGTTGTCTGTAGAGAATGTTCTGGGTTTTCTGCTGAGAAATAAGTGAAATATAAGAAAGATCAAAATAAGCTCTGTATTTCTTAAACACCATACATCAGATGTGAGTGAAGAATAATTCTGTGTGCAGGTTGGATTTTTTAACAGCTAAAAGAAGCTTGTATGGAGCTGAAAAATTTATTGCACCATTAGCTTGTACAAAATAATAACTTACTCTACAAAAAGTGCTTTGATAAATAATTGTCACCAAGAGCTAGCAATCAAGGGCTAATGAAAGCATATATTTAGTATGTTCACTAAAATATTTCAAAATTGCATTTAAATCTCCAAATAGCTTGTCCAGAATATTATTTTTCATTCTGAAAAATACATTAATTTTGCATCAGCTGTAAATCAGTGATTCTCTTTCTTACATTAAAATATTTTAAAATATTTTATCTCTTTAGAAGTCTTCCTACAACAACAAAAAATTCACTGAGTTTAAATGTACTCTTACAAATTGATTTGCACTTTGCTATATTAAGAGATAATCAGAACAAATAGAAAAAAGGGCAGTTTATGCCCACTTTCATCTTGCCAATTTGGTTAAAAGCATAGAATTTATAATTGTGTTTTTCAGCACTTTCCTTGAGTTGATTTGCTAAATTTTAAACTTTTATTCAAGTAAAATACTACTTACATTTGGTAAGAAATACTTTACAATGTTTCATGGATATGTGACTCAACAGTGATCAAAGATGTATGTCACTAATAGAAACCATTATTTTGACAGATTCCAACACAGTTGACCATAAATATATTAGTCCACTCTACAGAATTTACTAGACCAAAAATAAAGTATTGCTTAGTTTGGGCAAAGATAGGGGGAATACATTGCCTCTTACTTTACATGTAATTTATCACATTTAGGCAGAATGCAGATGCTCAAGAAGGATGCTGGGGTAAAGAATTTAAGTAAGAAGTGAATTTCCATAGGGTTAGTAATCACAAAGGAGAATGTCTTTTTCATCTCTGGTGTTCAATAAATTTTTTTAAAAGTTTGGCATGGAGAAAGAGATCACAAGAAATAAAAGCATTTTATGTCAGAACTATTCTAAAACTACTAGGCAGTGGCACTTCATTTATCAAGGAGAGTAAGTTAACATACCACCTCTGCCATGAAAACAGTCTCTGCGATTGAAATAAAAGAAAGAATGCAAAGCCCTTAGATAATGTCTTTTCATGTTCTGTTCACCACTTTCACAATATGCTTAGTATCATGCAGCATTTAATCGAGTTCCTTTTATGATTGTAATCAAATAATCAAAAAATAACAAGTGACAACCACCCATAACAGTAAATAAGAAAAAAATAATTAATTAATAATATTATATATATAATTAATTAATAATTATTAATTACTAATATTAATGAAGAGGAATAAGAATATCTTATCTATCTATCACAAATTCAGATATGACCAGAATAATTTTATAATAATCTTCGGATGTTATGGAATGTTAAAGTGTTGATTCATATGAAAGTGGGGTATAACTTTATCATTCTGAGGGAGAAAACACAGTCCAAAGTATCAAAATATTTGTCTAAGCTTTCCCAAATGCCTGTGTTGGTGCATGAATGCAGATATACCTCACTCATTTAAGAAAAATCTCTATCCCTTTGTATAGAGATGTTATTACACATGGGCTGTTGCCCTCCTGGTTCTTGCCTGGCATAAGAACTTTTTAACTTCTTAACATATGCATGAAAGTGTTTTAATGTTCTTTAGCAGTGCAAACTAAAACCTCCAAACTTACAACTCTGTCTAAATTCTGAATAATAGCACACACTTTTTTTTCGTTATCATTCCTGGAGAGGAAAAGACATCTTTGGAGAACATTTATTCCTATGTGAAGACAACTATCTAATATGAGCAAAACCAGTTGACTTCCATTGGCTACAGAACGAGTTGAAGAGACTGCCTTAGACTTAATGACTAACTTTCAGACAGCTGAAACTGGAGAAGGTGAGCACCATGTCCCAGAAACCAAGAGAGGGCCCACTGACAGAAGCCTAAATAAACAGTTGCACTTTTCCAGATCAAAATCCTCCAAGTTGCAAATGCATAATATCTAATTAATAAAAATAATCTGGGGTACCACAGATAGCTCAAGTGTCCCTGAACATACTTTGGACACCAACCACCCTTTGCAGTCAGAAGGAATATGTAGGTGCAAGTGTAGGGGAAGCTCTCACAAGGTGAATTCTAGACAGGAAAATGTATGGAGACAGGATGATGACTCTCCAAAGGCCTGCAGAGCCTGTTTATGGAACAGCACTGTTTATGGAAATATATTTCTCCTTATGGAGGGCTTCATAACAAGCCTGAAAAAAGAGATAGCTACTTTAGGCAGACTGGATCCTACCACAACAGTGTTCAGGAGTGGCAGTTAGTTTTCACTTTCTTGTATTCATCCTTGATTGCACTACTGCAATATAAATATTGTTTTATAGCTGAATTATCAACCCCTTAAAATCACTGTTTCAGTAATGGGATTGGTGACAGCACCTCAACCATTATAGCATAACAGTGCAATGATAATTATCATTATAAGAACAGATCTTACAGCAAGGCAGAGTGGTACACTCATTAATTTGCTTGCCTGATGCAGCCAGGAGTCAGATACAGCTCCAAGTCTAAAGGTCAGAAGTCGTATCAATCTGCTTCGCAAATGTTGATTTTAGCAAGATGCAATGTCATGAGGGGATGGCAGGGGATGTTTATTTGGTGACCCTGAAGCAAGAAATTGAAAATTTTAATAACCATTTAGATTAACTTTCCATAACTTTTATTTTTAACATAATGGTGATAAAAAACCCTGAGGAAAATTCATGCAATTAACACCTGATTAACAGATTTGGCTGTGGATTTGTTGCTATTACTGCATTTAGAGAGTTTGTTTGAAAGAGTGCACCACTTACATTGAAACTTTCTATTACTTACAAAAGCAGTTATGTTTCAATATCCTAACTTTAGATTGTAGTGACAACATGCTAAGAGTTTTTTTAACTCTGTGAGCTTCTTGCTTCAGAAATGTAGATTGTCTCAAAGCTGGTACATTTAAGCTGTGAGACAATTCATATAACCTGAATTAATTAATGTTTAGTTTGCAGTGTATCTTAAGCAATGTTTACATGACAATATACCCTTTTCCTTTTGTTTTTTCGTAGGCTGGCAATGAGTGAAGGGACAGCCTAATGCAACCATGATACAGCATTGTACTTTTTGAATAAAGATAAGCACTGAAAACATAAACATTGAAAAACTATTGAACTTTGAACACCACACTTACCCATACATTAATATACATGTTTTCTTTCCTTCTGTGTCTGTGCCCTGCCTAGAGGCCTTGAGTAACTGAAGTTGAATTTTCTTACACTGCCATTAACTGACTAGAGTTCACGAGCTTGATTAGCTTGAATGATTGAAGACAAAATACAGTTGAAAGCCATCATCATTTATGTAGACATTTATTTATTTATAAGGATTATTATTCTTGGGAGGACTGGAAAAAATCTTTCATTAATTACTCTTGCTTTTCCTCATCCCATATGTTTACATCTTAACACACATACACGTCAATTTATAAAACGAATTGTTGACGCTGTGTCAGTGCTTTCTGTCATCATCTCCTGTGTAACAAAGTTTTAAAGTTCAGATGTGTATAAATCCACAAACACCATGCTGGTAAGTTTCCTTGCTGTTTCAAGCTTATTTTTAACAGACAATATTGCATTGAGAATGGGCTTTTCTTTTTTCCTGCTATGTATTACTAGCAAAACTACTGCTTTCTGACATGAAGCAACACAATATCCCAGTCCTGCCTCCACCTATGACCCTGCCCTGAACAAATGACTTCATGATGTACATTTCAAGAGATAGAAACCCTTCAGGAGATATTCTAGAAGCAAAATACTTTGTTCCTCTAGGACGAAACATGGGCGAACTCACAGAAGGGTCACAAGAAGAGAGGTTGATTATTGCTGCCTGACTTTCAATAGAAACTGGATTAGAGGCTGTGTAGATGGTTTTGGCCACTGATTTAAATGGCCTTTGCAGTTAATCACTGCTGGCTCATTAGCCAGCCCAACCCAGCTGCTTGGATCTGCTCTTGGACAGGTAGCAAGCAATCAAGACACAGTGAAACGTGAAGTAATGATCATTACAGAAAGTGAATGGGGGAAAGAGAGAATATCCCTCATAAGTAAACCTGGGAACATCATTACATGATTGATGTTGGGCAGTTTGCTCATTTTGTTTTCTTCCAGACACATCAGGACTGGCTATTGGGAGCCAAATAATAACAAATCAATCCTATTGTTCCCCCGTGTAATTAGGCACTAATATTTGGTTCACGTTATCATGTTTTCTAGAAATAACACTATTCACTGTCACATTTTCCAAACTTATTAAAAAACACAAGGACTCTAGAATGCAGACTGCATTCATCAAATCATGTGTGAAACACTGAGTACGTTGGCGATTAGAAAACAAAGCTCTTTTTAAAAACTTTTTAAGCATGGGCAAAAGCATTTTTTCTTCTCACTCCCCAAGGTTAAAATGCATTGAACTAAAAATTAACAGTGAAAAATCAGTCATTATGCACCCATCCCACAGGCTTAAAAAACTTCCACCCACAACCATGATGCTGAAGAGAAGCAACATTGTCATTAAGTATGTATGTCCTTAAGTGTCAGCAATGAAGTCTAGAAAATTATATTAGAGGCAAGTTCAAAGGGTAAGAGCATAAAGATTAAAGTCTTTCAGAAAATGGAGACTCAAATCACCATACTAATATCTATTCCTGCCATAAGGAAAACAAAATAGATTAAATAATTCAGAAATATTTCATGAGCAGAAAAAGTGTGGTGTGCTGGATAGGAATGAAACATAAAGGCATCCACAGTTTGGAAGGATTTGTACTTGCAACTACTCCTTCCAGCATTAGTCTAAATATTCTGCAATTTTTATGCCAAAGATCAGCATAGTAGTACTGGTTAATGCAAAAAGAAATAGAAAACTGACCTCTGCACATTAAATAATATCCCAGAAGAGAAAATGATTACACAACATTAATTGGTTTTTTCTTGGTTTTGATTAAATTAAGTGGGTTGTTGAGATTCCTTCGGTAGCTTTAATAGTTCTACAATGAAATTATATGGAAATTACAGCATCACTTTCTCCATCATAAGCAAAAAATAAAAGATATGAAAGAATGATGACAGTACATGCAGACTAACTGTGTGTTCACAAGTGAATTGTAAAGTGGTGTTCAACTATATTTTTTTAAAAATCCGTAAAGTAGGCAGGAAACAATAAATTAACCACTTCCAAGCAAAAATTGTAACCAATTATGTTTCTGCAGCAAAAACTAGAATAGTAATGATCTCTTAGTTATCCAGTCATTTAATAAAACTTACATAAGGCTTAGGATTTCTGGTTTTAACAATTTTTTCACACGAAACCTCATTACAATCACTTTTTACTTATATTAAAATACTCAAATCCCATGAAACTTAGAGGTAGCTTTTTGACCATGGTTTTAACTAGGTTCCATGAAGTTGAAAAAAAGAAAAAAGTTAAGCTTTGCAAGTATCTATTGCATCTCAAGTAAATTCACAATATACACAGAGTTCTTGGTGTTTATGTGTCTGTAGCTGTATCCACAGAAGGAAAAATTACAAATTCTACATGTTTATACCCGTGTAATACCCAACCTAACTATATCACTATCTATAACAAGTCACCTTGCACTAATCAAAGCTTTTTAGCATTAATAGTTCATGCACCCATTCTATTGCTAATGCAGGTATACCTCATGGAAGACAGCTAAAAGGTTTGAGGTTAGCAGCAGCTTTTCTGTGCACACCTGTGCCAAATCTTCATATTTGAAGGGAAAGGTTTACAGGTGATCTCAATAACCACACCCTAGTTGCCCACTGGCCCCAGACAAGTTTCTGTGCAAGGCTAGAAGAAAGGGCTGGATAGCAGCTTAGCTGTACAATGTAAATAAAGCCAGTGTATCTGAAAGAACTCCTGTTACTCCAAGTAACTTTTTCTCTTTTGACAACTACATGTTTATGCACACTCCAATTAATAGACCATTTCAATCCAGTGGTGTAATATCAGAATACCAGAAAAGAAAGCAAAGCACCATGGTGAATGATGCCCTGGACTTGGACATTTCACAGAGAATTAGGTCACCACTAGAAATATGAATATGTGTTTGCACATTTGCTTTTTGTCTGCAGTTACAGCAGCTGCTGGTCCATCATGCTGTTCCACAAGTTTAAAATCCTTTTGCTCTTCTTTTTCTCGGTTATTAAGCAGCTGGCACTCTAAAGGGGCCAGGCTTAGGCAACTTTCCTCATTGTTGTTCTGTATTTTTCTGGGTCCATTCACTGAAAGAAACTCAATTTTGGCAAGTTTTGTGGACCTTCTCCTAAGCATGACAGAGGAGCAGTTTCAGCTTGGACCTCCATTGGTGGTGAGAAGGAATGTCTTCAGAGGAGCACGTTCTGAATTCTTCAAACAGCAATTTTCTACAAAAGTTGTGGAAATCTGCAGGCTCTCCCCCTCCCTTGAATACATTCTCTGACAACATCTGACACAGTTTGCAGCTGGAGCTTTGCAGACCCATTATTTTTCTTCACCTTTTTGCCAAAGGCTGGTCCCACCTGGGCTGCTGGCATTTGGAGCCAGTCTGAAGATTTAGTCTCACTGCAGCCATCATGCAGGTAAGCCCAAAAGCTGAAGAATATCAAAGCTAAACTACTCCCCAGATATTTTCTTTCCTTAATTAACTTTTTTTTCTTTTTCTCAAAACTCTCATTGTACTTCCATTACTTTCAAAGAATAATATAGAGAGTTCTCTTGTGAGTAATTTCACACCTATAAAATTTGCTCAATTACCATGAAGTGCCATGTAGGAGAGAGGAAAATGTCTCTGTATTCAAAGGCATTTAGTTTGAAGCCTACCAAAGTTCTATTTTTCATTTAGAAATGCTATCACCTCTCCATCAATTATATTGCTAGTTCTACCTTTTCAAAAAATGAAGTGGATAGGCAGAGGCAAGAAACTACAAAAAAATCCTGACTTGTTGGTCACATTTAGGAACAATATATTCAGCTGCAATACCCAGAAAATCTTTTTGCTATTGTCACTGCTATTCAAAAATAAATATGGGTTGTGGAGAAGGTGCATTTTCTTCAAAATGAGAGGCTCTGTCTCCATTAGTTTTCTCTGACCCCCAAAGACAGGATGGAGATATAAAATGAAACACTTAAAAAGCTTTAAAATATATTTTCCACTATTTTCCTTACCAGACATTGTTGCATTTGAGCACACATTACTGGACACCAGTAGTGCACAATTATTTCACAGTCAGAGGGAAACTTACTACATGAGGACAACAGAATTTGGCTTGTATGGGTAGATACCTGAAAAACATTTTCTGATAGCTTTGTGATTGAAAAAGTAAGAAGAAGAAAGAAAACTCTGAAAATCTTTCCAGTGATTAAAATAAATTACAAAAAATAATTGTTTTAAATCTTGATGTTGTTGACTTTAAAAAGAGTTTCTGTTTTAGCTCAAGGCAAATTCTACAGACTGATTACAAAAGCAATGAAAATAAGGCACTGACACAATGTCAACTTTAGAGTAATAATTGCACTGCTGTAATAATCCATTTAATTGTTGTTTATTGTAATTAAATTCTCATGCGCACAAGACTTGCAATTTTCTTTTCCATGTCAGCAAGGTTTCCTTTTATAGAGCAGTTTGCCCAAAGCAACCAGTGACGTTACTAGACAGACATTAATCAAAAGACCCTACAAAGCTACACCTGGTATCCTTGAGGCAAAATGTTTGGCAAAAAACAAAACCCACATAAATCGATGCATGGTGGCTCTGGTGGCACTGTTTTGCTTGAAGGCAAAAAGTTTATAATTCATTTTTAAGTATCTATTACATGAAGTAATATTCATGAGCCAATATTATTCACTTAATGACCAAAATACCTCTCATTGTGAAGACTGACAGCTAATTACAATTAAAAAGACCAGTAATTTTCCCATATCCATTTTCCAGATGTTAATGTAAACTAGATTGACAATGTTGATAGACATAACAAAGGAGTCTAAGAGAATTCATTTGCACCTGCTCAATACCAAAACATCACAGAGGTCAGCAGAAAATTCAGAGTTAATTTTAAGATTTTGATAAGTTGAAATGACATGTGGCCTCAAAGGAACATTGAGGGCAAACTCAATGAAAATTTATACCTCCAAAGAAGCCTGGATTTAAAAAAAAAAATAATAACCCTAAGGATAATTAATATTACTTTCACATAGAGCATCAGTAATGTTGAAGCTTAATGTGAAATAAACACTTGAGTCAAGTTAATCTGATGCTAAAATGATTGGGCAATTTATTACAGCTTAAGAAGGACACTGCCACCAGAACAGGAAATAAAGGTTTTAAAACTTGGGTAATTATTTTCAATCAGAGCTGCTTTCAAGGTCAAATGTTTAATACTAGCCATTATTTTCTCTCTGCTAACTTTGGCAGCCATTTCATGTGTCTCATCCATAAATAATTAAAGAAGTAACTGCTGTATCATCTTAGTCTTTGGATGAAAATTTGAGTGTGCAAGATAAAGATTTCATTCGTGTTTTTTTTCCCTCAAAGACAGCAACGTGTAGTTTATCTGGCCTAAAAAACACACTTTACTGTTTTCTAACTCAACAATATAAACATTTCTTAATAAGCTTTCTCTGTGATTTATTTTTCCTTTTGGACCATATTCAGGTACTTCAGCAAATTGAGACAAATAAACTCGAAAGTTCTCTCTAAAGGCAATCTAACACACACACACCAAAGAAATTTAATGGAATTTAAGCTGCTGGCAGGGAAAGATGAAGTAATATTTGATGTGGTATTATTCTATTAGTATAGTAACTATTTGTGAAGAGAATGGAGGTATTAGGTTTGTTTTCAATTTACTTGCACTTATACAAAAGTCTAGATTTAGCAATGCCTTTATATTAGTTAGATACTTATATAGGATTGAATCCCACAGACTGGAAAGTTGGCATCAAGGCAAATAGAAAATAAAGGAAATTAGTTATATATAACATGATTAATTGATAAATTCTGAAATGCACATTACTTTCTGAGCATCAGCATCTTTCACTAGAGTTGATGTCCTCAGTATTAATCATATTTAGTTTTTCAGACCAAAATTAGTAAAAGGTTCCACAGCTAAGTACATTCAGTCCAATTCAGTAATTGAAGCATATGCTTAGAACTGTCTGCAAAACAAAATAAGAGAAAAGAGAGTTATAAGACATGTTTGTTCTAAGACTAAGCAAACATTCAAATGTTTTCTTTTTTTTTTTTTTTTTTTTTTTTTTTTTTTTGTGATTCTACTTGATTAAAACAATTTTTTTTTTTTGGGGCTACAAGTAATTTGGGGAGATAGCCAAGGAATCAAGGAATTTTACAAGTGATTAAATGTAAGTTGAGGTTATTTTTTACATGTCATTATTTCAACACTAAGAAGTTATAAATGGAAAGGAAGCATTGGAAATAGCAACAGAAGTCACCCATAAATTAGAAGAAGAAATCAAGCACAATATTTAGGTATACAATATAAAATAATATTTTAAAAAGAAGAGAGAAAGGGATCCATGGAAGTAGGGTTCTCTTTGGCATTGGTGAAAATATATGGCATTTAAACACAAAAGGACAAAAAGTCTGTGAAACCAAATAGCTATGTCCCTTTTAAAAGTGTTTTTGAAAATTTAGCACAGTAGTATTTTTTTACTGAGGCCCTGAGTCAGCAAAATAATAAGCAATTGCCTAATTTAAGTCCATGTACTCCTTATTTAAATGCAAGACTATTATAGCAAAATCCTTCTCTCAGGAACACTCAGCCTTAGAATTCTACTCCTTCTATTTTCTTTTGATTATTTTAAAGTTGCTTAGATTTTTTAAAAAATGACATTACACACAAATAAATGGATGCCCTGACAAAGTCTCTTTGTATTAACTCTAACCTTACATTATTTCCCAATGCTTCTTAAGATTAGCATTTCTTGTTGAGCAGCAATTAATAAATTTAGACAATATTTGGCTACATGCAAAGCAACTACATCACTGCCTACAACAACAAAAAAAAGAGTGGGGAAGGCATATGTAATAAAAAATTCCAACCTGCACAAACTTCTGTCTTAATTGCCTTCTTCTCAAGCAAAGCAAAAAAAAAAAAAAGTTCTTAAAACACTTTTCTCTTGCTTTTTTTTTTTTTTTTTTTGTCGTTGTTGTTCTCTTGTGGTCACAAATGAGCAATTTTCACACTTAGAGACATTCTAATGGACATAATAGCTTCTCTACTGCCTACCATAGTAGTCAGTTATTATTAGCTATTAAACCAATTACTGAGGATTGATTTTTGAAAATTAACTTGTGCATAGTACTCTAAAACTAAATGCCTACTGGTTCACATTACAGCAGCCATTGGGGAATGTGTGCTGGCCTACTGCTGCCTAGATTTATAACAGAACTTCACATTAACATGGTGTCTGTTGAGTTTTTCTATAGGAAGCATTACAATTCCAGTCTTCAGGACGGGTCAAATGCAGAACCTTATTTTCACATCTTTCCTCTCTGGGACATGATAATTTAGAAAGCAGCTTGCTTTGCCCTAGGTAAAAAAGAAAATCATGATCAGAGTTTTCCATATGTCACTCCTTACACTGTTCTCTTAATTTAACATGAAGTCCTCAAATTAAACTGAAAGGTGTATTTTGGAAATAATGTCTACAAGGATATGGACTCCCTGGAGAAAGTGCTCCCACATTAAAGACCTACAGTTACCTCCAAATAGTCTAGAATTGCTGTCCCCTGAATGCATGCAACACTTTGAGCTTTCAAAATAGGCACAATGTAGAGGAAAAATATGCTAAAACACTTAATAGAGTAATACTTTATCTTGCTATTGTGAAATTGATAGTCATAGATGAGTTACATCTTCAATATATTTTTTTTGGAAGCATCAGCTAATCATGGACTAGAACACACAAATTAGCCACCATGAACAGACCTTGAGGAAGGTCCTAAATTTTGTTTATAAAGTGTCATGTCAGAGTATACTGAAAAGTCAAAGAAAAAAGTTTTATCATCAACTCTACAGTATACCTCTTCATTCTTCAGGCAAATTCAGTGTCTTGAATAATAGTATCCCTGGGGGCTCTATTGTGATAAATTCACAATGATACATCAAAATGGAAGCTACCTGCTTCAGCTTGTAGATAAAGTAATGCAAAGCCTCTCCTATTTTTTCCAGCTCTTATAAATCACAAGCTGCACAGCTGTAAACAGCTGCATGCCAGGTAGCACAAAATTCTATGTCCAGATGAGAAACCTGCATCTTTATGTAGTCAGATAGGTGGTTCCTTTGGCCATAAATCTACTTAATAATTTCACTTGATGGTAGAGTGAGGATGGAGAGGAAGAGTGAGCTCAGCATTTTAACTTCTGAGTTAATATTAACTTCTAGAAAAAACGTACCTGTGACCAGATGAACCCCAGCTACAGGCCTGTCATTAGTCCCACCCTTCAATGGCACCTCAACAGTTCCTCAGAAGAGAAATAATTTTGTCTATTCATTCCAATTTCAAGCTTTTTTATTTTGTCTAATCCCAGATGTCATATCTTTCCAGTGCCATGGAAGAACAGAATATTTTTACATCATATTTTAACAGATGGAATCTGTTCCAGCCAAATTTATCACTGCCAGATGGCTGACCCTTATTTACTGATGAAAAGTTAGACACAGAGATAAACTTTAATCAGCTAAAATGTCTAGATTTTCTGCATGAAAATGGCTGGGTAACTCTTCCCTCATCATATTCACCAGAACCAACAGATCATCAGTTTCCACCACATCTCTCTCAAGCCACAAACCAACAGACCTTCCTGTGAGATTCTGACATCCTCTGGACTAAATCACAAGATTAGCCAATAAAGGGTTTAGGCCTTTGATATTTCAATTCATAAGGAATATGCTAAATTATCTTTCAATTGCATTAATCCTGTCTTTGAAACTAATCATTTTTCAGTGTTTGCAAGATAAAAACCCTATGTATAACAGGGCAATTGTGAAACAGAGAATGAAAAGGTTAAGAGATATTATAGACACAAGTAATACATTAAATACTTTGTTTATTGGCTACTTTCTTAGTTGGAGAATAAGTTCTGAACCTAGAAAGTTTATGTGGAATGAAAATTTCGGTATCTGGGCAAAGATGAAGAACATTAGCATCTTACCAGAGGGTTAAAAAATAAAATAAAAAAAAAAAGCTAAGCTTCTCTACTGAATTTACAGGCTTTGAATTCACTGTTCTATTCTGTTCTCCATTTTAACAGCTTACTAGTTGAGTTCTGATCTTGAATATGGTGTTAAATGGTGCATAGAAAGAGATTCAGAGAAGTAGAAAGAAAAGATGTAATGAAGGATATACGCCAGGAAAGTATATGTGAATTCCAACAAGAAATGTAAGTGATTCTGCAAAGTTTGCAAACACTTTGCTGTGTAAAACACCACTGTTGCATTACAGTTCTCTGAAATAGCTCTGATCAAAAAATAACAAATTACAAAATGAGGTGTAACACCAACATAAACTTTATTAATTTCACCAGGTTTTGCCTGTAAACCAGTAGAATCTTCTTTTTAAATTATTTTCCTATCTGTGGACTACCACCTACATACTACCTGTAATCACCTATCTCCTGCCCAATTTCACAGAAAGACAGTTCTTAGAATCTCATATATTAGCCAAGGTAATAATTTAAAAGCTCAGCTACTCTCCCCAGCTAATGAGAGCAAATGCACACTGTATAACTACCTGTTTGCTGCAATTTTTTATGAATGCATTTTAAATGGCAACATAAATTTATCTTTCAGGATAAAACAGGAATTTAGTGTTTCAATTTCCAGTTTGTCAAAATGTGTCTGTATATTAAAAAGAATTAAAATTTATAGGGGGCCTAAATTATCATGCTTCCACAGTAATTCAGCTACTACTTAGATGCCTGTGAGATAAGCAACTTCTATGAAGTCATGATATTGAATATTTGTTCACTTCTGCTTTTCTTACACCTTTTTCTGGAACATCTGGCACCATCTCTAACATTTATCCACTAATTTAGGAGTAAAATATCTTTCTTTATGTTTTCTTTAGCTGTATTTTAGCCATTCTTTCTTCTGCCAGATATGGGGAATCTACAGTAAAGGCAGCAATAACTCCATATAAAGACATGTTCTGGCAATATATGACAGAAGAAACTGAAAGGGCCACTAATTATGGAAAATTTACTTTCTCTTTTTTGTCTCTCCCCTGAAAAGAACATATGAGGTAACAGTCTACCCTACTCTCCTTCCTGCCACTGTTTCCCATGTTCCTTCCTCTAGTTTGCTTCTAATTCCTTTGAACACCATGCAAATAAAATGTTACATCAGACTGTAAGCACACATGCTTCCAATTTAGGACATGTATATGCAAAAGGTTAAGGTGATACTTTCAAATCCATTTTTAAAGATGAATATGCAGTTAAAGATAGACTACAGTAGAATTACAGATATTTCCCTCTTTCTGCACACATTCCCATATCCAATGAATGAAATGAACATACAAGTACTTTTTGGATAGACCAATATCCCTCAAAGCAGCCCAAGAAGGAAGTTGGCACTATTTCATTTCAGTCTCAATTCAAGTTTTCATGTCATTTTCTTCTCTCCTGTTTACCTTCACACAGAAATCAAGCCTTGAATGTTCGAACCATGAAGAGATTTCCATGATGTAATGTGGGCTCATTCCTTCAGAAATTTCCAGGGAAGGAGTGCAGGAGATTGGGGCAAGTTATCATTGCTTCCTCCAGATCTGTGATCACAGATAGTATCTAGGGCATTAGCTCTAGACTGCAGCAAACAAAGGAAATAATGTGTTTTTCGAAAGCTGCCAAAGTCTCTAATAATGAATAATATCATACAACCTATATAATATAGATATATTGTATATATGTCTGTCTCTGTATTACAGCTATGGCATAATATGCCTTCCTCAATTGAATGGATCATATTTAAATCCAAATGCTAATGTCCATATCACAGAATCCCATTATCATATATGTTAGAAAAGACCTCTGAAATCATCAAGCATAACTTTTGATCAGCATCTTGTCAACTACACCATGGATGTGGCTTTACCATCACCCTGGGCTGTTCATTCCAATGTTTAACAGCCCTTTTCCTGAAGAAATTTCTCTTGATGTCCAATCTGAATCTCCCCATGTGCAGGTTAGAGCTGTGTGTTCTCATCTTGTCACTGGTTGCCTGGGAGAAGAGGCTGACCCTCATCTGGCTCCTTTCAGATGGTTGCAAAGAGCAGTAAGGACACACCTGAGCTCCTTTTCCCCAGGCTAATCATCCTCAGCTCCTTCAGCTGCTCCTCACTGGACCTGTGCTCTTCACCATCTCTGTTGCCCTCTCTGGACACACTCCAGCACCTCAATGTCCTTCCTGAATTGAGAGGTCCAGAACAGATCACAGTGCTCGAGGTGTGACCTCAGCAGTGCTGAGTACAGGGGGACAATCCCTGCCCTGGTCCTGCTGGCCACACCATTGCTGATACAGGCCAGGGTGCCACTGGCCTTCTTGGCCACCTGGGCTCACTGCCAGCTCATGTTCAGTGGCTGTCAGCAGCACCCCCAGATCCTTTTCCATTGGGCACCTTTCCAGTCACTCTCCCCGACCTGTAACATTGCATGGGGGTTTTGTGACCCATATCTAATTAACTTTAACTGGACTGTTCAAGAAGCACTTTAAGAACCTTTGAAATCCAGCTATGAATTGATCATTAATAAGTTCTGCTTTCCACAAATACTCAATTTAACTTCCTCAAGCATACCTCCTTCAGCAAAGAAGGCAACATTTCCTAGTACAGTGATGTAAAGCAGACGTCATCGGACATGTTGCTTAAAATTTCTGAATAAATGTGTTCAAGATTATTTATCTTGCCCCCTTTTCCTTTATTACAGCTAGAAGAATTAATTCAGCCACATGCTGAATTATGAAGAATAGTGAGATATTAAAGCCCTGGAAGAATGCTACCAAAGAAGCTTCTAATTGTTGCATCACCAGTGGGTATTTCTTATCTCAGCACTTGTATCTGCCCCATAACTGTATCCATTTCAGCTTGGCTGGAAATCTTTCAAGTGAAAGAAATGTGGAATCGAAGCATTCAGCAGTGTGATAGGCAATACTTTAATTATCAAAGGGAGATATTTCAAATCTTTTCTTAAAACTAAAATGGATGTCTAGGACAGGATTAGACTATAAAATAAACCATATTCAATTCCTTTCTATCAGAGCTACACAGAGCTAAGATATTCAATATTATTCAAAATGAAATGACATGTAATATTCTCTTTTACTTGCTCTCTGTGAAGAACCAAATTGTAAAATTTAAGTAATAACCGTGAATCTTTTTTTTAATGGTATCTGTAATGGTACCAAGAAATTCTACACCAAGCTGTAGCTTAAATAAATTTAGACTCTCAATAAGGAAATGACTGCTACACACAACAAATAATAGCAACTAGTTCAAACATGAGCCTTAGGATAACTTATTTCTTGAAAAAGCAGTTTAAGCTGAAATTCCAATTCCACTGCTTGTTTTATCAGATAGCTTTTCACTACAACACTTCAATGCCCAGTGGAATACATTTCACAGTAAAAGATTACCAGATTAATCCATGTTTAACACTCACACCTTTCAAGATGCAGATTTCTCAAAATAAATGTTACAATAGACTCCATTTACCAACTTTAGCAAACAGGTCATTCTGGATGAAAGAGAAATACACACAAAACACAATTCTAAATTGCAGTCTGCAAGGCCAGTAAGACTTATTTTTAACTGACTATCAAATGAGATTCTGAAAATTGTAAATTGGCTTCACCTTTTATTTTTACATTCAGTAGCAAAGTGTGTTCCAATGTTATATAGGTAATTAATACAAGATCATGGATTGGAGAATTTCTTCATGTAAAAAGACCTACATATTTTTCTTTATTATTTAGCAAACATTATTACACAGGTCCATTTTCTCATTCTTACTGAGGAAGTTTGTATGATGTATTCTTTTAGCAAAATAAAAAATACTTTTTTACTGAGCAGAAGGAGCTCTAGGGTTTTTCTTTCTCCCTTTAGATTATTCTTTGGTTACATCTTCATTAGCAAGAGCATCACAGTATCAATTATCTCTAGAACAAAATATTAGTTCTGAGAATTGTGTATCTAGGGGCCCTCCAGACATGTTGACAACCAAGAGTGTTTGAAGTTCATTAAGGAAAGATTCTGGAGACCATCTTTTGATTTAATTTCATACAGGTTAGACACAGATTGGGGAATGACTGGGAAATCTACTCCAGACGCAGACTAGTCTGATCCAAACTAAAATTTGCAGATGTACCCTATAAACATCTATTTCAATGTACATGCTGATCAAGTTTCCTCTCTTAAAAATTCTAGATTAACTCCCCATTTCATTATATTCCTTTTACTACAGTATACAGTGGTTCTCTCCATACTTCCTCCACTCCTTCGTGGTATGTTCCTCATAGTCCATTCTGTTTCAGATTATGACCTCCCTGCTTTCTTAAGAGAAGGTCTTTTTCTCAATGAGTGTTAAACATTCACTATTTATGCAAACTGCACTATTCTGAATTGCTGTTTTCCAAAGCTGAGATCAAGAGCAGTGTAGCAGAATACAATAGTAACTCTCCATTTTCATATATGAAGGTTTTCAGGGAAAAAAAACCCATAGAACTGCACAATTTCTAGCCGATTTTGGATTTGTTCAATTTAATGAAAATACCTTGCTTGCTGTAGGATGCTACGCACCTATTAAAATGCCTACAGAAGGAATAATTCATTATTGAAGGCTACATAATTTTGAAGTAATTTCTATAGATACCTATTATATTTCTAATGAATTTTATATGCTAAATCCTTATTATGAAATTCCACTATGGCCTTTTGTTCTAGGCAATAAAGCATAATGCATAGCATGTGTAAGTTTTGTGTTTATTGGCTTGAGAGAAACAGAACTGCTTAAAGAAATCTTTATAATGGCTTCTACACCTTTCCTCCCAAAGGGAGGAAAGTCCCAAAGGACTGCTAAATTATTGTGTGCTGAAAAAAAACACCTGACATGCATAATTTCTGTTGCTGTTTCACAGCCTTTGCAGGGCTGATCAGATTTGCCTAGTCATTGCCACAGCTTTTGCCAGTGGCTAAGATGCCTCTGCTTTTGCATCCTTGTCCAGTAAGGTGTTGTGATTTTAAAGTATACTCAAATTTTTAACATTAAATCTTCAATGCACTTTGAAACAAGCCTGTCAGATGCATGAGACCCTACAGAATCTTTAAAGCATAGCAATGCAAAACCATAATTTCTAAACTCCTTCCCCTTTAACAGAGGCAACATTATTCTATTGATAATGATGCAATGTAAACGACAGTACTGAACATCTGCTCAGATTCATTAGCCTAATATCTTTGTGATAGTATGAGGAAAAAAAAAAAAAAAAAAAAAAGAGGAAATAAAGTTAAAATCTACAGCCATATCTCCTAACATTAGAAAAACATAATGTGAATTATTTTGTCACATAACTTCTTCCAACAAGCAAGAAGACAAAGAAGTAAGAATAAGGATATTTTCTCTTAAGAGAATAAACCCAGATTCACATTTCCAAAAGTAGAATGTGGTGGAGAAAAACATATAAATCTTTGGAAAAAAATAACACCTTGTACAAAAAATAAGCACTTCAGCACATTTTAGATCCTGTGATAAAGCCGATTTCCTAGACAGACAAAGTGTGAAATTCTTGCCATGGCTCTTATTCTAAGTAAATTCAGTAGGTCACCATTCAGCATGTAGCCTGGAGCAGATCTCTTACTGAAGTGCTTACCATGTTCAACTACACAGAAAATGTTTCCTCTTGTTCAGCATTTTCCCCTGATGAAGCAAAAGATTAAGAGGATTAGATGCTTTTCATTGGATCAGTGTTGCAGTTGTTCCAACCTTTTGCAGCTTGTGAACATTTTACTGTCTTTCGAACATTCTTCCCTTCATTATTCCGCCTTTGATCTGCTTTGTGTTTCCCAGTGTCCCTCCCCTTCTTCACCCCTTTAAAGAATGACAAAACTTTGAAAACACCTGAAGACACTCTGAACCGTGTATGTCTCATATTTACTCCTGCTTAAGTGCAAAAGATTAAATAACCACCCAAGTGACAGCTCCCTTTCTGTAAAAAAGAACATATTTAAAAGAGTTCTCCTGCAAATATGCTATTTTTGCATTTTCCTGACTTCTTCCTAAGCATTTTCTATTTCTCAGTTAAGGCATGTGTACTTGTTAGAATTCATTTTCATAATAGGGTGCTAGGACACCAGCAATTAAAGAGAAAATGTAAAACCACTTTCACTTACAAAGGACACAACAACTTTATTGACTCAAAGAAATTTCCTCATTAAGAATACCAAACGCACAGGACAGGCATACATTTCTCTAGACTGTGCTCCTGGAGACTGAAGATATGGTACCCAGCTCCTGCCCTGTCTCACAGCTGTGTGAGTACAAGCTCAGAGTTTGACTAATATTCTCTTTTCCTGGAAGCAAAGGCAGAGCTAACATCCTGGTACACAGCCACACATTGAATGGCCCTAACTTCTGACCTGAAACAGACTCTTGCAGACATAATTGCAGCAAAATAAGGATGCACAGACTCCAGGTTTAACCAGAGGTGTACTACATTTAGACTTGGTCTTGTTGATGCAGACAACTACTACTTTTGATTCCCTTTGATACATAGCCCTCACCACATCCAATACTGTGTGTCCTGCAGTCTTGGGCAACCAGAACCTCCACTGCTCCAGTCTGTATTCCTCTGTGGATGTCTGATCTAAATTCCAAAATGCCTGGACCAAACCCAGACCTCTGACAAAACTGACTGTGTCACCTTGCCAGTGTTTATGTAAGGTTCATACTCCAATTTCCATCCATTACCCAGATTTTCTACAGGTCTCAAACATATTCAGATGAAAGGTGCTGTGCCATGCAGTACTTCACACAGTGAAGTATTACACAAATAACAATTAAAAATATGCTCTTATTTCATTTGGCCATGTTGTTGTCTATCTGAATTGGGTTTACTTGGGAGAGCTAATTGCTCTTATATGTGGGAGCATATACATACACACTTATAAAATGTAAGTAATTGAAAGATTCTTTGCTCTCTTTGTCCTTTTTACCAACATGCTCCCTGTGTGCTCCTGCTTGATCAATGGAATAAATGAAAGTGTTTCTCTGTGTGTCAACTCTCTGCTATTGTACCTGAATCATAATGCAGCTGTGACCTTGTACCTTGTCTCTACTGTACCAGTAGAGACATGTTGTGGGTAAGTCCCAGAGCAAAGAAGTCCAGGACCTTCCTGGAGATTGTTCCTTGCTGCCACATTGCTGGAAATAATGTCTGCAAGAAAAGCTGGGGTCCCCTCAAACTGTCAGTGTCCTCCTCATCTATGGCCAGAATCCAGTCACACGCACTCTGACATTTCATTCTAATCAAAACAAAAACTAAAAGTTACAAAATTCTCACAAAAAGAGTTTTCAGGACTAAATCCAGGGTCACCAGCTGGGAGGGCTGTGCAGAAGTTGGGAGGAATCTGCAAATCCCAGCCACACACTGGCTGCCCACTGTGCTGGTCAAGCAGGGCAGAAGCAGGATTGCTGCTGTCCAGGCAAGCTGCAACCTCCCATCAGTGTTTTCAGTGATCATTCTGCACTTTTAAACCACCAAAGGGTCTTGACTCAGCCTCAAACATAAATCTTCTCCTTGGTTAGGCTGTGTGAAGGTTCAATAACTAAGGCTGCATGCTATGAATAGGCTGTTGGCAAAAATGAGAGACCTGCAGCAACTATTTCCCAGCATAAATACACAAGTATTTTCAAACTTATCAAACCTTGTCTCTTTGTATTTCAAGTTACTGACTGTAGTCTAAAATGGGTAGTTTCCCTGTGTTTGCCTATTGGCAGAGAGTCAGTTTAAACAACCCTGATGCACACCATAGCCCCAGTAAATTTGTGTTCCACAGTGAGGTTCAATCCATAAGACTGTGTCAGAGTCTAATTTCTGTTTGAATGATTTATTTCAGCAGTCCCTTAGGTGCCTTTTTGAGAGCTAGGAGCCAAGAGGGCTAAATCAGTTGTCTAATATTTCCTTTTTATCATATATAAATCTTTCTCTCTATATATACATACATATATTTATATATATGGCTGAATGTGACTGTAATCGGTGAGGCAGGAGACTACTCTCTTAGTTTCACCATGTGAAAAAGCATCACCTACTGCCAGTCACTGAGGACATGAAAAAAGCAGCTTTTACAAATGGGACTGTTGGTCAGACGTGCAAAGCCTTTTCTGCTACTTGGCTGTACAGGAATAGGCAATCTTTAGCTAAGTTCCTTTATCTTCATTTGCACTAATAGCAGCCATTAAGCAAAGACTGAATTCAATCAGCTTGTCTCCAATGGGAGATAAAGTTGAAACCATCTGCTAGTTCTTAAAAGCAATGAGGCAAATTTTATTACAGAGTGATTTGGTTACTGATGCCCTTGTTTCAGCTGACACATTGAAGTCTTTCTCTTCTAAGTCTTGCTGAAGGTCCAAAATGAGATTGGAGTGCCCAATGTACTGTTTGTAAACATCAGGAAAAAGTACTATGGAACTACTGGAAGTAGCTGTTCAAAAGTGGCCTACCAGTCTTTTGGGTTGAGATGAACACGAATGATGGGGTCCCCAGAAGAGCCTTACAATGTATTCATTTTCTTTAAACTTTTTTTTTTTTTTTTTTTTTTTTTTTTTTGCCTCCCTTCTTGCCCCATTTTATTTATATGTTCAATTTTCTTGAAATAAACAGTATGGAAAATTAAAAATTAACGTGAAAATTGCACATGATCTTCTGGACTCAATCCTATTACAAAAACCACATCATAGCAAAATCTGTATAACAGTATTTAGATATCTTCATTGCATTCACCATGGCTAACTATATTTTAAGTAAACCCACATGTTAATTCTAGCTCAAACTTCCGAGACATTGATACTGGTAACAGCATGAACATCCTTGCTAACTCTTCATTTTCAAATAATGCAAAGAGGTCTGGACTACTTACTCCAACAGTAAATACATGGATAGAGACATGTGCTCTCTGAAATCTCATAAAACTCTTCAAATTCCTTTCCAAACCACACCGTAAGAGGTTGGGTGAAGTTGGCCCTTTAATTAGAGTAGCTATACAACACCTGTGAGTGTATACACCATGATAAATATATGCTATCATAAGGTATACAACACTTACACTGCTCTTAGGATGATCAGGTAATTATCAGATTGGAATAATTTTAAAAATCACATTTTCATTCACATCCTCATTCTATAGGAGGCTAAAGAGGTTGGAGCTGAACTGGTACAACTACTTGAATGCCAAGAGGTCTACAGTTCTTTCTGCTCATTAATGGAAAATAAAAAATTCAGATTATTCTTCATAGCCCTATTGCCCAAGACTGCAAATTATTAAGCCAGTTGCTGGCTGCACAGACTGGGAAAGACTTGAAGGTTACAATTAGATGAGCTACTAGAGATAAAGATTTGGGCAGAGGCTCCCTGAGCCAGAATTTAACACACCTGAGAGAATTAGAAACCTGAACATACTGCAAGGACTTGGGAACTGCAGTCTTGTTCTGTTAAAAATCTCTGATATAAACTGAACGCTGAACTGCTGGTGCTTAAGTGGCTTCTCCTTACAACTAGATATTTTTCTCTCTTCTAGGATTTTTCAGCCGTGTATAAGGTTAAGGCTTAGATCAAACATTTCATTTGTTTCACCTACTTTATTCTCCCTGTCAAACTCATGGGAAAATAAAAAATGCTTTTGTAATAAGCTCACTGAATAAAACAGCTGTTCACTTTCTTTTCTGAGTGACACAGTTGTATTAGATCATGATCAATTCTTGTTTTCCACAGTGACACTACTGTGGTAGGAAGCATTACTGGCTATTTGGAAGTTCTATTCTTGCAAATAAATAAATGTAAAAGTCCAGTCTGCTACCTCTATTGTAGTGTTGTGACATTCAGATTTATGGGAACTGTCCAGACTTCTCTAACTGTAATTAGCTGGAAAGTCTTAGGCAGATGTCTCTTCTTACTTTCTTTTCACTGCATGCATGATATAAGTAATTACTAGTTTTGGTCAATAGGTCTTGAGAACAGATTTCTAAGTCTGAACTTCATTTAAATTTTTCACCATGCTATTTTCTTTTTGTCCATCTTCATCAATTCAGAGGTTAAAAAATAATAAAAATCTACTGAGAAAAAAAACAAAACAAAACAAAACCACCCCCATAGTAAACCCAAGCAGCTTAAGAGGTGATTTGATAGCAATGGAAAACTACAAACATTTCTTTTGGGCTAGGAAGAATAAGGGAAATGCAGCTGTATTTATTCAACTGAGTCAACTGTTATTGGGATTATAAATAATGTAGAAATGCCTATAGAAATTAAAAAAAAAAAAAAAAAAAAAAAAATGCAAATTTTATTCACAGGAAAAAAAATCTCTTGGGAAAAGGTTTAAGCAATTTGGGGGTGGAGCTTATAGAATTTTAAAAACACAGGTCCAAAATAAACATCTCCTGTAATAAAAAGTAAAATGACATCTGTTCTATAACTGAAAATATGGATCAATTACACTGTTGGCAAAAGGCTGGGAGGTAGAATATCCTTGTAATTTAAATATGGATTAACAAGGGCTCCAAGTTTCATATTTTTATCGAGCAATTTGATATTTTCAATAATCAAAGAAGACTGCTTACAGCACTCTCAATCTAGGCAGAAAAAAAATTACTTCTTATTTCAAGAAGACACCAATGGCTTGTTTTTGTTTCCTTTTTATTTTTTCCTTTTTTTATTTTATCAGAAGGGATGGGCAAAAAGACATACTCAAATAATGCTCAAAAAAAAAAAAGCTAAGATTAGTTTTAGTCACTCAAAACAATGACGTCAGAGGAACTTAATTTTATGCAGAGCCAAGTATTCAACACATGTGGCCACTAGGAATACATAAAGAGGTGAGTGTATATTTTGAGATTCTGGGTTAGCACATTTTAGAAGGCAAATTAATCACTCTACTCCAAGGGATGAATTAAGTGTTTAATAATCTTAGCGATCTCTGACTACACCGTGCATGTAGGGCACAAAGATACCAATAATGTCTATGGAACCAGAATTCTCTTCAGGTTTTGAGTTTAAATAAACCATTCTATGCAATCATCTGTAGGAAAAGGCGGCTTGAGCTGTTACAGAGCATTACATTAATATATCTCGCTGATGTTGCAGCAATATCAAATGTCTTTCAAAATCTGCTTGTCTGGAAAAGTTTTTCCTTCCTCACTAATGGACAAAAAAAATCATAGCTGAGCTAAAACACTTCATTGACTTCTGCAGTATTTCACTCTCGCTGACAAATATTTGTCTTACATTGAATTCTGTTATGTCATAAAGTTTATGGATCATCTGTAAAGATGTGGGCTGTAGCAAGGGACTAATGTTTCCCATTCTGCATTTGTGGTGTAGTTCCTGTATATGACTGGATTCTAACTTCATATTTTTCCAAGCCTAAGGATCTCCACATACTGTGAATTAATTTTAACCAGTGTTTCCTCTATGTGCTTTTATTGATTTCAGGCATTTCTTAACAGGCACAGTCAATTACAAGAATTTTCAGTTTTGAAAGGGAATTATGACATCACAATTAGAGAGAAAATACTTGTAAGAAAAGTTGGGTCAAAGGATACTGTGTGCATATTATATACACCTAACTATTTTAGCAAAAAATACCTTTCCTTTTCCTTCCCTGCTTCTGAATTTAATGTACCTATGTCATTATTTTAATCCCATTACATTCCTTAGTGCCCATAGAGTGAAGACTTTAGCTCCATTTAATACATCTAAACCCATTGCCCTACTATATTAAATTCCAGAATCATTTTTTTCTTTTCTTTTTTTTTTTTTTTCAGCTGTTCCAGGCAGGGTTATTAGAGTAAAAGTAGAAATGGCATAAGCATGGCTTCCACACAAAACCCCTCTGTCTTTGCCTATGATATTTCATTACCTGGCAAATATTTAATTAAACCAAATCAAAGCAGTCAATCACATAGGATATTGGGCTAGCTCAGAAGGCTTTAAGGAGTCAATATATCCCAGTTGAAAGTTCAAGAATTTTATATAAAAATAATCAATTAAAATCAAATATTTCTGAGGAAAACACTGGGTTAGAGCTGTTTTGACAGTGACCTAAATTAACGCAAATGGAAACCAACTTGTCACAGACTCAATAAGACTAAACAGCATCTCGAAAAATCAACCAATCTTTTTTGATACAAAAATGTAGAATTAGCTGTGTATGTCTCATTAAAGTAAAATTTTTGTGGAAGCCATCCCAAATAAATTTCTTAAATGGCTATAGTAATTTCTTTTTTATCATTCTTAGTTATAAAAATCAAAGAACAGGAGATGATACTCTTGTTATTACCATTCAGAATGAAACCTTGGTCTAAATTTCTGAGACAACAATAGCCTGATTCACTCTACAAGAAAGGAAATATTTCCCCTTGCTGTCAAAACACTGCCACAAAGCCATTTTGCAGAAACTTTTGGATAAGCTTAAGGAAATATCCCTTACATGCAGATGAAGACTCAAAGACAAGATTGGGTGAGGTGAGCAAAATATTTTGAAACAGTGGATGTTCTGCCTTTGATGGAATTATGCACCACTCATACACTATTTTATCTACCTCTCCAAGAAGATGATACCTGTTTCTGGATGGAAAATGTGGGCTTTCTCTTCTGAAAAGTTGGATTGTTAAGATGTGATATGGTAGGAGCTACATGAGATAGAGTAATTCTTAAAATTAATTCTTAGCATCTATATCAGAAAACCATTATTCAATCAACTGTTCATTAAAGTTTGCTAATGATATATACAAAGAATGCTAAAATAGGTGTTTCCATATATTTAACTCCTGAATAGCTCAAATTCACAAATTAACTTTCTTGAAATTGCACTGTTTTTTCTATAGTACACATTATTTCAACTAGTTATTCAATCAGAGTAACTTCAGGTGAGATTCATTACAAAGCTAAATCCAACCCACTCTTTCTGAAGACAGTGAATCAAAAGATTCCTCACTTGGTAACCAAGGAAATCCATCTCATTCTGAATCAGACATCTAAGATCCCTCCTCAGAGTGGTTCATTTTCTCTACTTCTCTACAAGTAAGATGTAGAGAGCCCACCATGATTTATTTACATTTAAACACAGATGCCTAAAGTGGTAGCAGAAGCCATCTAAGTGTCAGGATAGGTAACTTAGAAACTGTCTCTGCAGCTGAACAACATCTTCTTAGAACAGTTGAATGTAGTTCCAGGACTCATTCTTTGAGTCAGACAGGCAGCAAAACTCATTGCAGGGGCTTAATCATCAGGAGTTGATGGATATATCCTGTAACACATCATAAAGCAAACAAGTCCATCAGCACTGACTCAATTCAGTCTGTGCCTAACCTCATAATCCCCCTACATACAAACCCCTCAGCTTTTAGGTGGGTGCATGTACTGTGAAGAAGAATGAGAAATATCCTGGTGTAGATTTTGTACACTTTTTTTTTTGTAGGGCTTTTTCTTCTGTGAAATAATATAGTTACTGTCACACTGAAATCAAATTGGTGTTGACATGGTCCTCAGTTTATCATTTCTGTAGTGAATAGCCTTGTGGATTTTAACACCCATTGAAGCTCCTCCTGATGAAATGCAGACATTTTTATTGCACAACAGCATGGGAAGGGTAATAAAAAAAAGGAAAAAAATTTCTTAATGTCAAATAAAGTCATTTGGTTATCAGAAAAGCTAAATATCAGAAAAGTTACCTATTGTGTTGTTACACAGTATATGCTATCAGCATATTTTAATATGGAACTATAATGCTAACATAGAGTTAATTTCTAGTGCCTCTAACATTTCCTTCATTGTACACAGACTTGTAATTAAGTTTAAATTATCCTCAAGTAGTTTGATTTATAAGAATCTATGTATGAGTATACTCCTCAGAAAACTTTACAAAATTAATTGACAGAAAAAAAAATTTACTAAGAAGCGTGATATCATTCTCATCTGTCATTTATCAGTATATGAAATAGATGGGATAAAAAAACACATTTTATAAAGTCAATCCCTCTAAAAACCTACTATTAAACACAAGAGGGGAAAAACTGTACAAGAGAGACATCACCCATAATTCGATCAATAGAAAAATAGAAATTCTTGTTAAATATAAAGTATATCCCAGTCAATTGTTTGAAAACCCTTTTTATGTGTGTTAACTATTCTTTCAATTTAGTGCATCAGGTCCTGATTCTCACAGGATTTTAAATTTGCAAGCACTGCCCTGAATGCAGCACTGTGACTGAAGTTTGGTACTCATGTTTTGCCAGCATCACAGCCTCATGAGAATCACTTCTGTCAGAAAGGAATTCAAAAAGCTCATGCACCAAATGCTTGAGGATTCCTCATTTACCTGTTGCCGAACTTTTGAGAAGAAACAAGTTACAATGCATGTCAGGATAAAAAAAGATGCTGGAATGATAACTACTTGAATGACTGTCTTCACTGAAAAACAAAACAATAAGTATTTAGGAAGTTTCTTGTCCCCTAACAGCACCAGAGAAATTAATCAATCCTCCCAAGAAAAGATCTGCCCTCACAGGAATCTTTGTATTACTGCACAGGCTCTGTGAGCCTTTTCAAGTGTGCAGTGAACAGATGGAGGTTGTTACAAGCTTTTCAAACCAGTGTTTACTGCAAACCTTCAGGCAATCTGTCATGGTTTTTTGTATTCCCAGGGACTTTTTAAGTTCTTGGAAAGGGACTAAAATCATAAATGTTCCTTACTAATTCACTTCTGCTTAATTCATAAGCAAACTTTTATATGCAGTATCAAAAACATGTATAAAAGGTGAAGGCAATTATTTGAACCTCTCAAAAATATCAAATAACTTTTGAAGATGGACCTGTATTCATTGCTGTATTCAGAGAAAGCAGACTTTGTTGAAATGACTGGATCCTTTCCTAGACAATAAGGTGTATTTTTTTCTTCCAGTTATTGACAAGATTTGTAGCTGTAGAATAATATGCAAAACTACAAGTCTCGTTCTCTGCTGTTCTGTCAACAAGAGTGTTCTCTGAACCAGATGAGACTTAGTGTAGTTTCAAATTGTCCAAGATAAGGAGCAAAAATTGTTGTGCCCTTATTACCAAGATACTAATTTTACCTTTACCTAAGCATTCCTGCAGGGTTATTTACATATCAATGCAATCTTTCCCCTAATATTTTTCATAGTGAAAAATAAGGAAGAAATTAAATATCTCCCTCAGAGGCACTTACAGAAGTGTATAATTTTTTTAACCTTTGTTATTTCCTATAAATAATACCTGCTGTCTTGTTTTTATAATAATATGTATACTTTTTCTAAAAGCTTCAGAAATTGCACTGTTTGAAATTTTTATGAGGAAAAAAATTAGAAAAGTATGGTGTGATCACTAACAAGTTTTCTTCTAAATTTCATAAAAAGTAGCAAAATATAGTTTAATTTCTGTTCAGATGACAGTTGCAGAGTTCCTGGACTCTTTTTCTCCCAATGATTTCACTAATGAGTCACTACATCTGTCAGCAGACAGTGCCAGTTGTAAATTGCTGACAGGCAACAACCACAATTTGAGAGGATTCTTTCACAAGGTTTCCTACTCCTAATAACATCATCATTGACATCCCAAATTGTCTCTTGTACTTGAAATGACAAAAGGTCATCAGACAAATATTTTTATTTGTCTAACCAGCAGCAGCAACCATCTAATGCCTAAAGGTACCCTGACAGATCATTTAAAAAATCACAGTTGGTAGACAATAATCTATGAAAGCAAAAAAATGCCCGCAGCATAACTGAAGCCAGTCCCTTCAAATTACAGAAAAGTTTGGCCAATGAAAGCAAAACCTGCTAATCTTGAAGCTTAGAATAATATCTTACTTTCATCTGTATCACATACAGTAAGAAAAATGCTTGTATGCTTAAGGGTTTTGCTGTAGGTTACATGGTGTTTTACAGATTGGAGATCCTGGGATTTTTTTATTTATTCATATTTACATAATCATTTTTAAAAAAACCCAAACCTCTTGCTCTTTTTCATCACACCCTATCTTATGCCCAAGGACAAACCAATCTGGTTTGTGAAGCTGCAAAACACAAATAGAGCCAGCTCACACACTGAGCAGGTGATGAAAGTCAAACTTCCTCATCAATTATTTCTGATGCTTATGGGGATACGCAGGGCTTTGTTGCTAGTGACAGAATGATGTCTGGGCAAATCTGTCCTACTGGCCCAAGGGTAAACTTCCTATAAGAGCCAAGCAACCAAAACCATGAGGAAACACTATGTGTGGTCTTTACTGTCTTTCAATTCAAAAAAATTCTGTTCCAAAAGATTAACTGATTCACTGCTGTCAGGGTCCACACTACATGCAGAGTCCTGATAGGTTCTTTAAGGGATCTCAAAGCACAAAAGACACAGCAGGGGACAAAACCAGCTTACTTTTCCAAAAATGCACTTTATTTAGTGCCAACCAAATGCAATAGGGGGACAGAGAGAGAGAGAAAAGGGGTTAGGGATTATAGCTACCAAGACAGGCAGATGATCCTTGTGGTACCAGCCAATAGATGTCTGTCGCTGTCCCGGGAGATCTCAGGGGTCTTCTTTAAGAAAGTCACCTTTTATAGTCCTTTTCCAAAGTGAGTGGCTTCTGGCCAAAAGGTGGGAGGATTTATGGGCTATTGTATGTGGAGATCGTTGCTCCAAGAAACAGGTGGAAACAGGATGCCACAGCCAGTACCCTGCTCAAGAGCAGTGTACCATGGCAAGCTCCAAGAACACCAACAAACAGTCCTTGGCAAGCATCCACCTCGGCCAGGCTAAAACTCTGGTCCAGAGAGAGTGGTGGGGGTCCCAGGGTCTCAGTCTCTGATGATGGTTGTGAGGCACATCAGTGAAACTTCGGACCGACTCTTACAACTACCCAAAATCTTTGAAATTTCCCTGGCAATCTTATACAAATGATGTAACTCAGCCTGAGAAATCTCAGTGTTTCATTCCTCGAAACACCTAACAGAGCACTCATCCTGAAACCCAACATCCATGGGATGAGAAGCAGTGATAACCCTCCAGCAAGGTCAACAGAAATCACTTCTGGGATTTTGCTTTTCAGTCAGAGAAAAATTTAAATCACTAAAAGAACATTAAGTTATACAATAAGTTGATAGAATTCCTATTTTAATGTATAGCTTTTACAAGTCTAGGAGCAATAATCCAACTAGCACATACAAGCCAGGAAAAACTCAGCAAGCTGGGAATATTTTAGTTGGCATTGCACTGTAAAAGGGGTTTTAAACTTCAGTGAAACCACATTGTTACCCGAAGCATGTGAACATATTCAGAAACCATTTCAAAAGTCAACCATCTGTAGATTTTGAAGCTATGGGAATGCTACAGGCAGCTGAGCATTTCTATTGCTTGGTAATGAGCAGCATGATAAATCTCAAATGGACCCTTGTTTTCCAAATGGTGAAAGGATTGTGGTTAGGCCTATCAAATGCCTCATGTCCCATAAGGTTCTTGCAGCCTTTTCCTTATCAAAGGGTCTTTCCTGAACCCCAGGAGCTGAGGTGTATACCATGACCAGGTACCTGGCCAAATAACACCTTCTCACCACAGCATCTACCTGAAATGGTGTCTGCCTGAAATGGTCCCACTACAGCAGTGTCTGCAGGCTGGTAATGCTGCAGAGAGGCTGCAGGAGGTCACTTGTGCCAGCAGAAGCAGCAAAGCACTCCTGTGCATGCAGGCACTCAGGACAGCAGATGAAAAACACAGTGCATGCAGAGGGTTTTTAGCTTTGAAATCTCAGAGAATAAATAGGCATTACGTACATCCATACACATTATTGCATGCATATTTATAATTCATGGAGCAACAGATACATTAGAGACATGGCAGTTTGTTCATCTAATTTATTTGTTTGTTATAAAACCTTTTCTGTAGTGTTTAGCACACAATGGTCTAGTCAGGAAGAATCTGCTTATCCACTCCTCAGACCATAAATAAAGAGGAGTGTTGTGAAAAAACATTTAAGAGGTAGGCATTGCAAAAAATAAAGAGATACAATAAGGACATGATCTGATATATATTTTAACACAATAATAAAAAAGCATCTGCTACTGGACATCTATTAACGACTCAATAAAGACCAAAAAATCCCCTTTCAGTGTATTGCATGATGATGACCTTACGCTCTTTAATTACTCCACAGCTTTAGTTTATTTTCAAGTATCAATATATGATTCATGGAAAGAAAGGTCCACAAAGAGGTTATGTAACACTTTTACTAGTAGCTGTTAGGGAATATCAGTACCTTAGTCTTGCAAAAAAGTCCTCACCAAAAACTAGTAGAAACATGTTCACTGGTACAACTTTGTCTATTTAAAACAAAAAAAAAATATGCTTATTTCTGCCTAGAGAAAAGAAACAGAGAAATACAACATCAGCTCTGATACATAAGCCACCCATGTGCATGATTTTGACAAAGTTAATTTCTAGGAAAGCATAAATCTCTTCTGTTATCACTATTTCTAAAAATTCTTCAAAAAAAGTACACAGTATTCAGGGGGGGGGGAAGATAATGAAGCTTTTAGGATTTTAACACTAGTACAGTCATACTGAGTCATTTTATGCACAGCATATGTTTGCATCCTCTGTCAGATAGGATGTGAACCCTCTTTAGGGAGATTTCATAAGTATTTAGTCTTTTTATACATTCCTCTGCTCTGTTCTCATTCAGTTCCTCCATAGCTGGAATCTCTTGAGTAATTTGTTATTTATCAGAACAAATAAATATTTTATCTCTTTGATGAGGCTTTATATATTTACTCTATTGCTTTATAGTAAAATATATACACAATCTTTTTCTTTGTAAGGTGATTTCAAGCACCACAGTTAAGGTCAGAATGTAAATAAAGAAATTGATTAAATGTCAGTTTACCTAGATTAGCTACATCTTAAAGGATTTTTAAGAGATTGGCAAAATGGTTTTATGCATTCTAAAAATAAATAAAGGTAATACCTCTGATAGAGTGGGAAGAAAAACTACAGTATATAGGGCTCATACTGAACTCCTGATTTGATTTATAATTATAAAGAAAGTAAAATGGATGTTTAGAAGAGCTCAGGAGCTAGCTACTAAAAAAGCCCAGACACAAAATTAGAAAATTTGAGCTATTCAGTTTGGGCTTTGACATGAGATAATTTTCCTTGTAAGAAAGCCATCTTTCCTTTACAACATTAATCTCACAAAACAAAATGGGGCTCTCTACCACAGCAAAGTCAAATACTAGAGAATATAATTCGTGATGTGGTGTAATAAGTCAGGTTCTTTTGCGTGCAAAACTCAAGAAGTACAATTTGGATCACATCTCTGTTTTAATGGTGTATTTTATACAGGATAGAAGCAAGATAATTCACCTTGGGCATTTTTTCTATGTTGAAATAATAGATTCATTAGAAACCCATCCTAAGTTCCATCTTGAGGGAAGAGAGAGGTGATTCAGTGACAGTTAACAAATCTAAGGTGTTTTCAAAATGACACAGGTCATGAGAAACATGCAAAGGACACCTGACTTGTTTTTAGAACCAGACTCTGTTTTGATGTAATTTCACTCAAAGCCACAAAAATTATACAGATTTTTAGAAAAAGTACCTTCCACAATTCATACCAGACATTGTTTAGAAGGAATGAGAGAGTTAACCACAGCCAGACCACTAGGCAACAGAACTCTATTTATTCACAAATGCTGATACAACAGGAAGGAAGGCAGCATGATGGATTGTCTACCCCATGCCCATCAACATACTAAGAAAAACAAAGAAAATTAATTGATGTATGCATATTATTAATGCTGTTTGTCTAAGATTTTTAGGAAGGCCTAGGAGACAGATCTCAGCTGATCACACATGCAGAAAAGACAAACTGAGCCCACTTTTAATTAGTGGAAATACTGGAACAATAACAGCAGATTCCCTATTTCCCTGGCAAGGACACTTGAATTCATGCAGTAACCTTCAGAACAAGGCTCTTTGTGGCATAGGGCATTCCAAAATCATAAAAATGAAACAAATATATTTATTTTACAAAAGTAAGCACAAATACTCAAAGGTAACATGACAGGATGGGTCAATCAGTTCTGCAGTGTTCATCCAAGCAATCAAAATTCCTCTAGGGTAAAACTGAAAGTAAAACTGCTAAGCTCCAACTATCCTTAGTTGTTTTCAACAGATAAAGTTTATGAGCATCTAAATAATTACACATTTTTTTATCTCTTTCATTTGTTTAGAATAGATATTGGCTCTATCTCATATGTCAGATAACAAAGTAGACCCTATGAATATTCTTAACTGTATCCTTATAAACCATTCATTTTTTTCTTCTTTACAGGATGGAAAAAAAAAAAAGAAACTTAGCAACACTCACAACAACTTGTCATATTTTTAAAATATTTACCATTAAAGTAAATCAGAAAAGACAAGTCAATCAGAGATTAGTATTAACAAATACATGACAGAAAAATGTGCACCATGACCTTACAAGAAGGAAAGTGCTGAAAAATGGATAGTTTAGCAGGAAGTTTAAAATTTAATCCCTGAATGTGCTACTTATCTGCCCATGTAGTTCCTAAGAAGATATTCCCACTGGGACTTGTTAAACAGGTTAAAATTATTTGTGTAAATTATGGTAGCAGAGTCAGGCTCTTAGGGAGCAACACAATATGGATTGCTGTTAATACAGCTTTCGAGATGATGAAAGGGAAAAAAATACTCCCAAATAAAGACATAAATAAATATCTAAAAGAGGAACATCTTCCTGAATCCTGAGTCAGGGACTTTCAGCTGCTGCACATAAAAGAAGCAGCCAGGAGCCACCTTAACCCAAAAAAACATGAACAGATAGTTATTGTCACAGCAGTATCTCATTTGGGGTTTACACCAAAGGTGTACCCCAAAGTTGAGTTTTCCAGGAGCAAACTTTGCCCATCCACTCCTTGACTCACTCATGCTGAGGGCAGTTCTCACCACCCTTCCACACATGCCTGCTCCCTATGGGAATGCTCCATTTACAGCAGAGCTGGCCAAGCACAGAGGACTCCCCTCTTCTCTCAGCCCAACTTCTGGCCCCACCACGAGCCAGATGAGGATCCCAAACAACCAGGAAGGATATGCTTTGAGCTGTTTGTTTGGAACATTGTTTTTCATGCTGGTTTAGCTCCCACATCCAGTCATTTGGATTTCACAAGTGCTAAAGCAGAGAAAAAGCAAAAAGTTCATTAGTTCAGCAGTAGGTTTAGTCAGGCTGAACAGTAGCAAGCAACCTGATCCTTCACCATGGGATTCAATTCATTGCAAGGGTTTGTTGTAAAGCAGATAGCATAGGAAAAAACCTCAGGATTAAAAACAGAAGAGGGTATGAGCTCTAGATAATATGAGTCATACTTTTCCAAGAAAAAAAATGTAAAAATAGCTACACTGGCACAACAAAGGAGACAGTGATTTATGAGGGGCAGAAGAGATGAAAGCAGCTGAAAACAGAAAGGACTATGACCTTCCAAAATCAGACTTGTCATCAGAAAAAAATCACAATATGAAGCTTCAATTAAATTTTTTCAAGTGTTATCTTTCAATTATTTACTACAAAAATGTCTTATATCACATTTTCAGCCTTTTTACCAGGAGATTTGCTCAATGTTTGTGCATGCCCTACACATCTCAAGTGAAACACTGAGGATTTCCAGTGAAAACCTGTATGCACGTAGCCAACCTGATCGTCTGTTGAAAATGCTTTTCTATATTTTTCTCTCCTTTCCCTTGTGCCCAAGGTGCTGAGAACTAATAGCTTGCTGTCAGTGCCAGTGCTCTGTGGAAGAGAATGGTTCTGAGCTGATCAGTTAATAGCTGAGAGTGAAGAATGACAAAAAATTCTCTACAGTCACAGCACATACCTGTCTGCTCTTATCACCCTGGATGGAACTCAGAATGCAGCTTCTACTTCACCCTGAAGTTTAAACTAAGATCAGAAATCAGCAGATTTTAGTATTAAGAGCAAACCCACACAGAAATATAACTAACACTGTGAATATATGGTTTCTGTATCTGTACGGTACCTGTATCTTATTTCTGCATTGCACTGAGACTGGTAACAAGATGTAATTCCACTGCCCACTGACTCTACTCCAAATCCCTGCATTTCCTTGGAGAAGAACCATGCCCTGAACTTCTTTAGTGCACACACACTCCTTCAAATCCAGCACAGAAAATCAACTCCTACCGTAGAGACACTCATCAAAGAAATTTGATGCTGATTTAACACTCTCATTCTTAGGCTGATGCAGGCTGCTTCTGAATTTTCTTTGGTTGTCTGCCGTTGTCCTAAAATTTCTTAGCCCCATTAGTACTTGACTCCCACTTCACAAGCTGTGAAATCATTTTCAAGCAATGAATAAATTCTCTGCAGGATTATACAGTATTATTAACAAGTAGTTGAAAATTAATGTACCCTTAGCTGTGAGAAAGACAATGAGTCATAACACCTTGCATACTGTTTAAGCCTGGAAATAATAAAGAGAATCTAGCAAGTCATACTCACAACCTGTGAATTTGATAGGTATTGTTCAGGGATTTGTCCTTGTCCCCAGTTCATGCAAACCTTTTCTGTGTCATTTTGTGTATGTGTGTTTCCTTGTGAACTAAAAAATATAAATTAATAATTTAAAAAAACTTTTTTTTTTTTTTTTTTCTGAGCGTTTTTCAGGGTAGTGCTATGACTCTAACACTTAAAGAACATTTTTAAAATCATGCAGGTTATTTAAACACGCAATGGTTCATATGTCACATGCAAATCCACTATAAAATGTCAGATACTTAACACTCCAAAGCTTTGAAATCAATAACAGCAATTATGCACACATTGAAAAGAACTGTTGCCCTTTGGTAACTTATACCTTCTGTAAGCAGGTACTTCACACTTTCCAGCAAAGCCAAATGCTGCACTACTGACACTGGTTAGAGTCTGTCTGTGAACACATAACTAACTGTCATGTCATTAGCAGCGCTGTGTTTCAGGAGGACTTCGTTTTTATGTGCATTTAACTACTTTCTTTGAGTCCACTAATTTACAGCTATGTTTGCTCCAGATGGAAACATTTAATCTAATCTATGCCTCACTTTCTATACTGTTCATGACAAGGCTTTCAAGACATTTAAGAGAGAGGAGGAGGGGAAAAGTGATCTGTGAGATTTTGTGAATGATTAAAGGCTCTGCGACTGCAGAAGGAGCAGAGGGATGTTTGGCATGCTACTTAGAGTTTTTATTACCAAGCAAACAGGAGAAATAATCTCCTTCCTGTCACACTACTCTGCATCCATCAGTGCTCATACAGAAGCCTTGTGAACAGCGGCAGCAGGGACAGACTCAACATCTGGTGCCCTGTTTTTTGCAAGTCTCAGATGTTTTGCTCTGTGTTCCACCAGTGAGACCAGGGCATAGAGACTGAAAAACCAGACTCCTTGAAACTCTCCCATTTGTTGAACCAAGATATTGGGATAAATCCAAGTGAGACTGTGCCTTTCTTCACTTGTACCTGCTTCTGTTGAAGTGTCAGAATGCTAAATATTGAAAATCTCATTTTGAGGCATCCACATATTCTTAGGTATTTCAGAGGTTCATAGACATCTATGTCAGGTTTGCAGCCAAGTTCCCAGGCCAGGGCTAGCTGCACCAATGCTGAGTTTCCTTGTGTTCAGCCTCTAGGGCACCTTCCTCATCAAAGAACATTGCAGTTTCTAAAAAATTAATCTTTTCAAAGCACAGATTTAAGTGGCTTAATCACTAACATAACATATTACACCAGTCACACACAAGCAGATCTGTAATTTAAAGTACCAGGATTCTGTATGGAAGATTGCATCAATAGTTAAGAACTGAGGAGTAAATCAGTTGTTAACTTTTACTTTGGACAGCTTCAGTTTCCACATCTGTGAGAGGACAGATGTTAGAAAGGGCACAGAGGAATGGCTGAGGATAGGGACCAGATGTTTTGTGAAGAAGGGTTAAATAGGCTAGAGTTGGAAAAGGGATGTCTGAGGACAGGGGAGGGAAAGATCTGCAAAATCCTTAAGAGGGCAGATAAGGTGGGTAAAGAGCTGTTCTTCCCCAAATGTTGATACATAGGGAACTTCTATGAATGGCCACTTAGAGATGCAGGGCTCCTTATCCAAACAATCAATAGCTCAAGTCTGAAAGCTGATGCTTTCAGAGAGAAAAGATGGGATCAGAGGTACGTAGAATCTCTGAAAAAACTAATCAAAATACAGTCAGATATCTGAAATACTATTTTTACTTTAAAATCCAGAGGAAGTATATGGGTATCTTGATATCAAAAGAAATGTTGTGTTTTGATAACTAGGACATAAGTCATGCATCAGGAGGCAAGCATCATCCAAAATAAAGATCATCTGAGGCTGGTAGGGAGTTCACAGCCTCTTGGTGGTTGTGAAAAAAGAGTAAAAAAATTAGCTAAGAAAGGGCAAAAAAACACCAGTCCTGTTAATTGCTGATAGCTGCTCATTTTTAAGCAGTCGGTGACATTTCTGCTCTTGCATTTTCTGATGGTTTTCACTTTGAACCTAAAAAAGATAATCATCAGTACCATAACCTGACAGATAACGTATTAAGCTCTGCATTTAGTTTTTCTCTCCCCTGTTAGCCAAATCCTGGAGAGGCCAATTATATTGTCTATACCAGCATCAAATACAACAGGACCTATAGTTTGGTGTGCTAGTGATTATAAACACCAAACTACACTCTGAATAAGGATTGTGCTGTGAAGTTGTGTTTCCACTTTACTTGAACTGCTTTTGAGTAGAAACACATTTTACCTTGCAATGTAGATACTTTCTCAGGAGTATTATTTCTGACTACAGGAAGACACCTGTGTTGTGCTTCCTTCTCTAATTACAAAGGTCAAATAATTCACCATATATGAGTTTTTCAGTTCTTGTCATTTTTCGACATCATGATTAAGTATGATCTATGTTTCATTTATTAAATCCATTATATAAATAATAAATATAACACTTTGTCAATATTTGATAAAATTGCTAAGAATTTCTACTTGGAAAAATTAAAACCAGAGAACTCTGCTCTCAGGCAAAATGCATTGACTTTCCATTGATGTTTAAAAACTTTATAATCATCTGTTTCACAACTGCATTTCAGGCAATTTCAATGTTTAAAAAAAAAAAAGAACTCCATTTTTGAGCAAAGACAGAGGCGTTGCAAGAACAGAGAGCAGGAAATTGAATGCTTCAGTGAAGAACAATTAAGGTTAAAGAGACATTCTTGATAATATATCAAGGTAGTGATAGATGAGCAGCCTTATATTTTTTACACATGGCATTTCTTTTCATAGTAAGAGAGTTCTAGAAATTAAAGCAATGTTTTCAAATGAAGCCACTTGACTTTTATAGTACTGGTTATTGTTAGCTTCCTATATAAAATACACATGACATTTTAAAAATGAGACTGAAGGTTAAAGTCCTTCACTTAGAAAAAGTGAGTTTTTCTAGGAGTGTTTTAAATGCTGGTTGAAGAAAATTGTTTTGGAAAACCTTTTTTTGTCTGAACTTCTCTACTTGGCTCAGTACTAAAAAAACATGTATATCAAAGTTAGTTTGATGCAGCCATGTACATTTGTGTAACTGTGGGCAAGGACTGGAAATCATCTCTATGAAGGGTAATTGAAGGAGTCTGGGCAGTTAGGGCTTCACACAAAAGCCCATGTGTTCTGTGGTATCCTCAACTGAATAGAGACTTTAGGACGTCTGTGTAAGGTTAAAGACACGACCGGGATTCTGGGTAAAATACGGAATTTCAGGCAATTCCATGGCCAGGAAGGAAGGACAAGCTATGTGGTCTTAAACTCCTACCTGAATATGAAAATTGTAAAATAACAGAATCATAGAATACCAGGTTGGAACTCAATGAGCATCTGGTCCAAATTTTGTTGTCAAAAGCACAGTCTAGACAAGGTGGCCAAACAACCTGTCCAGGTGAAACTCAAATGTGTTCAGTGCTGAGGAATCCACCTATTTCCAGAGGAGATTCTTCCAATGACTGATTTGTTCTAATTGTGAAAAATCTTCATGTGTCTATTTGGAACCTTCCAAGAAGTAACTTGTTACTCCTCATCATTTACATGTGATTCTTCATAAAAATGGAGCTTTCATCTTCTTTGTAAAGCAAAAGATGTCTTCCAACCTATAAAATGAACATCATAAAAATTTATTTCATATTTGGGAGTACAGACAAGGGACTGAGACACCCAGGAACCTGGCAGTGTTTGAAGGCTTCAACACTGTTGGCTGAAGAAAGTGCAAGTGTCAAGATATTCATCCTTCTAACAATGAGGATTAATTTTCTAAAATTTTAAGTCCAGCCTAAAAAAGAAGCCTTTGTGTGAGTCCTCCTTCTTCGCTTTGTCCAGAAGCAAAATAGCAATAGTTAATGTTACCCTGCACTAAAAACATACAAGAAATGGTAGAAGAGTTTGAATGAGTTTAACCAACCTGGTAGGAACAGACTTTCCCATGGAAGGATACAGTGAGACCTGCTTTCTGCTTTTGTCTTTATTCATGTCCTTTAAGAACAAAAGATAATTAAATACTGAACACAAGGTGCAAGAGAATGAAACATCTACCAAATGAGGTGAAAGATTTATTACAAGTACTTACAGAGAGAGAGGACTTTGATTACAGGCATCCTTGAGAACTCTTGCAAGAGTGAAAGGTCAGGATGTTAAGCCATAAATCCCAAATTACTATTATATTCTAGTAAAAAAACTCAGTAACACAGTTTGATTAAACTAAGGCTTCATGGCCTTTGTAAGGATAAACATCCCAACCAAGGATTGTCTGTAAGCACCTTTGCAATTTCCTTATGAAGGTTGTCACGATGAGAGAAAAGGAATTTTCTCTCTATATAAAAAGAAGGGGCTCCTGAGTGCAGTCAGTCAGGAGCCCCTTTCACCCTGCATGTATTGCTCTGGAAGATAAAAGTGTGCACTCACACCTGCTGCTCAGTCTCTGTGATCCCAGGGCAAGGATCTGTTTGCACATTGTGTCCCACAGAGGTGCCCATTCACTGTACACAGCCTGCCATTGGAATTGTCTCCACTTGTGCAGTAGGATTTCAGAGTGCCAGTCAGGCACGTGCACGCCTGTCCCCAGCAGTGTCACACCCATTGCTTAGGACAGACACACTGCCAGCTCCTTCAGAACACAGGCTCAGCCTTGTCATGAGAGGAGAGCTGTGGCAGACAGCTCTCAGGGACTTATCTGGGTCTCATTGCTGCATTGAATTGCACTCTGTTGCAGGATTGCTTGGTCCCAAATCACTTTCAGTTCCAGCTCCTTCTATTTTTTCTTTAATTTCTTTGCTGAGGCACTGCCTTTAATCCTTCCTCCTTTCCCTCAGCTGTTTTCCCTTTGATATGCCTTTGACATCTACCTTTCTTCACCATAGGAGAGTTTCTCAGAAAGAGCTGGGTCTGATTATACAGCACTTAGATCTCCCCTTGCTCCCACCAGCTCTTAAAAAGATAGGTGGCTAATTGGAGCCAGCTGCTTGGCAGGTTTTCCACCTATGTGGTAGTTCAGTCTGTCACAATGAGATGACAGTGGGAATAGACCATAAAAATCCTTGGAAGTGAGGACAAGCAGCTCACATTTGATATACAGAGGAGAAAGCATGTGGAGGGAATCAAAGACAGGGGCTGCATGGTCAACAGACCCGGAGAGAGATCTTTAATGTGGTGCTGTGGCAAGGCAGCTTGTGTCGAGGGAAGGGTGGCTGCAGCAAGGAGAAGGGAGGTGATCACAGCCTTGTGATGTGGTTTAGTGCTGGAAACGAATTAGAAAACCCAAAGCTGAGAAACATATTTAGGAAGAATCAGCAAAATTTAGGGGGTGTTGATGTAAAGGCCCAAAAAAGGGGTTAAATGTTATGCATCTGCCATATATGACTAAAAATTTAACAAGAACAATGAAAATACTGCAAATCCACAGACTGATGTAAAAATAAAAGCTCAAAGTCTCCTCCACCTCTTTCCTGCCTCTTCAACTCCCTCACCTCAATTTAGCCTCTGCTTCTAAGTTCTACATTCTGTGGTCAAGAATCAGGATCAAAATGAGAAATATGCTCATTATTTATTCTAGATATGAAAACCTACTTAACATTGTGGCTTCAGTTGTGTTTCTTTAGAGTCTCAATAATAAATACTAGATTTTAAAACTTTTTTTTTTTCTTTAATTTTTTCTTATGTAAGAGATGTGCTGTAAAATATTAGAGTAGCATTTAAAGTTACTATCAAAAAGTTTTCATTTCATAACTGTAGTATGAAATCATGTCTGCTTCTTGTCAATCCACCACTATAATAATACAGCTTGAAGATGAAATACAAGGTGAAAGGATGAAAAAAGTGGAAATTAAAAAAGGACAGAGAAGAAGAAGGCAAAGAGGGGAAAGAAAAAGGGGAAAAGGAAAACCATTTCCCAGTCAGCTACAGGTGGCAGACTTTACATGCTCAGATGCTACTGCATTTTATGAAATATTATAACCCACACTGAAATTTCAGGAAAATTATGCAGTCTGCTACCTAATAATTTTTTCCTTTTTTTCAGAGTAGGATGTAGCTTAATCTAATTACGGACTGCTGAATTCAAGTATCAGCTTTTAGGCATCCTGTTTATTGTACACTTGCCAATTATGTCTAATAAAGACAGACAGTTGAAGTTCAAAGGAATAATTCAGAGAGTTAAAATGGGAATCACCCAAATTAGCAGAACTGTATGGCCAAATCATGATTCAAAGAAGTCAAAGGGAGCTTTGTTTAAAAAGCCAGTGTGTTTACAACTGGACAAATGAGGGGTTTCTAAACATGGGTGGAAATCAGTAAGGAGTGTATTTAAATCCTGGTTTCAGTTAAGTAAAAAAATTTTTTACTTTTTTCCCCAGTAAGCTGAGGTTGCTAACAGTCTGGTTTTTGTTCTTCCCTGAATATATCTGAAATGCTTAATGCATTTTGTAACTTTGCATCTTGTCTGGAAGAATACACACAAAGTGCATGTAGATAAACCCATTTGTTTACTGAAGCCACCTGCCCTGGTGCCTCTGAGCTTGCACAGCTGAAGTGAGCTGGATTTAGGCAAGGTCAATGGCATCCCTCAGCTGGATCCCCTCAAGACCAGGTGGGTTTCGTTGCAGCACTGATGTCTCTCCACAGTGAGATAGAAACCCAGAATGCTCTTCATGCTTATTGCAGTTTCTTTGGTATTTCCCCCAAGATTAGTATTGCTAGCTTCAGCATCAATTCTTATGACCTGAATAATTTTTCCATTGAAGCAAAATGGTTTTTTTAGAGTCTCCTTTTACTCCATGTTGCATATTGCTGGGCAAGTAGCTTCACACCACTAAGTAGCTGCTGAGAGTCATCTAATGGAGCTGCATGTCAATGCCAATAGAAGTCTGTCTACATATTCCTCACTTCTGACACAGTTTCTCTCTCCAGAGGCTTAATAAAGGTATGTTTCTTGGGATGAGCATCTCAGCACACTCATGACATGAAGCCACTGGGAGAGCAGCCATCAGGCCAGGCACTCTCTCCTCCTGAAGGCTTGGAGTGCATGTGGCACACAGGGTCATGGCAGCTTCCAGGGTAGCCTCTCCAAAAAAGATGTTGCTAACACTCTCTCAAACCTCACTGCAAACCAAACCAAAATGTTTTCAATGAGGACAACACATGTGTTCCATTCAGCAGGGTGTGTTGTGCCCAAACCTGGGTGCTGGAGTAGCTGCAGTCTGCCAGCCAGGACTCCACATTCAAAGTACTGCCACAGCTTGCCCTCTTTTTTAGGAGGCAAAGAAAAAGGTACTATAGATCTCTGCATCTATTTCTGCCTGTTTGTGATGATGCATTGGCAAATATTTTTGTGTGAAGTACTTAATTTCAATAAACCTTAAGTTAATGCAACTAAATACCCTGTTTCTAAATAAACTGTTCTGTTCTGAGCAAGATAAGAATGACAATTTTAAAAGTAGCTTTTCTATTGTCTTTCTGTAGTGTTACAAACTATTATGAGGCTTGCTTAATATTATACCAGAATTATGAAGTCTAATTACAGAAACTATTTGATCCCAATACTCTATAGATATTTCAAAGGCTCAAGCTGAAAAATGTACTGATTTCTGGTAGCTATTATTTCAATCAAAATTTAACATGTAAATATTTTTCATTCCTTTTCATTATTTCTATCATAATTTAACATCTAAAGAAAGCAGAACTATAAATATAAATAACAGGTTAGAATGTTTTTCTATGTAAGAGTATTTCTCTTAAAAATATTGTTTTCTTATTGCTTTCATCTGTAAAGGCATGAAATAGAAATCCTGAACTCTATAACATTGTGCAAGTCCAGGTTAATTCTGTTAAAGGAACTCCCTTGGAGTAATTCTGGCTTGACACTAATATAATCAAGACCATGACACCTCAGTTTTTAATGAAATCAAAATAATTAAGAATTAACATAAAAAGAAGAGTACAGCACTCTCTCTGTAAACAAGGATGCATTAATACAAACATTTGGATCCATGTACTTAAATTTTTTACCTTTTTTGAGAATTGTAGGTTTACATTCCACTACAGAAGGACATCAAGGAGGGCAAAAGACACTGACTTCCTAGTCAGGAAAATGTCTGAGTGAAAGAAGTCTCTGTGAAGAAGGCAAAGGACTCCAAAATCACAAAAACAAGCTCTATTCCTCAGGTCAAAAAAGAAGTTACCAAACCAACTGGAGAAAATTTACACCAGCCAGAGAGGAATGCCTTAGCAGCAAAAGGCAGAGCACACAGGACAGTTCTAATCCCAGCTGGAAATGCTGCTCCTCACTGATTTTATCCAAGGGCTCTGGGTGCTGACCAGTTTGGGAAATCTCACACTGTTCAGAGGTTAAAATCCTTCCCTTCCACATCAGAGTACACATTTGACAGAAGTAACAACAGGGCTAAATAGGGCTTTTAGCACCCCATAAAACTGAGCAGCACCTGAACTGGTTCTTCTAAGCATCATTGAGTTAAAAATAGAGAAAGCTTGCTGGCAGCTTGCTGCACATACATATTATGACTGAATAAATTACATATAAAAATGCATCATTTATAAACACTACTGCAGACATTTCTAAGCAAGCTCAAATTAGTGGTTTTTTTTGTAGCTGGTTTAGTAAAACACTATTGCCTTTTTTACTAGTACAGTACCTAATCCTGATTTCAGACCATATAAGTGTGTCTTTAACTTCTGTCACAACCAGGTGACTTCAGAGTACTACATAGAGACCAAAGCAGATCACTAAACAGTCAATATTAAAGTAAAAGATGGTAGTCTTATGGATTATGATAATAAATAGTATCTCTGATAACAGATTTTTTCTTATTATTTTTATTTCAGATATTCTTTTAAAGCAGCCCAATTAATTTAACAATCCTTTACAATAAAATGTGAATACATTAATGAAAATTAAAAGCTTTCTAGTAAATTTTACTCTAATTTCTTTCTAATTAAGAATTACTGCACCAGTGTCAAGCTTCTGCCATTTCAGGGAAAAAAATAAAAGTCTGCTGTGTACAAGACTTCTTTCTAAAAAACTTAATCTATTTACGTATACCTTCATGGGATAATGTGTACAGGATCATGTTTCATTTTTATAGGACCCTGCAATTTAACTCTTAGTAAATTCTGTAGGCTTTTTCCATTTAGGGCAGAAAAATAGCAGCTCTTGAGCTTTGCAGACTGTTAATAGCCCAATTAAGACCATGCAGGGCAAGTCCTGATCACCTATGCTTCTAGAACCTGGTGGAGCCCACCAGGGCATGCTCTGTGCCAGTGAGTCTGGGCTTTCTCCCACCAGCAGACCTATCTCCAGGGGTGTAGTGGGAGGGGGTGGGATGGATCCCACAGTTTAGAGGGTTCAGTGTGAACTTCACTCCATGGTCAGGCAATGGCAGTGAGGGGAGGGCAGAAGCTGTGTAGAAGCTTTCTCCACAGCACATGCAGAGTCACTGTACTTGAGCAGTGACAAGACCAGAAACTGAAGAAAGCAGAGATACCACAGTTATGTTTACCTTCAACCATGGCCCAGAGTGATACTTGTGTTCTCACTCAAGAGCTCTCTTAAGGTGTCTTCCCAAGAAAGACATAATTGCCTTGATTTTCTGAAGTTTCCATAAAATAATGGGCTGCCTGTTACCCAACAGCCTGGCAGGATCTATCCACCCAGAGATAAGGAAAAGCATATAAATTATGTTCACACATGAAAAACTTCCTGAAAGATCAGCAAAACCCAAATAAGGCCATGCTCAAAAAGAGAGGGACATAATCTGCCAGAAAACCTGGATAGACTGGTTTTCTCCAGTAGCGTGTGTTGTCCTGTAGCATGTTTATTGTCCTGTTGCCACACATATCTGGGAAACTCATGGGCATCTTTCCTTCTTTAAAAAAGCATCCAATGGAGTCTGCTCCCCTGCTCTTTCTGCCTCTGCTTAATCAGTGATCATGTCTTTCCCCTTATTTCTAGGGAAGAAGCTCCCATTCCTTCTCTCAAGATGAGTCACTACTATCCCTATGCTGTTTTGCAAACATTGCCATTTGCACAGTGACAGAGCTGCCAGGTTGAGCCCATGCCCTATTCAGCAAACCTGGGATCTGGCCTCTTAAAAAAATTTGCAACTATTTTGCATTTCTCTTGCAAACATAAAGCTCTGAGCCATATCATCAGATTTCATAATCAAAAATGCCAAAATATACTCTTTGGGCTAAAATTGCATTCCAGTTTGCAGAGTCCACACAAGGATTTCACTTTTAAACTATTTCTTTAAATAAATAGTTATGAAAATGATAAATAAAATGTCAAACAATGTGACAGAGTCAGAAGCAGGCAAGACTAGACACAGATCATCCTGGCACTGATAATGAGCAGGCCCTCCCTTCCAACAGGTCTGCCTTGCAGGTGGTATGTACCTTGTCTGACAGTGTTGACACACATTATCTCAAAACTGACATGAAATAACAATGCAGTCAAGCTTTAAAAGAAATGGGGAGAAAAGTCTGTAATAATAGTATTTTGCTTTTATTGCCTAGCAGTTAAAATAACCATCTTCCCTGGTTGGTACCCTATTACCAACAGAGCAGTAAAGCTTCAGTGTAACTCTATGCCATAAAATCTAATTGACTGTTGTCCAAATATTGGAAGTAAAGCAACATGCCACAAACTTGTCTCTTGTCCATTTACTGCAGTGCTTGGGAAGTGCTGTAGTGATTTACTGAACAAGGTGCTCTGCTTACTGCTTATGATTTACTCTGCAGCCAAGCAGAAAATGACAGGATTGACAGATTTCAAGAAACGTTTGTCAGCCATTTCCCCCATGAGTTAGCAAAATGTTCCAGTTGGTGATAAGCAATTCTCACCAGGACACTATTTTGTATTTATTCTGGATTTTATTGTCTTATCCCTCAGTGCTTCTAAAAATGCTCTTCTTAAGGTTTTGAATGAAATTTTTATTGGCTCACATAGTATGTAATTCACAGTCCTCATAAAAGTGCTGAATGCTAACTAGAAGTATTAGATAAGAATTTTAGAAAGCTGTATTTAAAATAACTTACCAAGGCATTCAGAACCACAGCAAAAAATAAATACTGAGAAAAACAAAAAAAAAAAGGACAGCAGATATATAGTGTGCTATAAAGTGTCAGCTTTTAGTGGTGCTGCTCTAAAATGGCTTGACTGCCATTTGCATAGAATTACAGAATTATCTACAGCCGGAGAACAAAGTAAAATATTATTATTTGGATTTGAGCTAAGCTGCTTTCTCAGGCAGGGACAAGGTTGTTAGGATGTTATCACTCAGGTGCAAGGATTAACTGAGTTCTTTACATTAACTTTTCTGGAGACCGTAACACCCACTGTCCTGAAGACAGAGGTGAACAAAGCATTTAAAGGTTGCCAAAGCTGAATAGCCTAAAAGGACACCAAATCATGTAAGACCCAAGGTCTGTCTATAGACCAGTAACCCCAGTCAGAAAAAGAGGTGCACGAGGTTGGGCAATAAATGATCATTTGACACAGGCTTCCTGCTTCTCATAAGCAGTATTTCAAGAGACAGCATTGCCCAGGATTCTCACAGAAATTCATCTGCTGCTCTTCCACAAGAAAACAGACTCCAAAAACCCAACCAGGTTCTTTGCTAGTAAGAGTAAGCGATTTTGTTTTGAGAGATCTCAAAAATGCCAGGCCCCTTGGGCTACACAAGCCCAGGAGACACAAGCATTGCACAAGAGAGGCTCCAGCCTCCCCATGAAGGTCAGACTCACATGGGAGAACATAACATGGGATCAGCACTCTATCTGTGCAGATACCAAATTTTTTTAAAAAATTGTTTAGTAAATGTGAGAATATTCAGCTTTATAATATCTTAGCATATTGTGTTACATTATGTGTTCCAGGGGAAGTTGGGAAGAGCAGAATTAACTATGTTGCTGTGAGAGAAATGTATTAAATAAAGGTTTTATCAATAGGATGCTAGTGGTTGTGTCAAGGAACTTGACGGTCTGAGAGAAAATGTTTAAATAGTTAGTCACATTGTTGGAAGAAATCTTCAAGATTGCAAATCACACATGCCCCTGCTCAATGTCAAACAATGCCTGAGGCAGGAGCCTGTTCAGCTTCCAGCCAAAGCCTTTCCCTGGGGCAGTATTTCCCTGGGATTTTTTTCCAGCCCAGGCCTATGGGAGACCATCCTTAGCAGGATTTTGCAAATCTCTGCATAATGTGGTCACAACCTTCTGGACACATGGGATTCACTAAATAGCACTTTCAAAGGGGGCCCAAGATATCTCAGAAACACCAAAAATTTGATGAGAGTGACAGTTCAGTTGATGTGCCTGAGATTTTCATTTTTATATCCAGGAATATATCCAGAGTAGAGGCAGCTGGATTTCCAGGTGTGAGGTACTCAGAAAAATTACTTCATTCTCAAATTCTAACCAGGCAAACTTACATGAACAGACATTTTTTTTTTTTTTTTACCTGTGGAAATCCAGATGTAAAGTTAGGAGAACAGACTACAGAAAACCTTTCTCAATTGTTTAGAGGTTCCTGCTTGGGCATCATTTTTGTTATGAAGTGTTACAAGCCTGTGACATCTTTGTTCTGAAAGTGAATTAAAATTATCTTAAGAGTAGTTTCAAGTGGATTTCAACAGTTCACAAAATATTAGCTTAAATGCATTCAGAAAGAGAAGAGCAAGAGTGTCTCTTGGATTTATTAGAAACCTGTAGAGCTGTGGAAATTCAAAATAAAACTCCTCAGAGATATTAACATCTGAACCGAGGCAGTAGCAATGCTGAAGGGGACACATCTTCAGCACTAGATGACAAAAAAAAGAGAAATGGGTGAGCTCCCTGATACAGGCAGGGATAAATCTGTGGAGAACGTGAAGATATTCTGGTGTTTTTAAAAACAGTTGTTAATAACTTCTTTTCTCTGCCTTGTTTTGTGCTGTTGATGAAGAAGAAATGAATTCAGGTTATGTTGGGCCAAAGGACCTTGTGGCTGAAGAGCTCTGTAGTTCTTTGCCTTGAGTGGCCATTCAGAAATAGAGAAGTCAATCTCCACACAAGTGGAACTCAAAAACCAGAAGGGAAAGCTACATCCCTTAACTTCTAGAAATAAAGCTCCCCCTAGATGTGTCACAGGAACTATGCTACCCAAATGTCATTATGAGACATGAAGAGATAGAACAAGAAAGAAATCTCAGCTAATGTTAGTTGCATAAATGTTTAGATCCCTTAGCAGCAACAAGGATGTGTTGCAGACAAATAGATATATTATAAAACAAAGGCCTTATAAAATATTATTTAAGCCCTGCTACTCTAGCTAAGCTAGAAGTAGCTTGTAAGTTTCCAAAAAGAAAAATCATAAGAATTAAGACAGTTAACACAACAACCTGTTCTTGGAGAGAAAAATAAATATCACATGTGAATAAGTAAAGAAAATAGATAAACAATCCAAGAATAGAGAGATTTGATAAAAAGATAAAATGCCAGTTACTAACCAATGAATTGAGAAAAAACTACTAGCCAATTAAACACAAAGTATATAAAACTGTATAAAAATAAGTTATGTGAATAAAAAATTAGCTTTACCTACATAAAGAAATGAGTCCTGTCTACTTTATTGCAACAGGGATAGGTGTCTGAAGTAGATGGAATAACTTAAGAGTCAGTAAGGTAAATCTGACATAAACAGACAAAATTCTGGAAGAGGTCAAGTTTGAACAAGACACAAACACTTTATTGATTTTTATAGCTTTAGTCCTAATTTGTACCATTGCCTTCTAAAAGAAAGGCAAATATGAATAGGAAAGAAAAAGAAATACTTAAATGTTATCTGAGCATGCAATTTCAATACTGTATTTCAACATTTTCTAATATGAAATAATAATATTGGGAATTATTATATGAAGGTGACATTTTCAGAGGGGAAAACAGCAGAAATACCCAGCTCATTAACAATTCTGATTGAAAGTGAAGCCTAGGGGAATTCAAGTATGAAAATTTTAACTTAATCAGGAACTATTATTTTACTTTCTAGTCATTCTCCTTACAGAATGCCTTTCCAGAAATAATGCTTTTTTGAAGGGCTGAAGGTAAAGGAAGCCAAAAACACCATGTCCTTTACTGGGATTATTTCCTTTCCTTACACATTTATGGAAGAAACATAAAAGCACAATAAATATTAATCATTACATGTCATACTAGCAACAATGCAATAAGGAATGTTGGAGTTACTGTGAGTATTTTTGGCAGAACTGAACTCATCAGATGTAGAAATCTGCATTTGCAAGTGCCTGGCACTGAGAAACACAGGCTGAACAAATCCTACAAGAAATATAACAAATAATGTTTTTAATATACAAATAAAATAATAATATTGATATTAATAATTATTTTATTAAGCAAGAGGAAGAGGAAACACCAAATTATCTTCTACACAATACCCAAGCAGTAGAAGGGGTATAATCTATCAAATCATTTATTTAAGGATATTCTCTCCATGGAAACTGTAGACAATTTTCAGCTAGCTCTGGGTGCAGCTGCTGCTGCCTTTCTTGTCCTCTTGGCAGCTACTACAGATGAAAGAAAAACAAAAACAGCACAAAATGTTAGTTGTTCTATCATGTTATGTGATAACTTACGATGAACAGAGTGGGTTTCAAGTGCTGACAAATTCAGCCTCCTCCAGAAAATGTCCTCTGCCCATTTTACTGCGACTTACTAGTGAATCAGATTGTCTAAACTGCTTTCTGTTTATATACCTCTTGCTGTGCTTTTATCCCAGGTGAGCACACCTCATTTCCTTTTATTGTGCTATTTAAGGGTCACTTTTCCCTTTTTCTGTTCTGTATAGGCATGGGTACTTACCTGCACATGGTAATACTCCTAAATGACCAGAGACTCACAAATGAAACATAGCTCATAAATAACTTCTGAAAAGTCAAGAACTGTACAAAAACTGTTACAAAATTACCTGGCTCCAGCAATTAGAAATGGGTTGAAAAGAACCTTAAAAATCATCTAGTTTCAACACTCCTGCCATAGGCAGGGACACCTTCCACAAGATCAGATGTCTCAGAGCTCCATCCAACTTGGTCTTGAACAATTCCAGGGATGGGACATCCACAACTTATGTGAGCAACCTGTTCCAGAGCCTCAACATCTTCACAGTAAAGAATTTCTTACTAACATCTAATTTAAACCTACTCTTCCTAAGTTGGAAGCCATCCTCCCTTGTCCTATCACTACATGCCTTTGTAAATAGTCCCTCTTCATCTCTCTTGCAGGCTCCCTTCAGATTCTGGAAGATGACTGTTTGGTCTCTCCAAAGGCTTCTCTTCTCCAGGCTGAACAATCTCAATTCTCCCAGCCTTTCCTCATGGAGAGGTGCTCCATCCCTCTAATCATCTTGGTGCCTCTCCTCTGGACTTGCTGCCACAAATGCATGTCCTTGCTGTGCTGGGGACCCCAGAGCTGGATGCAGCACTGCAGGTGGGGTTTCATGAGTGGGGCAGAATTCCCTTCCTCACCCTGCTGGCGACACCTCTCTGGTTTCAGCCCAGGACAGGAATGGTTTTCTGGGCTGTGAGCACACATTGCCAGGTCCTGTCCAGCCTCCCAAACCTTGTCAATGTCTGCATGTTCCCTAGAACTACCTGTGGCAACACACTGGTCTGCAAGAGCAAGGGCATCTGACCTGGCATGGCACTGACCTTGCCCAAAGTTATGCCAGCCAGAACACTGTGTTTGAGAAATGTAGGTATTTTCAGTGTTTCTTTACTGCCTGTCCAAACAAATCTTCAGCAAATCAGTCAAAGGAGATCTAAGAAGGAGACTGACCTCCAGCAAATCAATTAGCTCTTAAATGAAAGCCCTTTTGTAGTCTTCTTTAAAATAATAATAAAAAACCCAACTAAGTAAAATACAGTTTACATTTAATAAAACTACTACAAAGTAACTGTATTGTATAACACAGGATATATCAATGCCCATATTTTTAGATTTTTTATAATAGTCAAAGTCACAATGATCCATGTGCCTTCAGCCAGGTTAGTTATTTCTTATTTTAGAAGAGTAAAAATAATAATTTAAATTTAATTATCCTTTTAAACAGCCATAAAACAGGGATTTAGCCTTCCAAGAAATCATATTCATTAAATTCATCTCTGATAGAGTGATAATGCTGCTTATAAGATGGCTAATTATTTCAGAACATGGTACCTATTATAGGTTAGTGTGGACAACAATCAGCCCACCAATGTGCAGAGCTTTTGGAGTTTGAGCCATCCAAGGTACACTTGTTCATGCATTAAATCCTGATCTCCATTACTGCCACTGTCATAGCTGCTGGTTCAGTCTGTGCCTAGCTCCAGAGCCTGAATCCCCAGAATCCAATTGCTAAAAAACCTTCAACTATTGTGGATAAAAAAGTTAAATTAATATAAGATCTGCTAAGAGCATTTGCTCCAAATCTAAACTAAACTTATATAATATCCCTGAGGTTCAAAGCCTTTGGCTTCAAGTTATTCTGGTATGTTTCAGCTTTTTGAGCTTTGGAGATGAAAGTGTCAAAATATCACAAGTCAGCTTCCTCATATGAGATTTTCCATGAAATTTTGCAGACATAAGAGGTTCAGAAAATTTAGGAAAGTTTCAATTAAGAGTGTATAGCTTGCTTTTGCTCACCCTACAGTATTTGTTCAATGTGAACAACATGTACAGGCACACACATTCATGCAGGGGCTTCTTAGGTATTTAGTGCCATCAGAAATGTTCTATGTCTCAGATAAATGAAAATTGAAGTTTTATATTACCTGGGAGAAAAAACATCAACAACAACATTTGAAGTGAAGTGTATTTATATCTGAAGAAAACAGTTAATTATAAACTGGTTTAAAATAAGTTTCTTTAAGATTCAGTTTGAGAATGTAAATTGGCACTAAAGATTTTGTCTAACCAGAATGAAAGTACAATGGATTTTAAATATCAAGAAGCCTTTTGTAAGGTAAAACACACAGAAAATATGCAAAAAGGTTGCCTCAATGATAAGACAAAGAAATAAATGAATAAATAACACATACCTGAATGGATTAATAGATTCCCATTAAAAACAACTGATATTGAAACAGCTTTTATAATGGCCAAGGGTTCACTTGGAAGTAATGAATAATTGCTTGGCTTCAGCAGGCAATGACAAAATCTGTACCTATTTCAACAGAGCCAGAATTTAAATTTATACATAGTGAGTATAATTGGGGCCTGTACTCCTCCTGCCTTTCTTATCTGAAAATCGGCTTATTCATTTGCAGCCCATCGGTGTCCTGTTGGCTTCATTTTTCCCTCATCAAGGCAAAAACAAATTCCTGACTTTTAACCCAACTACCACCAGTAATTATAACATACTGGATGAGCACTGAATTGATTCTGAGAGGGTTGATTTGAAATGTCTTCCTGAAATGCAGAAGGGCTGCATGTGATGACCAGAGACCTATAAATTGCTACTAGTTAACAAAACAGGGATTCATGATCCAAAGATAATAAATAGCACATTTTCTAGATTTCTGTACTATCCTATATTTCCAGCACAATTAGTAGAATAAGACTGCTGAAATTATTTCCTTTCCATGCTTCCAAAGAGGTTGTTCAAGCTTTCAGATTCTATGGATGCAGGTGAATACACTTGTATCAAAGGGCGTGATTTCTAGTTTGCTGTTTCAGATTAGTCCCAGCCTTTCCGTATAAATGTCCTTGTACCTTGGTTCTCCACCTGTAAAATGGAAATAACATTTCATTAGCTAATAAAGCTACTGCAAATATAAATTGGTGTAGCTGAGATGCATGATGCTCTGATGATTACAATTGTACAGGAAAGCAGAGAGAAAATGTTGGTTTTATAATTCTTTCAATCTAAATTGCAGACAAAAAGACTAAAGGAGAACAAAGACACTAAAGTTTAGATCCAAGTTCTCTGGTCTGTTTGTCACTTCTGTCTATTATCTTAGATTCCATTAATGTAGGAAAGAGATACCTATATATTGCAAGAGATGAGCTCTCCTGATTACCACTCAAAGCAGTACTCATGTCTGAAGTGCTGTTTTCAGTGTCAATGCAGGAAGGGATTTATGGGATTATGTATTTATTTTCAGAGAAATTTCTTTCTCTGAAACTAACTTACAAAAATCCAAGTATTATGCGTGAAAATTTTCTCCATATGAGCTTACTAATACACTCCTAAACACTTTAAAATCTTTAGATACTAAGAGAGCTGGGGAGGGACTTTATAAGGACATGTATAGGTAGAATAAATGGGAAAGGCTTTAAACTGAAAGAGGGTAGGTTTGGATCAGATATTAGGAAGAAATGTATTATTGTGACAATAATGAGGTATTGGAACAGCACAGGGAAGTTGTGGATGTCTGATCCCTGGAATTGTTCAGGGCAAGGCTGGATGGGACTCTGAAAAACCTGATCTAGTTGAAGACATCCCTGCCCATAGTTGTGAAGTTGGAATTAGATGATCTATAAACTCCATTCCAACCTAAACCGTTTTATCATACTGTGACTCCATAAGAGAAAAAGGGCAAAACAGAGCTTTTTGCTTCAGATGTTCCCATTTTTTATGACCCAAGATTCTTGATTTCCATGATAGTGGAATATGGAGCATTTTTTCAAACATATTTAGTTCTTCTAAACATAAAATATTACTTCCTCACTGGGATCCCTTAGAATGGTTCTAACAAATGCTAAAATTTTATTTTAGGCTTTCCACCACTGATAGAGGTCACAAATCATTCATAAAAGTGTAATTTGAAAAAATAAAATTGATCTTAAAATAAACTAAAGCACCAGCTGAAAGAAAACCACATTATAGAATATATTCCACCAGTTACCACCAGCACCTCTTAAGAGATCTGAATCATATATCTGTGTGTTCTGGCAAAACTAAATGCACTGCAAATCAGAATATTTTCATTTTCAGTTACCTAGCTGAGAAATAGTCTCATGCACATGTCTACTCTCAGGGGAAATACATTGTATATACAATGCTATTATATGGCTTATAGGAATAAATAGTGAATTAGTCACCCCTTAATCCACTATCACTCCAAAGGGCTTCTCTGACATTATATCTAGCCTCAGTTACAGACCCCAGTTTCTGGCAAGAGGCATGGATTTTCCATTGTAATACATGGCTCTAAAAATGAAGAATTATAAGATCAGGAAAAGGAGATAAATATCAGAAGATATCAAAGAGAATTATTTAATGGAGAAACTGAAGTTGCTGAAGTTCTATTTCATTGTTTCTTAGCTCACTCATACCATTCAGATGGTAGAGAACTGCAGATAATCCCTTTTACATTACTGACAACTCCAAAGATTCAAGAATCATAAAATAAGCAAAAAAATTATGAGATTGACTGTAAAGCGCTGAGATTTTTAAAAATATTTGGGTATATTTCTGTCTTCTTACTTTGGAGGCATTAGGCTTCACTTAAGCCATAAAAACTCTTCAACATGACCAGAATGAAATGAAATCTGAGCATTTCAAACAAACACAGGATCTGGCTTTACCCAGAATCCACTAAGCATCATAAGGCACATCATAAAAATTACAGACATCAGCAAACAGGATTTTTAAAACAGTCATGTTTCCACAGAAACTCCAACCCATGATGAATTCCTTTCTTCCCTTGATAGCCTGTTTCACTGGCTAATTGCACTTATAAAATTGTGGTTTCTTTTCATTTTTCATCTTGATACTTTTTTGAACTCAGCTACCAGCCAAGGAGGGTCTTGCCATGGCTTCAGCATTTTAAGTCCCTTGTATTGAGAGCCACTTCTATTTTAACGAAAAGCACCATACTTTGCAAATATCCTTGGTGTTGTGAGCTTTACACTTTTGTTTGCCAGGGTAGCTGTCTTGCAGTGGACTGAAGGATAGAAGGTATTGTGTAGAGACACAAAGTCAGCCTTGCCAATTCTTTTCCTTGCCAGTTGAATCTGAGCACTGGGTGCATCAGGCTCTGCAGTATCAGTGGGATTGTCCCAATCTGCTCTGCACTGGGGCTGCCCAACATTGAATGCTGTGTGGAATTCTGGGCACCAAAATAAGGGAAAAAATTAAATATGATACTAAATATTATTAAATATGATACAATAAAAATTAAATATTATACTATTATTATGATGCTACTATAATTGAATATGATACTATGATAGAGTGTCCAAAGGAGGGCAATGAAGATGGTGAAGGGCCTTGAGGGAAAACTATGTCAAGAGCAGCTGAAGTCACTTGGGCTGTTCAGCCTGGAGGAGACTGAGGGGAGACCTCACTGAGGTTACAACCACCTTGTAAGGGGAAGAGGAGGGCAAGTACTGATCCCTTCTCTGTGGTGCCCAGTGACAAGTCCCGAGGGAAAGGCCTGAAGCTTTTTGGGTAGGTTTAGGTTGTGTATTAGTAAAAGGGTTTTCCACCCAGAGGGTGTTTGGGCACTGGAACAGGCTCCCCAGGGAAGTGGTCACAGCACCAGCCTGGCAGAGTTCAAGAATCGTTTGCTCAATGCTCTTAGGCACATGATGGGACTCCTGGGAATGGTGCTGTGCAGGGCCAGGAGTTGGACTTGATGATCCTGATGGGTCCTTTCCAACTCAGCTTATTCCTGGATTCCTTGATTTTGTCCTGGTGAATCTCACAGATGCAGAGCACAAGTCTGACCACAGGTCATTGAATGGAGTCATCCACATGCATAAGCAACACTTGCACCTCTGAACCACAAGTGGACTAAGCAGTGAATACAGCAGGATGTTATTCAGTACAACTTGTAATATATTCCAAACTTTTAACCCTCTTTTGATTTCTTCTTCCATGGATTACAACCCTGTGAAATAAATAGCAGCTGCAGTAATTTCAGTCTCATATGAGCGACTATTTAACCTAACTCTTTTGGAAAGCAAACCACAAACCCCTCAGAAAAGCAAAATATTGCTATCTCAGTTTGCATGGTATTCAGATATTACTGTAAAATATAAGTTAACCATTATTATATTAAAAAAAAAAAAAAAAAAGGGTCACTGTAATGGGCATTTTATTTTTTGATATAACTTATTATTATTGTCTTCCATATCCAGAGGAGGAAGACAGCTAGAGCTCCTCTATGGGTCACCTAAATGACTGTATAAAATAGTTATTCACATTTTTCGCTCTGTTCCCCCACTTAATAAGAATGATACTTCAGAGGACTATCTTGCCTGAAAGCATTTAGGAAGGAGGTATCCATTTTTCTTGTTATTAGCCCAGACATTTTCCTAAGGATTTAGAAGATATCACTGTGTTTTTATGGTCAACTATTTTTTCTGTGGCTATTTCTTTATCAGGACTTCAAATACGTTAATGAAAGACTCAGTTTCTTGTCAAGAAATCTGTAGGAACAGGAACATAGTAAAAGTTTCTTACCAGCACATTATGCTTCATCCTTGAATAAAGTCTGAACACTAAACATTCCAGTTTGTTTAACAGAAGAATAACAGTTTTACAGCTATAGATCCCAAAAGGCACAGGGAGTTCCTGACATGTCTGCAGCATGTAAAGTAAAATTGATTAATACAGAGGATAGTGGTCATCTGAGTTTTAGTTTGGGATTTTTGAGAGGGTTTTTGTTGTTTAGGGTTTTTTTGTTGTTGTTGATGTTGTTTTTTCCTAATTAATTTTATATATAGTAATAAAAACTCAAAGAATTTATGGAACTTACATGTCAGGAGTATAGTGTGCAAACTACAAGAGGAAAAAAATCTTTCCATGCTTGTGATACATTTTAAGAAAAGTACAAACCAAGCATCTAAGAAAAAAGAAGTGTTTACATTATTTTTGCCTTTGTTTTTCAGAAGAAAAATATTCAGAAGAAAAAAATTTAAGCAAACAGCTTCCAAGGGATTAAACAGTACCTAGTAAAAAAGAAAAAAGAAGCCAAACATACTAAAAATGATACAAAGAATCTGAAAGTGTAATTCAACAAATAATTTAGCTATGAAATATTGTCTAGGATATAAATGTAACTAGTGCTTTGGTCTCTTTCATTTGGAACATTTGTTATTTGGAACACCAAGATTAAAGGACAAAATTTCTAATCCAATTTGTAGAGATAAGTTCATTGCTTCTGGTTCTACTTTTATTAGGTAATAGATGTATAGAGGTTATGACCATGGCACATTTTTCCTGAAAGCCACAAAAACCAAAGCCATAAAAAGTAACAGTGTTGAATCCTTTGATCCATTAAAATCTAACACAGTGACATTTGTCATCCTGTACAGTTATGTACAAATACTTATATCTTATGAAACCAGATAATTTTTATCTTGACTACTATATTCAGATTTTTTCAGGTTCATCAGTCTGCTAAACCACATTCCTGAGGGATACCTCATATGGAATTTCAGCTCCTGAGAAGGAGTCATGTGTTCATCAGCTGGTATCAATGGAACCAGGTGTAAACATAGCTAAATTAATAAATCCCCAAGTAGCATTTAGAAAGAAGGAGAATAAGAATCAGAATTAAGTATAGACAGGTCATCCAAACATGTCACCCGTTTCAGCATTTTTTCCATAGGCCACCATATTCCTCTGTAATTATGAAAACATTGTTATTGCATGTTTAAATTCCATGGCAATGATGCTGTGTATTTACTATTCTGGCAGTTCATAGCACCATCATTACATTTACAAATATCTGACAATGCAAGTAGGAATTCCAAAATTTGTTTTTCTTCAATGCAGTGACCCATTAAACCTTTCAAAGAATTAACACTGATTGCGTTCTTTGAGAAAATGTACGATAATTACTTCATAGATGGGAAATGTATTCTTATTCTCTTCCTTCAACTATTATTTTGGAGCAATTACCTCTCTTCCAGAGGTAATTCTCTTACCTCTCTTTTTTAAAAGAGACAAATATGAGAAACTAAATTCAGAAGAAAACATGCCATGATTTGATTTTAAAGGAGGAAAGCGCATGTTTGTATTCTCTGGAAATTGTGATATATATTAACTCAAAATTGTTTAGGAATCAAATGTTTGGAAACTATTATTCAACATTTTTTTACCTCAAAAATGTAACAGCTGAAAACAGAGATGTTTACATAACATGATATGTATAGGTATCTGTCTTTTATTGCTGTTTCTTTCCTAGATTGTGATCAAATACTCTATTAGACTTACACTTCTGGGATTTGTACTACATTCTTGTAATATTAATAGCTGTCAGGAATTTCTGCTCTTTTGATCTGTTTTATCATTGCCAGTATGCTGTAGATTTTTGGTAACTCAGTGAATGCTGTGTTGAATGGGTTATTTTCTCCTAATATTATCAGTATCAAAGAGAGACACATTGTCCATGCAGAATTTAGGGTGTCAGAAGACTGTTATATTTTAATTTGTCATTGAAAAGCTATGTGTGTCTTCATATGGATAACCTGGTTGGGATACAACAAAAATTGAAAAGACATGTTCCTATTTGATCCTCCAGGAGCACTGAGAAATGTATCTCATTGAGGCATATGATCAGTCTCTCTGACCCAATGCTTCTTAAGCAGGTTATTTGAGGCAAGGGACAGAATCCCTAGGAACTCAGTGCCTATATAAATATTCTAAATGGCTGCATGCTCAGGGAGGGAAGATAAATCTGTATCATGCCCTGCAGCATGGTGTGGAGCTACATAAACCAGCTTTGAAAATGCTGGCAGGTCTACGTGAGAATGGCTTACTGTGAATTCTTCTCTGCCAGCTGAATGCATGGACCAGTTCAAGGAGAAGCCAGATGAGCTTGTATTGCACTATAAGAGAGGCTAGAAAGAGACCATCAGAGCATCACCATGCTCTTCACCCATTCAGTAATGTAGTGTCATGAAAAGTTACTAGTTTTCGTCCCAGAGGCAGGATGGCTGCCTCTGTAATAGCAATGTTCTTGGAAATTAATCCTGCTTTTCTAAAGCATTTTAGCTTCATTATGATCAGATTCCTTAATGTTGCACCCTTTTCAAAATGTCTATTTTAACTAGGGTCACACACTGCTGCCTAACAGCAGTCAGTAGCTTCCTGAATTAGAGATCTGGTGTCTAACTCAGAGCAACTCTTTTACTCAAAGCAGCTCCAAACCAGCTCAAATGTTACTAAGTGTTCCCATTTCTTCTCTGCCTCTTTTTAAGGACTCTCTTTGGTGCATTGATAACTTCCTTTCTCTCTGTTTCATATTTGGGTTTGCTAGTGTCTCTGATGGCACCTGACCTCCAATCTCATTTTATTTTTTTAATATTCAATATGGTTAATACCTAGTCATAAATACCCTTGTTCAATACGGGCAGCACCATGTCATTTGTAGAGAACGAACCTCCAGCATCCAAGCAGAAAAAGTATATTTTTTAACATAGGAAAGGTTCTTTTTCTGGCCACTGTAATACTGATCACCACAAGGTATGGAGAAAGACCCACACGTTGCTTAATCAGACTTTTTCAGTTCAGAAGCCATCTTCTTGAGCTTGAAATTTGCCTGGAAGTTGAGGTCTATAACAAATCATGTAAATTCATGCCCTCCCTTAACTAATTATGATTTATGACTGACTTGAGACATAGATAAACAAACTCTGGAGAGTGGAACAAGTCAGTAGAATCATGCATGAGTCTACAAGTCAGTAGAACCAGGCATGAGGTGGGTAAGGTCCCACCTGTGGCCAGTGAGCTCTATGCCCAAACTCTTCTGCTGTTTTTTGGGGGACACAGCAGAACCCCATGGGCTCAGCCTCAGCACTGCAACAGCACACAGTCCCCAGGGAGATAAAGCCATAGTCCAGAGCCTCCATCCCTGCAGGAGGCAGTCCTACAGGAGAGGCAGGTCCAGAGAGGAGCCCCTGCAAGAGGCTTTCTTCCCCCTGATTGTGGCTGATGGTGTCATCAGAGACTGGCATGGCCACAGGAGGCCACAGGCTGGAACAAGCTGCAGAGAAAAGACAAGAAATATTCCCTACTAGGGCTGAGCCACACATTTAATTCTTGCACATAGAGTGACTTAAGGAGAATATTATCTTGTTCCACTAGGCAACCAAAGGCTCAACATAGAGACAGTTGAGGACAGGTCTCTGCCATAACCATGACTGCTATTTAACAATCCCCAAGACAGTATTATTTAAACTTGTCTTAGGAGCAAGAAAATTGAATTTCATTATACTAAGATATCTTAGCCTGATCTTGGCTGATCCCAACTGGATTAACTGATCACAACTAGATTTATCCCACTTAACTTGAAGCATTTTGCTGTGGCATATAATTTTAGAGGGTAGCCTGACCCCATTATAACCAATGGGATGAGAAAAAAATGGGCTAAAACTGACTTCTGGAAATAATGTTACCTCTGTTCATTACAAAGTGTGTTTGACCCTGAATTAGGCATCTTCATCTTGTGTCTGAAGCTAACAGGGAATGAATCACTCCTCTGCAACTTAAGATATCAAGTCTAATCAAGATTATACATTTACAGTCTTAACATTTATCCAAGATATTTGCTGCATCAGTTCTGTGTTGAATAAAGTCTAGGGTTTACTGCATGGGTTCATCAGCTGCAGCAAACTAGGAGAGTTTCATAAAGGTCATGTAATTAATTGCCAGCACCACAGGCAGATTTAAAGACTGGGTTTGATTCATGTATGCCTCTACCTTGAGTACCTACCATCAAAATCACTTTTAGAGACTCACAGTAATTCCAAAAGAAAAGTATTTCCTGAAACCATATTTCAGCCCTTCAACTCCTGAGGAATTTTATACAGCATTTCTGTTCAGAGATTTTGCTGCACACCCAGCAGAATGGATATATTCACAATTCCTTTTTTTGCATCAGTGGAATCTGAGCTTAAAATGCTTTGCAGACTGGTTGGGGAAATCATCACTTCTGTTTGCTATACTGCTTTAGTGTGGGACACCTAATTCCTTTTAGTTCAGGAGTGGTAATAACCAGAGCAAACAGATGATAAAGAAAAATCATTGTGATGGAATAAAATACAAAAAAGAAAAAATTACACCAATTGGTTGGAATTCAAGGATTTGTTTATATATTAATATTATTCTACTCATTTTTTTAACACTGCAAGGTGAGTAAACTTGTTATCCAAAAACCAGTATTGAATAAAACTATTCAAAATTTCTATTCCCTCCCAAGCCCTTGCTTCCCTGACATGTCATTCAGGGGCTTGCAATGGAAGAGTCATAATTCTAAAAACAAAACAAATAATGTTTTTTAAATACTAGTTCTGATGTGTGCATCCTTTTGATGGGAATACAACCTTCTAAGAAAAGTAAAATATTACCTAAAGAAGATTTCATATTAAATCTTGTATATTAATATTATTGAATATATTAATATATTTCTATATTAATTCAGAAAAACAACATTTTGCTTTAAACAACCTTGCTTTACTGGCTATCACCAATAACAATTTTTATATACATATATCTTTAGGAAAAGATTGCTCAAAATAAAGGAAGAATATGCTTGAGAGCATGTTGCCTGTATTAGGCAAACACAATGTCTTCGGCAGAATTTCATTAAAATATGAGGTGAAAAGATAGTGAGTTTATTTTGAGTTTCCCCACCTCTTGCAGAAGAGTCTTTTTTAAAGGCTTGCTTTATCCTAAGATAAAGAAATTGTAAGATTAATTCAGAAAGTGAATGAAGTTCTATGGTCTGAATAATCCAGAAGGTCAAGATAGCTGATAAAAATGGTTCTTCATTGATCTTTTTTAATAGATTACCAGTTTAGTGATCACCAGTGATCAAATCTAGCTTTATTCTTTATCTTAGAAACAAATTTACAGCATTGTGCTGATTCCAGCTAAAAGCCTCGGATACTTCTACAAGGAAAAGCAACTTCTATGAATTAACACTTTGATATATTTCCTTTTTTTTTTTTCTTGGAGCTTTCAATCCAAGTATCATTTTATGCAGCTCATGTAGTATTTCTAGATCTTTTCCAGTGGAGGACACATCTTCAAATGATGTGGACTATATGGGAAACATCTCACTCTTTCTGAAAAGCAGGTAAATCACTCAGGTATTGCAGTTAAAAAATGAAAAGTACAAAGTACTGTTCCATGAGACACAAATAAAAGAATATGATGCCACTTTAATTTGCATAGAGTCAATAAATGTAGTATCTCCATCTGTAGCCCAACATAAATTTTAGAAAGATGAAATTCTGTGGCAAGGAGAAATGATTTCTGAAAATGCCATACCATCAGGAATAGCAAACAGTTTAAGGAAATATAATATAATAAGAAGCAGGGTTTATGGTGTTCCATAATTGAAAGATCATTTGATAGCATGGCAGTGAGACTTTTAGCATATTGGAACAAGAAAGTTAACAATTTCAGGTATTGATCATTAGAGCGTACGGTACTTCTTGTTGTCTTATGAACCACGAAAGCAATAGGACCGTTCACGCTATCTTACCCCAAGATATAGTCAGAGTGGATCTTGTCAGACAAAAGGTGAAAAACTCCAGAAAAAAAGGAAGACACTTTTTTCTTCACAATATTTGTCACAACATATTTACATCTGGAAATAGATGGAAACATCTTGTCTGGAGCTATTCAGGGTAATCTGCCAAATTCACACTGGCATGATTCCAGAAACCATGTTTAAGTTTTGTCACAGACAAATTTTGTCTAATAGGAAGCATAATATTTCTAGTGATGATGCCTCAAGGCAACAGTAGTAGGATTACTAATCATCTCTATCTGAAGGTGTTGGCTAAAAAAATCTCATCTAATAGAGGCTTCAATTCCACACTCCTAGTTCAATGCTGCTGAGAAGTCATACATTATAAATATTTAAAAGCATTGTAAGATTTAAGAAAAAAGATTATGCAGTGTGTTTACCTGCTGCACATTATTAACCCAGAATAAGAGCAAGGAAGCACATGACACTGTAAAACCCAGTGGTGTTTTCTAATTTGTCAAATATGGTCTAACTTAATATTTTTCTTCAGAACATAGTGAGCATCAAGCTGTGATGAGGCTCCCTATGTATTTTTAGTACACATTTTAAATTATTTACTGGTAGAATATATTTAGGTTAGCTGATTTAAATGCAGGAAGAACAAATTGAATGTGGGATATTTGTGGGATATTATCTTTAGCATTTATTTGTGGACATGTTCTCATGTCACAGACATAACAAAGAAATGCTTAAATATTTAAAACAGTCTAAACAACTTCATGTATGTTCTAAAAAGTCTAAGTTAAATTTTTCAAATAATTTAGGCTCTAGTAATCTAAAGTTCCTGTTAAGACTGATGACTTTGACTTTTCAGTAACTAAATGGTTTTTAAAAATACACTAAGGTGGTCTTTTGAAAATAGGAAGGGCTTATTCCAATAATAACTTCAGGCAGAAGTTTAGTGCCATCATTTGGAAACTGAGCACTTTGAATAAGTACCAATTAGGAATATGCAGAGTTGAAAACCAAAATTACCCTATTCTAAAATCAAAACTGTTCCATCAAAGATATATCCTACAGATTTTACATATCATGCCCCACTCTGCCTTCTCTCTCCAATCATAACTGATACTTCAAAGGCATAAGCTCAAAAACTATTTTTAAAGGCATGTATTACATAGATACAGAGAGAGAGTGAGGAAGAGGTATTTTACTTGCTGATCCTCTTCCATCAAGGTTACATCTTCCTTGCTCCAACCTTTCTACTTGGTCTCTGGGACTTGAGATTCCTGAGGGGTGGTCTTTCCAGAAAAGACTGAGGCAATAAAGCATTCATATACCTCAGCCTTTTCCAAATCCTGTGTAACCAATTCATCCATCTCATAGTACACAGGGCCCACATTGTCCAAAGTCTTCCTTTTATATGCTTATGGAAGGCTTTCTTGTAGTTTTTAACACCTCTGGATAGATTCAATTCCACTTGTTCTTAAACTCTTCTCTGCATGCTAAGACAATATCTGTGTATCTCTCCCAGATCACTCATTCTTGCTTCCAGTCTCTGTGAGCTTCATTTTTGTGTTTGAGTTTGGCCAGGAACTCCTTGTTCATCTGCAAAAGTATCCTGGCACTTTTGTCTGACTTCCTACTATTGAGTGGAACAGAAAATCCTTAAATATTAACAAGTTTTCTTTTCTTAGGCCCTTATTTCCTTTAGGACCTTATTCCATATGATTCTTTCAAGTAAATTTTTGAAGAAGCCAAAATCTGCCTTTCTTAAGTCCAGGATTATGAGTTTGATTTGTTCCTTCCCCTCACACTTCAAGATCCCAAACTCCACCAGTTTTTGGCTACTGCAGGCAAAGTCACATTGGACACACAACCCTGACAAGCTTCTCCTTGTTGGTGAGTATGATGTTCAGCAGAGCACCTCACCTCATGGACTTCTCTGTCATTTGGGTCAGGATTATGTATTATTTACAGGACTTGCCTTGCTTTGCTTCCTCACATCATCAATACCTCTTCCCAGCATATGTGACTACTGGAGAGAGAATGGTTCTGGATGAGTAATGTTCATCATACAATTTTACAAGTTGCAGAAGAAACATATTTAACTTTTGTGGCTCACAAGAAAGCTCTAGAACAGTACATGATGAAGAAAAAATCCAAATGTTACCAATGCAACTTTTGAGCACGTAAACAACCAAGTCCTAAGAGCTGCACTCTGAATTGTAAATGAAGTAGAATATTTTACCTAAGTAGAATATTTGCTTCAAAGAATCAGCTTTGAAATGTTTACTGTACAGGCTGACAGCTATAAGACATAATTTGTTTTCCCACCTTTCTATTTTTCTGAAATGTGTAGGCATTAATTGAACTAGAAAGGGCCTCTAAAGCCTCATGTTGCTATACAGTGTTTTACAATCAAGGTTTCAGATTTTAACTTTTTCTCAAAACATTGTTGATCATAAAAGAGATATCTTTCTGCTTTTAGCACTTAGTTTTCATTTCCTTCCAGCTAATGCCAGCAATAACTAGTGCTTCAGCAGTTTATTATTCATTAAATGCTCATTTAAAACACATTTTCTTCTGTATACTTTGGACTCTAAATAGTGTTTTGATACCTAGAGCCTTTCATAGTATAAGCCTTTTCTTTTTCAAACACAATCTAGTTTGATTTTTTTAAAACAAGGTGGGGGGGGGTATACACTTTATTTTATTTGTAAAATTTCCAGGCTTAGCTTTAGTTAAAATATTTAATGGAAAATATAAAATATTGTTCCCCAATCCAAAAGTAGGGGGGAAAAATGATCCTATAAAACAAAATTTATAAATAGGGTATTCCAGTGCACTTTTACTAGACACTCCAAGTCTGCCAGAAATAAGTTCAAAATATTTCTGATTTGAAGTTGTAACCCAGATTCTATAAAGCCTTGGAGCTGTACCCAATGGACAATCATATTATTTTTAAAAAATAAAGTATGAATACACTTTGATAAACTATTTCTTTTCAACATGGCATGAAACTGGGTTCATCAACCATCCAGGTTTAGGCACAGATTTTTACTGTGAGAGTTAAACAGGGTTTCTGCTCAAACCTCCTTTATACCAAGCAGATTCTTCCAAAGTTCCAAACAAGAGCCTCTCTCTAGGAAGACACTGAGAAACTGCCTGCACAAGCAGCTCACAGACTTAGTTATCTAAACTTCAGATCAAAATTACATCTTTTCCTCTTACAAGCAGAAAACTAGAAATTTATAAAAGGCCCTGGATGTCCTGGTGGATAACAAGTTGAGAACAGTTTAGCAGAGCATCCATTGCAGCAACAAAGAACGAGAGCCTTCTGGGCTGCATTGTATACTGTCACATATCATTCCCTGATGAGAGTATGTGAAGAGACAGAGACAGACTCTTCCAGGAGGTGCACAGTGACGTGACATGGGCCAGCAGACACAAGCTGCAACCCCAGAAATTCTGACAAGGTGCTAGAAAAAATTCACCCTCTGAGAGAAATCAGGTGCACAACCAAATTGTGCAGAGATGCTGTGGGATCTCCATCCCTGGAAATATTTCATTTTTGCCTGGACAAAAGCTTTGAGCAGCCTGGTCTGACTCCAAAATCAGTCCTATTTTCACTAGGTGGTTAGACTAATTTACTCTAAAACATCCTTTCCAATATAAATTATTCTGTGAGTCTGTCAAAATGACAGAGAACTTAAAGAGGTCATCTGCTGTATTGACCATGTTTTCATATCAAGCTACTGGCAAAACAGAGGTTATCACAAAAGAATATAATTTTGCTCAGTTTGGAGAGCAATAACATCTCTAAGATTTTCCTCAGATGCAAATGGTCAAAGCTGCCTGGAAACCTACTCCTGCTCTCTCCATTTATAGCCCAGATACACTGCCAACCAAAACTCCTATGTATTAGCCAAATAAAAGACAGACTCAAAAGGACAGTAAAGGTCACCCAGTAATCCAGTCTTGTGGCAAGAGGAATGTGTCTGTGGGTGTGCACACCATAATTAAAGTCTGATTTCTTCACTTCTACATTGATATGGTTTTAACTTGCTTTAAAAGTGCCTTAGTCACTCACACACATCAGAATGACAGGCATAACAGATGCAAATTTGTACCCAGTAACACATGTTGCTGGTGATTAAAAAACACAGAACAGAAACTAATGTTAATGAATTCTGCATACCATAAATAGTGAATTACCCTTGCCACTACAAACATCCACAAAGGCAAACCTTGACAGAAAAGAGCATCAAAGAGAAACAATTAGGATATCCTTTCTAAAGAGGCACTACAAAAGGTTGTTCACACAAATCTGTCAGTTGCTCTTGACTTCTAACAGCACTGCACAGTGCCAGACTCTGTTTGAGATACTCACTCCTGTCCACAGTCTAAAACTTGCAGCACTTGGGGAAGGACCACCAGCATTACATGGCTCATCTCTTCCCCACACCTCTTTGCTAGTGCAAGTTCACAGCCTGAACCACTCTGGCCACACATTGGATTCCCAAGGAGTGAATGTGTCATTTAAATCTAAAAAACCACACAACTTCTTGTCAGTGTACACTCATCTAACACACGGAACAGATCAGCCTTCAGTATTTTAGTATTCATGGCCATTTTGTTGCTTGCAAACCACTATATAGAAAATCCTCTTAATCTGTGTAATATCACTGACTTCACCAAGCTTATGTCTTGAGTTCAGGGTATTTATTTATCTACAGTCCCAAGTTTAGATGTTGAATCCACTTGCTCTGTCATTGATATCCATAACTTTCTGGATGTTTGTTGAAAAAATAAGTATACCAGGTTTTTCCCATTTTAATTAGGTGATCACAAACACTGACAGACTCAAAGAAGCTGCAAAGAAAGCAGGTGCACAGCATTCTCTGAAGAACATTTTGGTATGAGGCATTTGCTTAAATTCTTCACCCTTTTCATAAAACTACTGTCAAAATAATAGAAATGTTTGAACAGGCTCATAGTATCCCATCTAAAATTATATTCTTCAGGGCAAAGGAGTGAGATTACATTTGTATATCCAGTACAGAGACTGAGTCACAATACTAATATCTCACTTCAAGTTTGATGACAGTCTTCTCCAAAGTTCATGCATGCTGGACACTTGAACGTCAGCTGAATGATGACCTGTACTCTTATTTTACCCAAATTTTCAAGACACAAACAGAATCCTGGGAAGAAATTTTAAATAGTGCATGAATTAGTGTTTAAAACACCCCAAAACATTCAAAATAATTTTAATTGCATTCAGAGGATTGTTATACTGTCATAAGACATAGCATCCTTACAGACATCTCAGACAAGTGTTGGCATAAGAGAGTTAGGAAATAACATACATATGTTCTCATAGTGTATTTACAAAAAAATGTAAGGAGAACATATGGTAGACACTATCATGAATGTTACAGGGAAAAAAAAATGCTGTATGCTCCATTCTCTCTTTCTGATGAGAACTGCAAATAAAAGCAACATGAACAGAGTAACACTGCGAGGGGCAAACCAGAAATTGGTGGATCAGAAAATGGCAAGACAACAACCATTCACTCATTGTGCTACAATGGTTGTGGAAGACAAAATGGATCTTTACTGCTGGTTAAACCTGCAAGGAGGATAATTCTTTTTTTTTTTAAATAGACATTTGGCTGAGTTAGGGATACCTGTTCTTCATTCCATGGTACTTCAAGAACCATCTTTTCTGGTCTGTAAATTGAGTTCCATCCTTAGTTTCAATCTGGAAATTAAATTAAATAAAATCATTGATATTTTTCTAGCTTTACAGTGTTCAAAGATACCAGAATTTGACTGAATAACTAAGTATCAACTATCCTCTAAAAACTGTTCTAATTACAAGAACAGTTTAAATATATTAGCATTGCAACTTTTGCCCTTAATTTCTTCAACAGCCCTCATCATCGCTTAAGAAAATTTGAGCCAAGTACAAAGCAATTTACTTCCAATTTTTCAAGCAAAATAATTTTTAAAAACCCATCCATTTTCTTTTTATTTAAAGTGTCATTTTGATAAAAAGCATCCCCTTTTCAGATTATTTTTTGCTATTGAAGGTCAGGGAAGGAAAAGAAATTCTGGCCAAAAAAGACACGGTTTTGATTCTTCAACAATGTAATCTGGAATTTTGGAAAAAGAAAAAGAAAAAAAAAAGTGCTTACAGGAGAAAGGAGAACCAAACTGCAAGAGAAGGTGGGAGAGAAGTTGTAGTCTCTTTTACCCAATTAAATCCCTAAAGTTTTTGAAATCCCTAAAGAGTTTTAATTGCATTTAAAGAAAAATAAACTCATTTCAATTTGCTGTGACTGTTTACAAGTACACATTTTGCAAACTTTTCATTTTAAGGGCTCCATAAACCAGATTTCACATGAGTTTCAGTAAACATCTACTTAGAGCACATTTTCAGAAATTAAATTTGGGTTAAATAGCAAAAACTGAGGGATGGAGTACAAGCACAAAAACAGAGGGAGAAAAATATTTTTTAAGACTACTGCTGTAAGCAACAATACAGAGTTATGTGGCAGATGCCCTGACACAGTCTGTCCTGTTAAGATTCCTAGAGTGGGATTTGTTTGAATAGGTGCAGAGGTCTGAAGCAGAACTCCAGGTTTGAGGGTGATGGGGTTGCCTACAGTCAGAAGAGACAGTCACTTTCAGGAAGGATTCATCTCATACCAATTTCAACACTTAAACTGTTCTTCAATACCTCAGCTGATAGTGGGAGGTGCTGCTGAGAATCCTCTGCCAGAGATGTCAAACTGATGCCAAAGGTTTGTACATTTATTTTCAGGGTGTCAAATGCCCATTGCAGTTTCCAGGACAATTCCCTGGCCTGCAGTCCCTTTTCCTGTGATCCACCCCACCCAACCTTGTGGAAAGACCAATGTTGAGGTTAAAAGAGCAAAGTTTCCATTTCTGATCATTTACAGGTGACTGATGGTAAAGTCAGTTGACTTTTCTGCTCACTACAGGTCACTGAGGCCACTACTGTCAGCTCTGAGCTGTTCCAAAGTAAGAATTGCATCCTTTTTATCAGGAATATGTGAAATGTCTGATTTATTGTACATCAGGAAAATATCTCTGTAGGTCAAAGGATTTCTGTATGAAAAATCCCTCTTGTAGGAGGTTGGTTAAAAAATAATATGTGACATTTAAAGATATATATATATAAAGATAGATACATAGATAGATAGATAGACAGATAGATAGATAGACAGATTTTCACTGATTTGAAAAAAAAAACAGTATAAGAAAAAAACACTAGATAGTCTAAAGGCAACATTTTTTAAGATACTTTTGTTGTCCATAACCCCATTTCAAAATACTGAAATCTCTTCATAAACTAAAAGAAAAAAAAAAAAATTTAAAAATTGAATAGATCTTACAAGGAGAAATAAATCAAAAGTACCTAAGACAGCATGCAAACAAACAAAACAAGCAAACAAACAAAAACCCAACAAGAATAAAAAGACCACTCAGAGTACAGCTGTTGATCTTTTTCATGTGAAAAGAAAAAGAGAACCATCCAGTGGTCACCCTTATGTAGATTTTATGCTGACCAGAGTTCCGAAGCTATGCATACTGTTTTGTAACTTTTTTTATAAATTCTGTACTTCTGCTGTACTGAATATGTTTCTAGAAACTTTAGGAATGAGAAAATGTTAGACTCAAAGTATAGTCATAACTAACAACCACACAGAGAAACAAAACTACCTTTATGAAAACTGACATAAGGTTTCCTCTTAGATAAGTACTTCATTGGTTCAAAAATTATCAGTTACACTTTAAACAGATAGTTATTACTAAAATAGCATGTCTTTATTAATATAGTCATAATTTTGGCATTTTACCAGGATGATTTTTTTGATTTTATTATTATTATTATTGTCACATTAATTTTTTTATACCATTTGAATCACTTTCATTCTTCTAAGGCATTCAGGCAGTACTTAGGGCATCTTGATCATCTAAGAAAACCAAAGCTTATTATTTTCCTCAAAATTCTGCTTCCATTATCATAAGAAACAAGATTTGCCCTGTCAGTAACAGTGAAATAGGAGTATGAGATTGTCTATTTATGAGCTATATATTTTACTGCAATGAAATTAGAAAAACCCACAGAAAAGGTAGCTGTAACTTTGCCCAAATCAGATGCTTTTCACTCATAAGGTACCAGCAAACAACTGTGTAGCACAAAAAGCTTGGACCTTAACAGAAGGTTTGCATAAGGAGACCAGAAGTTTTTCTACTTGAAAGAGTGACTGCACAGCATTTTTAAAGTCAGTGCAATGATTTGAAGAAATTTGAGAAATGCCTTGGTAAATACACACTACTGCATAATAAATGATGTCTGCAGTCATAAATTGGACATTCTGCAAACTCATTCCACAGAGAAGCTCAAAAGTTTTGTTTCCATATGTGCATCTACAGCACACGCACTCACCACAATAATATACAGCAATGAGCACATTTATTCATATTTGGATGTGAAATCCCAGATATTTATTCCTGAGCCTCAGCTCAAGCTTCTAAAATGAAATGGAGATTTGTCTACCCCTTGCAGAAGGAGCAAACCTTGTCTTACAGATTTAACTCAACAAACTGTAACAACTGCAAAGGATGGAAGCCCTGCATGGAACAGGCAGCTGTGTGCCTCCTCATCCCACAAACTGAACATGGAGTGAGGAACTGTCTGTCACTGCAGCCTGGTTAGAAAAGGTACCCGTGCCACTGCTCAGAAATCAGATCTCAGCTGGAGGATCTTGTGCTGACAAAGCAGCATGCACCAGTCAGCAGCCCTGGTGGTCTCCTCTGCTCCTTTTCCATCTTGCTTGTGACTATCCTTGAAGAGTAAAAGGCTGTTGAAAAGCTAATATGCCCAAAAAGGGGGATGGTTATTACCTTTCACATTCCATCCTCAGGCTATACTGCTTAACATTTCTGCTGTAGTTGTTTGGGAAAGTAGCACCATTTCCATCTGTTATACTTTCTTGCCCTCTGCTGGAAAAACTGTCAACTGAATGTGCAGAACTGAACTTTTAAAACTGATTTCTCAATCAGTTTTGAAAATAACTGATTTTTTTCACATGATCTTTCTGCAAAACTCTCATAAGAAATGATAAAAAATTATTTCATTTCTTATTAAAATCATCTGATTCCTAACAATTAATCTTACTTCAGAATCAGACCAAGGCATTGAAAGTGACATCTTGTCCCCAAAATATATTTGCTTCAATATACAAGGGGAAAGTTAATAAGAATGAAGAACAAACACAGAAGGTTCAGGAATAAGTAAATTGCATTTTTCAAAAACATAGAAAAAATGCAGTTGCTGGTGTTAAATGGGAATACAGAGGAATAGTATTTTCAGCTTTAATATGAAGCTTTTGTGATGTTTAAAGTGAATAGGTGGGTAGCAGGTTTAAGTCCATTTTCAGTAAATAGCATGCATATGTTTTCCTACTCACAATAAAAGAAATTTACATATCAGGTAAATTATCTCTCTGCTGTTACACCATTGCTATGTGGACATATTCAGTGCATATTCAGAACTTCTTGGTGAGAATTTTGTTTCTGGATATTATGCCTTCTAAACTTCAGGCCTCCAATTTTCTCCAAACACTTACAGTTTCCCATGAATAGCAGTTGGAAAAGCAGTCAGGTTTATGGGCTGTATTGTCACCATTCTCCTTTTCATCAAAGAGCAGTTATGGTGGATTAAAAAAGTAATGTCACCATGTCACAAAGAAGGAAGGATAGCTCTTTGTTAAGTGTGCCACTGGGAAGGACCTCTCTGGTGTTTAATGCCTCTTCAGGCCTTTCAGACAATCAGTAGTTCCCTCCTGTGAGCCATGAACCTTTGCAGAAAGTCTTTCTGTCATAAGTAACCTTCTGCTTTCTATTTAGTGACCTTAATCTTCAAGATGACAGAGTATTTCCATGGCATGGAAAGTTTCCCTTACATACCCTTATTCAGCATGTAACAGCTCACATGAATAAACATATCATATTGAGGAAAATGGAAATTTTCTTTTTCAGTGAATACTTTCAAAGGCCAGGTCTTTGCCTGATACTGCAAAAAGAAGTATTCTCTGCTTGGATAAAACAGATGGAAAATGGATGTTAGAAGCACTCATGTTCCTCTTTTCAGCTGCAGTCATGTTCCTTTTCAGATAGTCAGTCCTTTTACAGTGACTGATTGCAGTTATCATGCTATATTCTGCTTAAATATCCACAAGTTCTAAATTATGTTACATAATGTGAACCAGATTTTTAAGGATTTGCTTAAGGAACTACCACTTTTTCACTAACAGTACAGAGAGCATCTTCATTACTGTTGCTAACTACCTAATACCCCTAACCATAACCATAACATCTTCTTACTCACCATAGAGGTCAATTTCTTTTAACTTTTAAAAGCATTATAAGAGCTGGAAACTAGAAATAGTCCAGCAATATTCCAGTCAGTAAATTTTCAGCAGACTGTTGAAGAACTGCAGACTACAGATTAATAAAAAATTGATTTAAACTGCATTTGTATAGATGCAGTTTATATAGTTTTATATACTTCTATAGAAAGACACCAACCATGAAGTCTTCTGTCAATGTAGTTTTGCCAACACAGTTGCAGAAATACATCTTTTTTGCCTAAACATTGTTCAAAAAACCCCAAAAACATCAGGGATAATATATTTGCAACCTGGTATGACTCAGGGAATAAGTAATGGCATGCAGAGCTTTTCATTTCAAGAACATAAGTTCAGGTTCTGCACAAGACACAAGAGGCCTGAAAATCCTGTTGTGACTCCTCTAACAACCCATTTAAAATGAGTTCATTTTCAAAATCCAATTACTTTGGTTTTACTTTCCAAATCCAGGGAATATATTCACATCACAAATAACATCAGCATAGAAGACAATCTTCTTAAAGTTTTTAGTAGAAAGGTCAATGATTTGATGGGATTAAAAAGCATGCATCCTCATTTGAGTCAGGTTTTCCTCCTTTGTCCAGTACACCAAGGCACAGAACTTCTCTTGGACAGTTTCTCCAGAATGGTCACACTGTTAGAGGCTCCCATTGCGTAAAGAATGACAAGCAAAAGCTTTCAGTGACAGGTCAGGATCTAAATATTCAGGTCATTTCAGAAAGAGGTCAGTGGGAAAAGGAAGAAATGTCATTTTGAGCTAGAGCTCTGTCACATCAAATATGTCTTTGCACATCAAACAGAACTGCCATGTGTTCATGTATCTTGCTTTTTGTCACACATTGAGTGTATACAGTATTGTGGACATCTCAGAATGCGGGTAAGGGTGCCTGTGACTCATGTTAATGCAGTTTATATACCAGGGGTAACCAGAAGTAATTTTATGGAGGAGAAGCTATGGTTCCCACAGCAGTTACTTGATACTTCTCAACAGGAAAGAGGAGCAGAAGCTCTTGAAATCAACCTTTAAGCTGAAAATTTTTCCTCAATTTCTCATGTCTGTTATTTTACAAAAAAAATCTTAATTAGATTGGCCAGTTTACATATAAACTCTCCACATGAGAACACTCCAAATTCCAAAAGGGATTTTCTGCCAATGCCTGCAATTACTACAGAAAAAAATAGCTCTCCAGAATCAATCTGCAACTGAAATTCAAGACTTTTGGTGTGTGACAATGCCATTAGTAGTAATTTTGTTTCAGGGGGTTTTCTCATAAAAGTTCAGCTCATCAATCAGTTCTCTTCTTATAGTCATTTTTTTCTCAAGCAATAGCTAGATGTTGAGTGTAATACATTTTTCAGAAGTAAAAAATTTTACATTTGCTTTGCATCACTTTGTGGCAGAGATACAATTCACAGCACATTGTAGTCAGATCAGTAGTAGGTACCTGCAACTATTCATACACTGGGGCAATGGGACTAATCTATTTTTTTAATGTTTCTGATTTTTCTTCAACAAGTGCATGGTCTTGACATTGATACTATTTTCCCCTCTACCAACCAGCAGCACCTTGTGAGTTTCCTGCACTTTCCTGTTCTCGTTTTGGGAAATAAGCAGTATTTTCTTAGTGAGACAGGGTTTTTTTCTCACAGTCTTACTCTATCTAGCAGGAATGGAAAACAGTGTTTCACAGGTGTTTTCCAAATTCCCACAGGGAGTTGTTTTATGATTTTGGGTATGTCTACAATACAGACAGAAAAACAATAGTTGTAAACTGTGTTATCTCAAGAGAGTAATGAAGATAAACCCAGTTTCAATAGAGATTTGACATTCTCTTTAAGGCATTACTCCAAGAGTTAACTGTCATTTCTGAGGTTTAAAGTCAAGTGAAGAGGGAACTTTGTCTTTCAATGCAAGGTACACTCAAATTCTCAGAACTACCCTTCCTTAATGCATTTTTTCCCTTAAGGTCAGATGGAAGAAAAGGGGAGAATCTGCCCGTTAAAAGCATCTCACCAAATACAGATGGCCTGAAAACATCATCTGGGATTCACCTCCTCTCTGTGAGGACACTCTGCAGTACCAAGCACCTTTAAGGTATCAAAGGAGAGTGCTTTTACTCACATTATACACTCAAGAACTCTAGATATCATTTCTACCTTGAATCTTTAATATTTTCTCTAATTTTAGTTGCTTCTAATGGAAAAGTAATAAAGTTTGTCAAAATATGCTCTACAGAAAGTTTTCTTTTACAGGTATTTTCCAGTGAAGATCCTGCAGTCAACACACAGCAGCATTAGCCAACATGCAATTTCAGGTTTTTCAGTGAAACTAGTGACTTTTTGCATTAGTTTCACTATTTTCATCAAGAAACTACAGCTTTGCATCCCTTCTGTTCTGTGGGCACAGACAGAGCTGCTTAATCTGCACCACCAGGGAGGGGATCAACTGGATCTGGATAAATGAGCCAGGACCAGAGGTGGTGGAGAGCCCCCCTGAGAGAGCACAGCCCCCAGGACCTGCACAGGATCAGGACAGCAAAGGGGAAGTGTCCTGGGTGAGGCTGGTACTGAGTCAGATTTGAGGTCTATGCAGTAAATTGACAAAATACCACACAGGGCCACAACCTGCCTCACCTAATGCTCCAGGACAGATGAGGAGACACGGATTGTATGAGCCTGTGGGGGTTAGAAATGTGCAATGTCTCTGCTTGCCACTGAAACATGTACACAGTGAATTTGTAAAGGTCTGGAAAAGCCTGGATGCAGTAAGGATGGGAATCAATGCTGGATAATGGAGAAGAAGACATGGTTGTTCCACCAGACTAAAGAACACAGCTGCAGGACTGGTATCTCATTGTAATCCATCTAACACATGAGTAAATCATTTTCCAGAGGACTTATAATCACCTTTTAACCTTCAAATGAGAGAAATCCAGAACTGAGAAGGAAGGGGATTACCGAGTATGAGGACACAGACTGACTCAGACTAGTCAACAAGAATGCTATGCATTTCTAAGGATTTAAGTATCCATTTATTTTTTTCTTCCATTCAGAAGCACACGAACTTTGTTCTCATTCCACTCTGATTTAAGTTTGACCCTCAGCAGTGCAACCGTGATATAAGATCCTTATCTGTGAAGTAAATGCAGCAGAACTGTGCCCAAACAAGTTTTCAATCACTGTCTAATCCCAGCCTGCAGCAAATCAGCAACTCTGACTCCACTGCTACACCAGGGAAATTCCAGGATAGGTACACAGACTGACAGCAGAGGAGTGGTAGGAGGTAAAGGTGGATGGAAACCTATCTTGTACTCTGAAATAAAGAATTTATTTGAAGTGGAAATATACCTATTCTTTCTACCATATCTGCTATATACCTAGCCAGTGGTGTCACGTCTGTAGTGACAAATGGTACAAGAAAACTTTTTTGCTGAGGTCTTTGTGGACATGGTTACTTTTATTGGAAACAAAGAATTTGAATGTGGATCATTATGTTTAAAATAGAATGAATATTATTTGAGTTGCTTTCAAATTAGCATGATTGTTTAAAAATATATGAAGTGCTTCACTGAATTTTAATCTCTCTACTGCAAAAACAATTTTAAAAGATTACAGGCTTGAACATTTTTAGAAGGATGTAATCATACTAGCTAAAACATAAATTTCACACACCACAATAATTTTTAATCATTCTGCAGTACACATAGGCAGCATTCAAATGTCTCTTTCAAATGTCAAAATAAAATTAATATTTATTACCATACCTCTGAACTAGTACATTTACAAAACTGAAGCTCAGGACATTTTCTACTAAGCCATTTAAGCCATTTTGTATGTTCTCAGTTAAACACATTTTCTAGAGCTATTGCTCTGCCCCAGGGACTCACAGGATTTCTGAAGCACTTTATGGGTTTTTTGACTACATTCTTCAGGAAAAATCACTCAGGTCAAGGCAGGAAGAGGATTCCAATTTCCGAGGTGGTTTTCAATGTTGGTAGCTTGCTGTAAATAAAGCCATAAGAATAACTGACATTGCTGAACCTTACACACACAAAACTGACTAAAAATATAAATTTAAACACAGAAAAGTCATATTTGTACCAAAATCTTTGACTTTGACACCTCCAGGGCACTGAAAAACTTCACAGGGTCAGGACAGCATCTGTAAAAACTAGAAGACCCCAACAGGGTAGAATAAAAGCTGGGCCTTTCATATCTCCTGGTCGGGGGAGATAACTAATAAATAAATAAATAAAGTAATAGCCCAAGAGGAGAATTTCATGGGCTCAGGCCCACCTGGAAAAATATCAAAAAAGACCTGTAGGATCTTGCCAGAGAGAGAAAGCATTGTTCCCAGTCCCTACTGCAAACCAAACATTGGAGAGTTTTTTTAATTGGGTCCCTGAATTCACAGACATTGAGCAAGGGAAGGGACAGGACCCGTGCACTTCTCTCAGCAGCTCTTTTGCATGATACCCTCACTGTTAAGAGGATTGTAACCAAGCAGGTCTATCCAGAGAGATGTGCAAAGGATTTTGTGTATCCATAACAACCTCTGTGCTGAGTTTCTTCAACCTCCTAGGATTTTTTTGACTGTCTTCACATTCTGCACCCAAATCTCAGGCATTTAGGAGACTCCAGAGGGGAAAACCAGTGCGTTTATAATACTAGTCCTGTGCTATGTGGAAGGAAAAAATTAGCAGATCCATTTGCATCTGCACTTCTAAATCACTTCACTGCCTTTGAAAAATCCTACCTTTCCCACACAAACACTAGCTGACAAAGATCATGTTGTCAAGCAGTATGCACCAAACAAAAATCCAAACGGATACAGTATAATGTTTTGCTACTGCCCATAAAACAATTAATCTGGCTTTAGATGTCTGAGATAGTAAACCATTCAGAGAGTGAAATTACAGGTACTGCTGCCATGGTGTACCAGGAAGAAACAGGAGAAGGAAGCTCCTTTTAACTGTTTTCAGTTCAGCTAACTGGCAGCTGCTATCTTGTTGATCAGCACAGAGCATTGTCTGCCAGCAGTTTGTACTATCTGTGTTTTGTAGGACCCCCTAACACCTCACAACACATCACCTGGCAGTGATGGCTGCCTTTTTGTAGCTATAGCAAGACCCTGACATTTTTTACATGCACCCTGCACCCCTGAGTTTGTTACACTTTGTTCAATCTGGGATATAGACAAAGTTGGTATACAAATTGTGAAATTATAATTTTTCTAATGGTACTTGTGGTCATTTTGAGTTTATATTCTGCGAGCATGAAGTTTAAATTACTATGACTGGAGTGACTGTTCTCAGAAATCATGGTGCCCATAAACACCAGCTGCCTCACTGGAAGAAGAGTTGCAGCCTGTCCAGTGTGGCAGCAGAACCAAGTAACATTGCTCAAGGTGTCAGGTTGGGCTGAAAAAAACTCCTCTGTCCCTCCATAAATGTTTATAATGTGATGCTTACACGTTTCCAGAAGAATGCTCCTCTGGAATTATTTTGGCAATGATTCCTTATAGATAAGATGCTCAAGAAAGTCCCTCATCTGCAAATGGGCCACAGAACTTGTCCTGTTGTTTTGGAGTGACCTTGCTCATGAAGCTCCTGGAAAACAAGCAGGCACCTCGTGCTGTAATTATACAAGCATGCAAAACCACCCTACCCAACCTCCCAGAAACCTCTGCTGCTTCACTGATGTCAGCACCAGGTGCCAAAATCTATAATTAACTTTTGATTGAACTTTGATCAGACTCGATGGATACAGCCTGTGGGCAGTGCCTGGGCTGGGAACTCTGCCAAACCTTCAAGTGCCTACAGGGAGGAGCAGCACTACCTGATGGTTGTTCCTGTCCTCATGTCATCCCCCCAGGTGTTTGCCACCCTCCCTGTCAAAGGCATCAGGCTGAGCTAGTTTTTGACCTTGCCTGGTGTAGTTTCTCTTTCTTTCTTCATGGGTTAATAAGAATTTCTTTTAAAATTACATCCAAGCATGGTAGATCAAAGAGTTGACAAGTCACAGGAGAAAAAGGGAATTCCCTCGCCTCAAAACTCATCACCACCCAAAATTGTCCTATTCTTCTGAGTTAAATCCAGCATAAATCCCATAACATAAATACAGGCTGCATCAAGAGGGACAGAGGTGAGAAATGACTGCTCCTGGTCTATTGCACCAACCCAGTAACTGCAGCAAGAAATTGGATTGGAAACCTGGCAGGGAAAAACTGCATCTTGTATTTCTTCTGTTAAACATGGTATACTATTAGTGTTATGCTAATTTAAGTCACCTAAATGGGCTCTGTGTAATTTAATAAATTTAATTACTTAATAAAAGATTGGATTTGGCTGGGTGTCAGGCAGCCAGTTAGAGTGATTGACTGATACCCAGGGAAACAACACTGTAGTGGAGGGACCCCATCTTGGGGTTATGATGCCAAAGTAGCTTTGTTAAACAAAGACAAGGTTTTTGGCAGTAGACACTCCTGGTTTCAGATTCAAGGTCCCAAGTTCAGCCTCTTCTCTCAGTGATCTTCCCAGGGGTGTTCTGTTACACACTGACAAAGAAATGCATAAGCTGAATAAATCATTAATTAAAAAACATTTGTTCAGCTCTGTGCAGACGCAATGCCTCTCTCCCTTAGGGCAAATGTCTTACTCTCAAATCAATCCAAAGTGCCAGGAGAAGAGGATGATAGTTTCACTTACCTCTAGTCCAGTTCAAGAAGAGTGAACGTGGCTAATTAAATGTGCAACGCTTAAAAAAAAAAAAAAAAAAAAACCACAAAAACCTGTGTCACTGGCTCATACTTTGAAAAAAAAATAAAAACAACATACAAACAAACAAAAAAAAAAAAGACCCAGTGAGGCAGGAAGACTATTTTAAACCTTCAGAGGTTTAAACTTGTCTACTTTTTTTTTTCCTTTCTCTAAATAGGCACTTTGCCCTTGAGGAACAATTACGACAAATGTAGAGCACAGTAAATTTTGTTGTTGTTGTTCGAATATGTAATTGCATAAACATAAGGAAAAGGAAGAGTTAGTTTACTTAGTACAATCTCCCTCTTCAAGACATCTTGTAGATTCTTCTTTTTCTTTGGCTTTTATACAGGCTAAAGTAGTAGCTGGTTTTTATCCTTCAAACAGTTGTCAACGCTTCTTCACTTCTAGGGTGGGTTTCTTTCAACCAAAAGCAGATATTTTTATCTGAGCTGGCCATCTCAAGCTCCCTCTAAACTTATAAGAAAGGAAAGGCACTTTCAGGACATGCATCCTTCCTTTTTACTAAACATGTAGACCTTTATTGCTGAGTCAGAATGCCTACTTCTAAAGTCAGTGAAGTGTCCCTTCAATCGGGGAATGTGGCCACCTCCTGCCTGGATCACACCCCAGAGAAGTCTCTTCCTCTCTGTTGATTAGGGTGAATGGGAAATAATAGTGGACTTCACACAGTCCTGTTTTTTAACAATATTTACAAGAATAATTGTTGGATCCTTCACCTAAAAGAATAAAGGGCTTTCTCCTGAAGAATTTTGTCCATTTAGTAGGGGAATGTCTTACAATTTGCTAAAAAAGAAGATAATTTTTTTTTGCACTAGGAAATCATATTTGCCTTTTTAAATTTTGATTTGTAATGAAAATAAATTTTTGGGTGGCTGCAAAACACATTCTCTGATTTTTTTTGTGTGTGTGTTTAAAAATTATGTGCCTCAGTTAATGAAATTCCATTTGAATTTTATTTTAGTTCCTCTGTAATGCATTTTTACTGTTCTACATGAGGTCATGCCATGACAACAGAAGTTCATGCAGAATCAAGACCAGATAACCTCGGGGTATTCCTTTCCAACAAAACCCTTCTGCCATTAGTATACAGTAGTCATCACTACATTTTAATACCTCAAACTCTAAAAGGTGTGCCAATGTAAATAGATTAACATTACATTTTGTTTAATATTACAAGTTTTAAACAGTATTTTGTGAGTGTGTAAAGAGACAGAAGTGTCACACATCAGCAAATTTATATTTAGGGCCTGGTGCTTTCACTTGTCATTCTATTGTGCCCAAGAGAGAGGTGAGCAGTTAAGTATGTGACTAATTAAAAACTGTTATTTGCCTTTCTTCATGCTTGACTTCTTTCTTTGCTCTTGCTTCTTTCTTCTCATGTTCCTGTTGGTTGTGTTTGAAATGGACAAAGGATCTTCATGGACAGTCATTTAAATAGAAATATTCCTGGCTGAGCAATCATTTCTGAAGTCCTTGTTGCCTTCAGACAGGTCACTTAGCTCCTTTTTCTATACAAAATCATAAACTTCAAAGGAATCTTTTATATACAGATCTTGACCTACGTGGTATTAGTTTGTTTTACTATGAGCTAAGACCCTTGAGCCTGTAAAATCATTTGAGAGCATATTGAAGAGAAGTGTAACTGCCCTGTAGCTTTGTCAATGCACAGCCTTCTGGAAAATATTCAGAGACTTTCATACAACAGTAAATTATAAGACATAGCTGTACAAGAGTTCTGGGATGAAAAATTCTAGGTCAATTCACTATGTGGTTTTATTTTATACTAACTAACTGTTATACACATCCTTCTAGGACTACAAGACACATGAAACCCAAACAGATAAATTTCACCTTGAACCTGAATGTTCATAGCAACCTTTGTATGTGCATTGAAGTGAGACTGAAAGTACTGAAGTGAAAGGAAAATTTTTTTGCTGTTTAAATTAAATATGAAAAGCAAATTTCCAGTAAAAAACACAGAAAAAGCAGAAAAAACCCAAAATCTAGCTGGCAGACAGACATATGCCTTGTTTCTAGACAGATGATTTTGCTGTGTCTCATTTTTATATTGGCTTCCTGTCTAGACCTCAGACAAGAGGCTTGCTGATTACCCATTTTAGAACAAATTAGGAGATGAAGTTCATTGTGCTACAAAAAAGATTTTATTTGTGGATATGCAGCTGACTAAGAGCAAATTAGTCTGACACAGTATACAGGCCATCCTACCTTCCTAAAATTTCAGTCCATAATAAGTGCTTATTTCCCCAGTTTTCTAGTCTTCAGTTTACTCTATAAATAAAAATATTATATTTATAAATAATAATTATAATATTATTTATAAATAATAAATAATAAAGCATAAATTGGTCATCCAAAAGTTTTTTCTTGTTATCTGAAAGGTTTTTTTCCTTCATGGACTACTATGCAACATATTTCAAGTCCACAGATCTTAAGGAACTGAAAAGCAACAAGCCATTTCTTGAAAGACTAGAATTTTTCTCCCTATCCAGCTGAGAGATTATTGCATGGTTTGTCTGGTGACATTTGTTTTGAAAATTCTAACAGCTTTCCCTGGACTTTTTTCACCCACTAGTAATAAGAATTTAATGATATCTGCACATATTTATGCTTAATTGTTGGACAAAAGCCTGAAATAGAGGAAGAGTGACTGGCATACCTCATATAGTCATTCTCATACACATCCCATGCCACAACAGACAGAAGAGTATACTTTTAATGTACTTATCAGAAATATTTAAGATAATTAACAATGCTCTCTTGTATTCTACCTAGATACAATTGTTTCTTGTATAAACTCTTCAGCAAAGGTAATAGATTGGTTAAGCAACACCTGAACCATGTAAGTGGATGACATATTTCTGGATTCCTCCTCAGCACCAATAATATACAGCTAATGCATCATATTCAATAAAATGGCTTTAAGTGATAACAGGTGTTTAGCATAATGGAAACCACTGCTAGTTGGTCAACACATAAATTAATTTTGTTATTTACAGAACCAGATGGTCAATTCTGGAGTACCAGCATGGGTAACATTAATAAGCCACCTTGCTGCAGAACATGATGTCTCATCCGTAGCTTCACCAGTTTCTAATTCCAACTACCATGTGAATTGCAAGAGTACCCCTCTGACAGAAAGATTAACTGACTTACTCTCTGCCCAAGAATACTACACCATATATCACCAAGCAAAAGTGGCTAAAGGTCATACAAATTAACTTCATGAGAAATTAAGAGAAACAATAGCGTTCAGTTTTTTCACTTCTTTTACTCTGCATAAAGTGTCAGTATGAATTGATATAATTTTCTACCTGCTGTCTTTATTTCTTAGAGCAATGGCTTGGTATTGTAGAAAATGCAATTTAGCTGCAGAGTTCAAGTGATTAGTCATTTGCATTGTAAGATAAATGGGCTTATTACTATATAATGTTAAACTTTTCTTCCAAAGTCCTATTTGAGAAACTCAGACTGACTCAGTCTCTGATTCAGAAGAAATCCCTTTTCCATCCACAGCCAAAGCTTGTTTAGATGAAGAAAGGCAGATACACATGCAGGCAGGACTAAGAAATCCCACTTGGCTGAACTTGCAGAGCCAAACCAAAAGGGATGGTGAACACCTCCAGCATTACAGCCACGTTACTCAGGGCAGCACTCTGTGCCCAGGCTCCCACTTGCAGTGAGTTGAACACAGCAGGCACAGTGCAGCTGGGGCACATCAGACCCAGAGCACTCCAGCTGTAAAACTCATGGGAGCACATACAGCACCCAACAGCAGCTCCTGCCACATCCTCAGGCACTTGGGATTCACAACCAACCTCTCCCAAAGTGGCCAAGAGGCAGCATGAGTGGGCTCACAGTCCCTGCAAACCGCAGAGAAACTCCTCTCTTTCCATGTGTCCAATGCATTTCTATTACACACTTTAAAGTTACAATGATTTATGCACAGTAAGAAGAAATTGTAATTGATAAGTTTTGTGCCTCCTGTTTTCACTTAAGTAGGTTTCTTTGAAGAATACAGACAAGAGGCCAGTCACTGCACACTGCATCTTTGACATTCCTCTAATCCAATTTAACTGACTTCAACTGAAGCAAAACATAGTAAATATAAATATGGATTCAGTTTTAATCTATAGCTACAAACATACAGACCTTATCCAGAACTTATATCTTCTGTTTCCTTTTCTGTGTGCATCAAGAATGTTTTTTGTTCTTCTCTTCACTACTGGGAGATTATGCTTTAAAAATATAGAACATTCAGTTACTGAGAATTATCATGTACATATGAACTAGTTTTGGAATTCAAGTTGCATATCTGGAAGCTTCATGTCACACTGAATTATTCAAGTAAAGAGTAATGTATTAAAATGGGTAAAATCCAGAGTGACCTACTTATTTTTTAAAATCCTGTCTATTTTAGAAATATTTTGGTCTGTTAACAAAATAAAAGCATGCAGCAAGGTGAAGTAACAGACATTCCTACGGATTGCTTAGATCCATGGTATCACATACCTCAATCCTCCACTCACAGCTACAGTGCCTCTAAGTATATTAAACTGTACACTGCTTGTGTTATACAAAACATTTTTACTGTTACCATGCCATGCAATGTGTGAGACATTGAGCACTTTTATTTATTTATTTATTTGGGGGGTGGGGGGGTGGGTTGTGGTTCTTTTTTTTTTTTTTTTTTTTGTGAAATACGTATGTCTCTCCAGACATCTGCAAAGCACTGTGCACTAACCAGGTACTTCATCTTCACAATTGGGAGTCCATGGGGCATTAGCTGCCCAGCTTAGAAGAGGAGTAAATAATGGTAAAACGTGTAAAACAAATATATTAAAGTAAAGGTCCTTAATGCACAAAGCAGTAACACACATCTGCAGGTGAGAAAAGGTTATTATTCTGGCTCAGGTGTTTTGACTGAAGCCACAAAAACCAAGGACAGAATTAGGGATCCAGGCTAGCATTTAATGAGGCAGCATTTTTGAGTAGTCAGTTATGGCAGGGTTGTGCTGCTCTGTTGTGTACTGTTGTGTAAGCCAATTGATGTTACATAGATCTTAGGGGGAAAAAAAACAGGGAAGCAAAACAAAGATTTCAGATATATATCTCTCCAGAAACACCAGAGAGAAAGGGAGACAGCCTTTGTTTTGGAAGAGTTCTTGCATGTACCACGGAACTCTCCAAATGGGCCATTAGAAGAATTGAGAAATCTGGGAACTGACTGCATGAAGAGTTTTGAGTTGCACAAAATGTTGATGGTTGCACTCAGCCAGGCAGGCTGTTGGCAACTGCTCAGATAGTCAAATGACAACTCCAAAATATCTATTTGTAGCCTGAGCCTTTTCAGTGACCCAGTTTGCAGCACAGTTCCTCAGATTATACATATGATTGTTTTTGCTTTATTCCTGCTATTGATGTTAAACTGTGCTTGCAGACACGTGCATAGTGATTTAGTAAAACCTTCTGAGCACAGAAAACCAGATGTACAGCCACTGAACTCTGTAGTATTTGTTGGAGATCCAGCTTTGTACAAGTGAATATATGTCCTGTGATGCAGGACTCTTCCCTTATACATTGGTGGAAATCTGTGTCCCCACAACAGGCCCAACAAACCTCTTTTGGTACAGGGCAAAGGCAACTGATATACGAAGTTCAATCTAAGGAGGAGAGCCATTGTTTTCCTGGAGAGTGAGGCACATTGACATCTCCAGGACTGTACTGTGCCACCCTACTGAAGAAATAGAAACACAAAGAGTGCAATATGCACAACACACCTTTTCCACTGGGTATCTTAATCCCACCAATGTACCACCTACAGTGGAGAAAATTCTTCCTCCCAGTATCAAAACACTGCAGCATATTTGCAGCAAATCACTATATCACTATGCAGTAATGCTGCATATGTTCCTTAAAAACAGCCCCTGACTTCTGTCCAGCAGCTGGCAATTTGTTTCTATTATTTAATACCATCAGTGATATGCTTGAATGAGGCTGTAGAGTAGTTTAATTAAAGTATTAAATAAACAAAAAAAAAAGTCTTTCTTTTGGAATCCAAACAAAATAGAGAATGAAAATTGACAAAGGAGAAGAAAAAAACCCCACAGCCAAACAACAAAAAATACAATTAACAGACACCAAACCTCTGATAAACCATTCAAGCAAAACAAGCTTATCCCAAATCATAATGACGGCTCATTATAGAAAAATCTAATGCTGCACAAAACGCAGAGTTTTCAGTAATTGCGATCATCTTACCTGCAATTCAGTGACAAGAGAACAAGAGGAAGGTGAAACTGCATAATAAATTAGGTAAAGCCTGTGCTGCTCTCCAGCATCTGCAGGAAATGTGCAGTCCAATTTTCCCCAGCTGAAATGCCCAGCTAAGGTGAGCAGGCCAAGCTCAAAGTTCTGGACTGATGGCAACCCTCAGTGCAGGCAGAGCTCCCGGGGAGTTCTCAGGTGGCTGTGCCTGCAGCACAAAGCTGAGCTGAGGGTCCTGAGCAGACCCCACACATTGTCCTCGACAGCAAAGCTTGCAAAAGAAAGGTTAAGGGCGGCATAGTAATGTCAGGAGATGGAGCAGCAGCTGGCTACAGGCATATCTTAACGTGAGGATGACTTCTAAGCACTCCATAGGGGTTAGAATAAGTACCTGCATGCAGCAGTGCAGCACAAAGAAGCAAGCTGCCAAAGTGCTTTAGATATTTCTAAAGAAAATTAAGCACTTTTCCCATCATGGCTTCAGGACTGAATCATGTTTAGTATAAAGACAGGAAGGAAAACAAATTGCATTCATTTCACTTAGGAGCACATAAAGAAAAGAATTGCTTTAAAAATGAAGCTGTGTAAATACCATAAATTGAGTTTAAGTAATAAGAATACAACATTTCTACCATCCCAGTATCTCAGCCATAGCTAGGTACTAAATTCTCTGAGCTGCTCGTAGCAGAGAATTCAGGATCTTCCTTTTCTATCTCAGAAATCAACAGTCCAGATAAAACCAGGCATATCCATAAGCTTGTAGAGCATACACAAAAATGTGACTGAATGTCAAGGTCAATTACAAATGTCAGAATAATAATGTCATGAAGAGGTAAATTTTTTAATATTACCATAAAAATATGTAAAACCTTCTCTGTGACATATTTGTGTGCACACATAGTTTGTGTGCTTGGTAATTCGCTGTTTTTCCAGTGTGCAAAGCAGTTTTGCCAACAGGTAATTGTATTAGAACAGAGGATGGAAGCCAAGCAGGAAAATATGTGAATGTCATGGACAATGCAAGAGGAACATTTCAGAGGAGAAGTCTCTGTATGTTTCATAACAGCAACCTGCAGTTTTATTACACTTTCCTTTGAAGAATTCAAAGCACTCTATAAGCAAGGTTTCACGCAGTTGCACCTTGGCAGGACACCAAGACCTTCCTGCTTATTCCATTTGGTTTTTTCCAAAAAAAACCCTTTCTGTCCTTTAAGACTGTCATGTAAATTGGTGAAGTAATACCTAGTTGAAACAGACAGTCAAGCACCAAAGTTAATTTTCTCTTCTTGGTCTCTGTGGATACCTCACTATTAAATTACAGCAATATTTCTAAGACAAATCTGATACCTGCAGTCCGTGCACACTGAAAATTTTAACTTCTCAAGGACTTTTAACTAAGAGACGTCCAAGAAGAACAGCAAGAGAAACTGGGTAAACCACACCTTCATGCCTTGATAGGATGCTGCCCATCTTCTACCCAAAAGCCTATAAATGAGATAAAATGGGAGACTTGTGTTCCAAATTAGTTCTTAATTCTCAGCTGAGATCTCTTGGACCTCTGTCCTTGGAAGTATAAAGGCACCTGGACAACAGCATCTCCAATCTTAATGTTATATCTATAATGTACAAGTCATAGGTTTAGAAAGGGCCTTTTCTGAAAACTCCCTCATAACTTTTAACAGAGGATATTTGCAACAAAAATTCAGCCTTCCAAAGGTTTCTGCATGGCTTTAGAGATTAAGTCTCGCTTCACAAGTCATTTAAGAACTAAGGACAGGTCGTCTGATTTGGTTTCTATTGATAGTTAAGTTACTGCAGGGTACTAAGGATCATTAAGTGTGACTGACATGCTACATCAGCAGAGTTCCCAGAAGTAATGCTGCTTGATCAGGATACCTGAAATGTGACCAATTTGACTTGTTTCACTCAGAGGATAATTTAATGTACTGATGCTGACTTAATATGCATCACTTTACAGTTCCTACTGAATTTCCTCTTGGAGCAGTTAGCTACATTAGAATATTGCTATTTCCATACCAGGAGAGCACTACCAGTGCACATATAGCCTGCACATCATTTAAATTTAATGGGGCCTGATTTCACAGAACTGTGTTTTAGAGATATTTAGGCTTCTAAGGATGAAGTTAGTGCCTGAGGTACTTTGGAAAAAACAGTATCTGTTTTTCAGTCTCTTTTCCCAAGACATCTGATTTCTTTGCAAATAAAGACTGACATGAGTTACTTACAGATATGATTGTCAAATTAATCCAGGACTTCTCTATATGCTGTGGGAAATAGATATTTTAAGCAGAACTGCAATCCAGGAAGAGCAATTCAGAAGTCTGTGCAGTAACCACAGAATAACCTTTCTTCCCTTTAACTACTTCACTCTTCAAATCAATGCACACTGATCAAAAACTACTATGCTTTAAAAATAAAATTTTCTTAGACTGGCAAAGCTATTTTTAAAGTCTGATCAGAAGGGAAATTCTAATATTATAGTTTTAGAATCTGTATAAGTTTAATTATATTTTACCAAAGCCAGTATTTTAGCCAGCTGTTGGTAGTAATAATTGATTGCATGTGTATGCACATTTATCTCCATCCTTATGGCAGGTTTTGTAGCTTTTTGTAATATAAGACTCTTTTATTTAATGCTTTGTAATGGTGATATCTTTTTTTTAATTAATAAGTAGTTTAAAGAAAATAATAATATACACTGCTAAGGGACAAGCAGCATTTTCATAAGATATCAAGGGAGATATGTTGATAGATAGAATAATTCTTTCACAAGCTACATTTTGGCCACAAATCTATACTTTGGTCAATATTTTCAATTGGTAGCTTTATTCAGTACCTCTTCTAAAGATAATTACACTACTTAGGATTCATTATACACAAAAAAAAAAACCTATAAAGGTACAGAGAATTAAATTTCAGGAGCACTTGCGCTTCTTAATTGATCAAAAGAATTATGGAGCACTGTGCAAGTGTAACGACCACGGGTCTAATGGACATGTCAGCCTGTCTGGCCTGCAAATGGCAGGAAAGTCACTTCATCAGACCAGCCAGCAGGCTAAATTCTGCTGTCACTACACTGAAATAGATGGTGTTGGGCAACTGTGTTTAAGAGTAATTTGACCCATTGACTATAGTGGAAATTGTGCTAATGCATGTAAAAGAAGAAATGGATCTTTCTCAGATTAAATATAGCAGATTGAGAGCCAGGAATATTATCTCATTTACATTGGCAGGGGCCATTTGAAGTAATGCAATTGTGTTAATGCAAACTGACATTCCTTATGTCTTCCCAGCAATCTATCAGTCTGCTGCTATGTAAATCATATATAATGTGTATTGTTTTAGTGAGTAAAAATGATCATTTTAAATACATAATGTCATGCATCTGTCTTTATTACAGCCAAAACAATGAAAGTCTGCCATCTCACTCTACAATCAAACCTCTACATTTTATTAAAGACAATTCCATTATTCTGCAATAAGGGACCTATTACATGCCCTCATTTTGGTGAAATTACTAATGCAGATTGAGTTTCCTAGAAGAATTACTTAACTTCTGTACTTTTTGAGGTTCTAACTTAATGCATGTGCTTATCATGATAATGTGCTTTATTATTTGTTACATCAAGCTGATGAATTCTCCCTAGGCAATGTGTAATTATTAGACAGTCTCTATTACAAGATCACTGAAAATTGCTATTAAACAGTGACTCCGTGTAGTTTACACCACATTCCTTTTATATTTCATCCCCTGACTCAGAGCTGTCACTCCGATCTGTCTGTATTAATTCAAGGACGAAAGTTCTATTAAATTTTCAAATTATCTAATTATGGTGCCTATTTCACATTAAGATATAGGAAATAAAATAAGAAGACTTGGCATTATTTTATCAGTTTAACTATTCTTAGGTATGTGAGGGTACTATCCCAAATCCAATCCACTACATGCAGCTTAGTCAAAAGTTTTAGGGCATGCTCAGTGAAACTGGGTTAAAACACTTCTACAGATGAATAAACAAAAGGGGAAATGCTACCACTTTTCAGATGAACTTATAAATGTCCCACATTCTTCTTTCAAACAAAAGCCAATAGATCCATAAATAAGAAGAACCAAAAGTATTATTGGCTAATTATTTCACCATTTATGTTTTTCTCTTTATTGATGTTCTTATTCAAGCGTTTATATACAGAGTTTTAAAATACCAAAACATTCCAGAAAAGCTTAAAGGTGATAAACAAGGACCCAAGAAGAGGACAAAAGGAAAGAAAATCCCACTTTCCCACGTGTATTTAATTTTTAATACTTAATATTTTCCTATTTTAAATTTGTAAGCTTCATTTTAAATGCTGGGCCAGTTCCAGCAACAAATTCCAGCACCTGAGGGATGACAGAAGTAATCCAGCCCAGTCATGGACCACTTTCCCTACTCTAGCTAGGTCAACAGGTCACAGAAATTACGCTCTTTCAGCAGTGGAAACCCATGTTCAGAACCCAGCTACACTTATGCAAAGCTGATTTACAGAGCAGTTGGTTTCAAAGTTGCCATTTCCCAAGCACCAGAAGATATTTTCTAGGCCCATTTATTCCAAATTGGAACACTGAACTGCAGTCAAAGTGTTGGCTGAACCTACTGAAATCTTCCCCTTAGAGTCAACCCAACATCAAAATGCACTTTGTGCATTTTGTGCTTCATGAACCCCATAGGTTTAAAGTGCCTGGAGCCCAAAAGATGGAAGTTGTTTGGCCTTCTGGTCAGCTGCATTCTGGAAGTTCTCAGCAGCATGAGAGTGCAGAAATTTCCACAAGTAAAGCCTGCTGCCTGGCCATGAGAGAAACTGTATTTAATCTTTAGCAAAAACAGAGTTAATGTGTTCATTACACTGAATTTACCCTGTTAAGGATTATTCCACTCAGTTTGTGGAAGCCATAACAGTGAATTAAGCCAAAGCAAAAAAAAAAAAAAAATGGGAGCTTGTTTACTGCATTACAAAGCTTAGAAAAAAACTTCTAGGACCTCTCAGGTCACCATGAATATTTAACACCCCATAACTGCTGTGGTTCTAGTTTTATTTTTCTCCAACAGAAGAAGATATTTCTTCGGTGTGCACTTGTTGTGCCAGCGTGGAGGAATTTCAGTTTACATTTCAGTGATGAGGCACATAAGCAGCAGCAGATGGTATTTGGAACACAGTGAAGATACAAAGATATCTGGGGAGCTGGAAGAGAGGATCTGAGCATTTCAAGCTGCTTTATAAGCCCCCACTTAAAGCATGCACTTCTTCATGTATTTACTTGGTAACATTGTTTTCAGCTACTCTCTCTAAAAGGCTAACAAAAAAATAAGCTCAGTATTCTTCAAAACATTGCAATAAAGCTCAAAAAGAGATCCCAAAGTATACTTATGTTTTCCATTCTTTATAATTCCCTCCTCTACGCACACTGCTTAACAGAAAAGAGTAATGTACGAATTTGGCAAACGTGGAACTGTGTTGCAGAGGGGCAGGGGAACTCCATTGGAGCCTTTCAATACTGCCAAAAAATTCAGCAGAAGTCTCCAGGCTTAAGCTATAATGGATTAACTGTAATGTTGCCTGTAGGAGAAATCAATAAAAGATACTTGAATGTGGAGTTAAACAGGAAAGAAGCAGTAAGGAAGATCTGGTGGGAGTTTAGCTGGTTATCTTTAGAATGTGCTGCAAGACAAGATTATTTGGATGTGATGATAGTCAAGAGACCCAAGTCCAAAGCAAATTACATGGGTAGGTGTTTGGAGTCCTGGATTGCTACTGAAAGCTCCATTCTCTTGGGAACTAAGTGCTACTTAATGCTACACTCATGTTACGTGTCACCCAAGTGCAGAGATAGAGACCATGCAGGTAGAGAAAAAGCTAGCTCAGGTTTTGAATGCAAACGTTTCAGACTGAGTATTCATGCAGAAATCTGCTACTCCCTCTATTGCCTTTCATAAAACCTGTAGTGAACCAAAGTAGCTCCTGCCAAATCCTCTGGTTGGTAAAGAGACAAGGAACCAAAATCAAAAATTAGGAGTCTGATAATGGGCTATGTTTCCCCATACACAGTATTCAGGTTGAGAAAACAGTGGACTTTGGGGACTGAAAAGAAAGTGAAGGTCTTGACTGAAGAAAGTGTCCTAGCAGTGGGCAAACTTCCTGGGGGCCAGAGCTGCATGGAGAAAAACTCTGGGGATGCCCAGAGCCCTTGGCTCCCAAAAAACAGGCTGGGTTGTGATGAGCAGCAGCACAGTAGGAACCAACCCAACTTTCTGACCAGAATTCCCAGACTGCCAGTGACCTCCCTGACAAAAAAGAATGGAAAGATCTAATGATCAGAGCTCTGAGACAGCAAGGGAGCAGGAGGTGCATAAAACTCTCATCTTACTTCTTAAATACACCTTAGAAGCCAGATCCACTCTGGGTTATCATTCACATTGTCTTACTGTGGCACTGGAGTCTTTGAAGTACTTCCAGGTCCCATCTAGACATGGCTGTGGTGAACCTAGCAAAGGAAGTCCATTTTTTAATTTTTCTGCAGGTTCAAACTAAAAAGAGTTCATGAAGTTCTCAGTCCAGAGCAGTTTAGGTATGTAGGTACATAAGATACACTTAGAAGGTTTTTAATATTACTTTTTTTTCCCTTTATACACTACATTTCCAAGTTCAGTTTCACATGCACTCTTAACAGAGTTTTGTTTTACAACAAAGTTTCATGAAGGGATCATATGGTTTGTGAGATACACCACTACAAACACCACCTGCAAAACAGTAGTCTACTCGGGCTTCCACCTGCCTTTCCAGGTCTAAAAGAAAATAATCCTCTTGGCTGGACCTGGGATGAAACAGGCTGATTATTTTACTATTGTTATTCTTACTCTGGAGCAGGAATGATGTGGCAGCTTATTTTTAAATGCTAATTTATTTTAAACTGTCAATTGAGTAAACAAGAACACACTAATTGTGACTAGTGATAGACAAGGATCGCCTGGAGGAAAGCTTGGATTCAACGAGGAAGGTTTTAAGTTTTTTTAATCTCATAATGAAATCAAAACATTGAGGAAGCATTTTAACTGAGTAATGGGCAGCATATTTGTAAAAACTCTTTATTCAAATTGATGAGGCAAATAGGATTTTGCTTTAGTCCACATGGAGTGATCAGAGCAGTACACCTTCCTATAGTACTGCTGCTAACATGTTACAAAATAAAGACCCAGATAGAAAAAATCTGTTTTTACCATCTCCTTTGCACGCAGTGCCAAGGGGAGGTTCCACACCTAGGCGGTTCAGCTGGCATTGAAGAGACAGCTGATCTGCTAGAGAAACATCTAAAGAGATATTTTTAATGGCTAGTTTACATTTAAAGACTGAAATATGCACTGTTAACAGGTTAAAAACACTGAGCTGTTCAGTATGGAACTGCTGAGTGATTATTTAAACACCTTGGGATAGATGGGAAACTATGAGAGAAGTAGGAGAAATATTTCAGGGAGCTGGAGCCAATATGACCTTCCTGATTGTCAGCAGCAGTCTGAAGGGTATTTCAAGAACATAGGTAGTCAACAAAGATCAATTTTTAAGGTACAGAATTTTAGCAGCATTTTCTATTATATAATTTGTTTAAATTATTTTAGCACCTAGGAAATAACCAAGGTGAGGATCCCAATGCCTACTACATGAACATTTGGGGAAACAGATGGAGCAGATGAACATTTATCACTTGTTTAACAGTTAATGCACTGCAATACTCCAATCATTGGGGTTGCTCTGTAATTCCTCAACAACCATCATGTGGTTAACTCCTGATAGGATCTGACTACTTAATGGCACCCTCTGAGGTCCCTCAACCTCTGGAGGAATAAAAGTATACAAAAACTACACCATTGCATTTCAATGCATAATTTCTGTGATTGTCTAGAACACTGAAAATCTGATTATACTATATTTTATGACTACATGCTTGCAGCAAAAGTGATGTTGTTATAAACAGATGAGCCTGCAGTTTAGATAGTGCATTAAAAAATTAATTTTTATTAAATCAGAGTTGTAATAAAAACATGTTGCCTGCACAAACAAGATTGCAATATAGCAGATGTTATTTCCATGATTCTGGGGGTTTAATCATTAATTGAATTTTCATTTTGGCTTTTCATGTTATTAATCAGTGAAATATAAGCATTGGAATCACAAGTTTTCTGATGTCCTTATTTTATATGTTACAGGTGATATGCAGATTTATTAAAAATTCCAAGTTTACGATACAGATGTAAACAATATTTAGATGAATTAATGTGTGTTCTAATGTTAATTAAATCAGGAGGGATAGAAGAAGAATTAATTAAGCCATTTCGAGTTCCATTCAAATTTGCATTGTACATACAGTATTAAGGTGACTTTTTCCATTTCAGTGTACATCCTAGGTCTATAAAATTCCCAGTTATATACATTTATATTTTTATGATATTTTTTATTAAAAAGAGTATGAGAAAATATTTCTCTTCCAGTGCAGTCCAAATTCATTCAGGAAATATTTCTAACTCTCTTTACTGTCACAAGCAAGGAAAAGAAAACAGGTTTCCACAGGGTGTATATCCAGACAACCACATTTCCTTTCTGTTCCCCTAACAGGGCTTTAGATTTTATCTAAGGATGCTTAAATAAGAAGAGCAAATCTGGACAGTACCCAAAGTCTTCAACAGAGAAAAAAAAAAAAAGTAGAAGCATCTTAATGAAAGTTTGACTCAACCCAAACTTCTACATGTGTATTGCTAATACTCCTTTCAGATCTCTTCAAAGTAAAGCCTGAAATTTCTCACCATCTTGATCTTTTTATTATGTTTCATTCTTCTGAATGCTTATACAGACAGGAAAAAAATAAATGTAGTACACAATAAAGGCATATATTTGTACAGACACATAATTGGGTCCAAACTGTAACATATAGAGTGGATGTTGTGTTTTTTGGTGCAGGTGTCCAAGAAATACTACCCAGGAATTTAAAAAATGTTAGTCTTAGAGCTCTAAAAGAATAAAATCTACCAATTTTTGATATTAACATCTTAAACATAAATTTGCAATCTTAAATGTGAGAATAATAACCAAGGAAACAAACTCCTTCTTTTATATCAAGAGGCAATGAATTTTATCTGCTGGCTGGATCTGACAGACATTTCCTGATAGCAAGTGGAACAGATTTTTGCTCATCCTAGCAAATTGATTTTATCTTAAAAATCTCGATATATTGTTTTTATTAATGTTAACATTCTATATTTTATCTGTATAGTACTGGTTTATAATAATACTTTTTTAATAATGAAGCACACAATGGAACATGACCTAATGAGAGTCAAATCCTACCCCTTTAAATCACTGTGAATATCTGATTCTATGCATAACAACTCATGGCAGAACTTGTCACAGGGTAGGTTAGGGGAGTGAGAAGGAAGTCACCCCATCACAAAAGGGAGCTGAGGCTGTTTCATTCAGCATCCAAGCCATTAGTCTTATCTTCCTGTTTCTACAGTTATGGATGTATTGACAGACAACAATAGTCATGTATCTACGTGAAATACAAGGAAAAAGTCATACAAATGTTGCCTACAGAAATGGTACGTTACCTTGCTAGAGATGGAAAAAATCCCTGAAGAGGCAATGATTCTTCATTTGCCAACATGGGAATTGCCTGCACCTCTCCTGCCTTAATCCTATCAATTCAATAGAAAATCAGAAGCAGCAAGCAACTGTTACCCCAGAAAGAGAAGGTTGAATATGCCTGAATAAATAAAAAACTCAATAGACACAATTTAGTCTTGAAGAAATGGTCAAAACTTAATATAATGTGAGTCTTCCAGACTCAGCTCCCCTTCTAAAGAGGCACCCAAGGCAGCTAACAGGACTGAGCACTCAGCCACTTGCTCACAGCAATCATACAGCTGACAGGCAGTAGATATTGAAGCAAAGAGAAAGGTTTCTATCTTAGAATCAGCAGATTAAACCATTTTTTTTTTTCCCCTGCATCTTTAAAAACTGTCATCTTTCTCTCATGTGTGTTGGATATTTAACTCCTGTTCTCTACCACCTAACCTTGACTCGTATCAAACATCATTTCAATGTCATTAGCTAACACTAGATTATCCCATCCCTACAGTCTGGTAATCTTTAAATAAAACAGGCTACTGGAATAATGTCACAGTAACAAGCATACTAATACATGCACTCCAGAGAAGTGGCCTGTACTTTCACTTAATCCCGTAGGATGCTCTGAGAGGTGATATTGCAAGGATCAGAAAGACTTGTCTTCCAGGGACCTGCATTAGTCAGAGAACAGCTCTGACATATGGCAGCAGAGATCATGCTTTGGAGCCAAGGGAATTTTTAACATTTCTTCTTTGATGATTCAGAGAGAGGCTTGGTTGGCATATAATTGGATCCCATCAGCACATAATCTACCAGTGAGAATAATTGCATGCCTGTGCTCAAATCATCAGCTTTCCAACTTCTTTGCCAGATAATCTCCTCAGTGTGGATAAACTAAGTAGCAACTTTAACACCAAAGGTTAATTAAGCTTTCCAGAAGTCCACGTGCTGCTGTTTTGATAGCAACCTTTGGAAATATTACCACATAATCTTATACATTTTCATATCAATATGTTTTATAGTAGGATCAGCATCTGATTTCAATATTTACTGTAGCAGAATATGGATTTCATCACACAGTAAGACTTCAGAAGATTAAAAGAAAAAAATTCAGGAGAAAGATTTTTATTAAAAATACTTTGCTTAGTCCAGGTCCGAACACCAAAATTTTCTCTCTGCTGTACTTTGTACTGAAGGAAATACCAACCAGAAATACTCTAGTCAAGAACTTGCAAATGTCTCGACTCTATGCTAATCTGGATGGAAAATTTTGGAGTAGGGATTGCTCAAATAGTGTTTTCAGTCCTCTTCAGAGCAAAGGTTAGAGACCCCCTTCCTGGATTGGAGCTGCTGTCACTTTCAGAAGGACAGTGGAAGCAAGTGAAAACAGTTCTCCATCAAACAAAAATTCAGTTATAATCAGTTCTGGCTGAAAAATTACTTTGCAAAGTGAATGTGAAGTCTTTTTATTCTTTGAATTTTGTTTAACCATACATTCCATACCTGAAGCTCTGTCCAGCTTTGGTGTACATATTTACTAATTTTCATGTAATTTTCTTCTTTCGTACATTTATTTGATAGTAGAAAAAGAATATTTCACATAAAACCCACTTTTAAGTAAAATGTTTAAAAAATACTTTTAATTACAATTCCAATTTTGCAGTCTACTGAAAATTGTATTTAAGGGTTGAAGATGATCTTTCAAGGTTTCTTTCAAGCAAGGCTATTCACGCTTCTATGAGTTAAAATTTTTGCAGAAATGTGGACACCTCACATATTAAATACTAAATAATCAAAAAAATGTTTACCTTCTTTTTCGTTTGCCTTTTTTCATTTTTTTTTCAAAAAATTATTGCATCACCTACACTTTATTCACCATCTTTACAACAAGCAGTAAACACAAAATATGTTTGCATAAGTAGAAGACTTATCTAATGACAAAAATTCAGATGGAAGAAATGATAATTTTCCAATTATCAAAACTGACAAGTAGCAAATATGTCATTAAACATAACTCTTCAAGAGCACAGGTTTACTTTCTCCAAGCACGATTTTAACACAACCAAATTCAGCCATTAAAATTGGAAGAAATCCCATGAGAAGAAATATGTACAGCTAAATATGCTGGTAGTAAAAACATAAAGTTCCTGAGCAACAAATTATTACAGACTTCTTTAATGAACTGCTGAAATATAAATAATTATTATAAGATGTTTTCATCATTTTAAATATTATTCATTTTATGTCTTGTTTATTTAATCAGGACTACAATGATAAAAGCACTATTTCCTACAAGCAAAAGCAATAGAATATGAGACTTAAAAGTGGAATTACATCCAAATCTTCATTTCAATTAGCTGTTTGTTCCTCCCATGGGCCCTGAATTTGCAAGCAGTTGTAAGAATACCTCTTTTCATGTGTGCAGAGGCAGTTTTGTACACATGCAAGCTCATGCAGAACAGTAATCTTGCAGTACTTGGTAGACTTTTCTTCACAAAAGTTTTTTTGTCTAAATTTACGCAGGTATAGGCTGCCTGAAGCATTTGTATCTCAATGTTGAGCTCAGAAAAATTAGTTTAACAAAACCAAAGTTATTCAATTTATAGATTTTTTTAGAAAATAACAAAAATTCTGAAAATTAAAAATGGAATCCTTTTATTCAAAACCTTGCAAAGAATTTACATTTCTCTCAAATCAATAAAACCAGAGATGTACTTCAGTCTCTCCATTCCTTTGCTGCTTGAATTTGCTTCTTTTTGGGTTTAGTTCACACAGCAAAAATGTTCTCTTTATGAGGGGAAAATTTCTCTTAGCTTTGCAAATAATGTCTAGGTTTGAGTAGATGAGAGCAATTTCTATTGATTTTGTACATACAGTGAGTTACAGTATTGGACTGAATGTCAGCACAAATTTACTTCTGCTCTGAAGTACAGACTAAAACCATTTATGACCCAAGTACACCTTATTCTCTTCATCTCAAATTTCCATAAAGGCAAGGAAGAGATGGAAGTGTATCACAGCTAATATTTAGTCCAAAGAAGTATTGCAAGGGTTGTTTATCATAGGCTGTAAAAGTATATTTTAATTATAAGCATATGAAAATCCTCAAAGGGTTCTTCCATGACTTTGATGCTTGTATTTTTTGCAGCATGTAGTAGTCTTGTGTGTCTGGTGTGTGTTTATTGTAACAAGAAAAATCAACTTGCTTTACTCTGCAAGAACACCTGTTCTATCTGTTACTCCTCCAGCTGTGAACAGCAAGATGTTAAGAACAATCTCCCCTGAATTTCTAGTTCTTTATTCTCTTATGCTTCATAAGTGATGAACCAAATACATTTTCTATTAGATCTTTCAGGCTCTTGTGTTCTCAATCTTACATTGCAATACAGATAAATTTAAAAACATAATATACAGTTTTAACTCTAATTTCCATTTCATTTGTTTGACGTTTGTGACTAGCCTTTTAACACGAACACTCTTTATGATATCAGTGACTAGAATCACCTCTTTTAAGCATCCATAGCCATTCTATTCCATCATGATCTTCAGACTTCATAAGAAGCAAGAAAAAAATTATCCTACCAGCCAAGAAAATTGTTGATGGGAAGGAGGTATGTTAATGTATAGTATTCAAATGCTTCCACAGACTTTGAAAAGTGTTTTTCATGAAAGTGCTAACATTTCTGAATTAGACCTAGAGAATTAGGGACTCAGTGTTCTCCTAAATTGTTTCAGTTCAGAAAGAAAAAAACTTCAGGTTATTCACGTGGACTCTGAAGATCAGTTTTAACAACTGTCTTTAGGCAATATGAAGTTAAAAATTTAAGAGTAAAGTGCATAAGGCCCATTTTTTGCCCTAGAGTTATAAACTGCTTAAGTGCTTCTGTTCTTTCAGTGAGGACTAAAAAACCCAATGAGGTCATTGCAACAGTAGGATGACTACTTGCATAGTAGCCAAGACCTTCTTAACTCATAATAAGCTCAGACTATTTGCTACTCTGCAAGAACATTTCAAGTTAATTAATCCTTCAATTTTCCTGATAATCACTCATTAAACCTGTCCTGATAATAATAATTTATGAGGTCTGTTATATAACTCACCTTGAAGGATAGCAAGAAGTGAAACTCACATGAGATTTCATGCTGCAGTGACCACCGATAGAAATTTGTAACATCTGGGCTGTCTTGGATCCTCACTTCTTAATTCTTTGAACAGGCTGCTAACATAAGATCCATATGCCTGCAAGCATGCTTCACATCTGTAATTGATGTCCTGCTGTCTACTGGAACACTCTTCTGTACCCATAAGATATTAAGATGAATGTTGCACTGATTTCTAGGAAAAAAAATAAAAGTCAGAAGTCTGTAATTTCTTCAGCAACAGGAAAGCAGTTAAAATTACTATGCAGTAGCACAGACTAGGTTTAGTTTGAACATGATTTTTCTGTTTGGGTAGGAAAGAGAGCCATTAAAAATATAACAGAAGTTGTGATGAAAGCCTTAAGGACAACATAAAATTTAGGTATGGGATAATGAAGAAATTTTCCCAGATCTTCGGGGTTTTGTGTATGGAAAATTGTACATTTTCTATGCAAGTGTCTACCAGTCCCATTAACACTGTACTTTCCAATAATAAAATAAACTGTAACTAAAATTGACTTCAAAGGGTCCAAACTCTTGGCCTTCCACCATGTTCAAAAACAAATTCTGTCTTATGGTGACAGGACAGAATTTGCACTTGGAATTTTCTCTGGTTGCGGGCACAGAAAACAGTGGCATAAAAAGAACCCATCTTTACAAATATGGTTTGGAATTCCAGTTTGTCTTCCTTGTCTTTATTTCCTAGAAAATAGTTCTCACAATTATTAAATTAAAATTTAATGTTCATTTTCATACAAATATACCGATATCATATGAGCTGTGTGAAATAAAGGAGTTTGGGGGATTTTTTTAATTGTGGAAACAACTTTGTGTGTATTATATACCCCACTCTTCCCCTGCAGGTACATCAAGAAACATTTACAAGTCTCCTGCTGTACATGACTAAGTAGTAAAATAAAAAGCACAAAATAAATAGAGCATACAGGCAAACTTATGAAGAGCATATGTGAACAGCACTGCACTTCAGCTAAGACAAGAGCTGACAGGGAACCCAGTTGCTTTATTTTACAAAATGAATCTTAAAAAGGTATTAAACTTGAATTCTGAACCCATTTCTGTGAGAACCAAAGAACATCAGGAGAAACCTGCACTTTAACAGCCCCACAATTTCACGGGCAGCGTTTACAAACACTTTCATCCACAACAGTACAAAATTACAAAACAAATCACTGCCTTTCTGCATGTGTATCTTCCTGTTTTCTCTGGCACCACTAATGAAAGCCTAATGGAAGCTATTAAGCCTTTTTAAAGCCATAAAAGCCATTAAGCCCCAAACATTACAGATAGGATACTCTAACACACTCATATAAAAATTAATGTTAAATATGTTTTAATCAAATGATGTCAAGGTCTATCCATCTAATTTTACATATCCAGCCTTGGAGCCTGTTTTAGTAGATTGCAGTCTCATGCTTTTAAAGAGCCCTCTTAAAATTTTGGCAGCCTGTGACTTGGAGTCATTCCATCCAACTCCAGACTCCCAAGTGATGCACCAAAGTTGGAAATACAATTTTTTTTAAGTTCTCTCCAGCATCCATGGGGCAAGTTGGTCTCTTCCAGATGTCTATTCAAATCTTCTATGTCCTGGATATTTTGTCTTTGTCTTGCCTACCAACAAGAAAATATTAGTAATTTAAAAGGCTTTTATGATTGCAGCAGTACAGGAGGCCCATTTATGTTCCAAAGAGTCAATGTTCTGGAAGTTTTTGTTTCACTGAGCACTTTTTAAATTAATTATGTCCTCAGACCAAGACAAGATAGGATCACTAAACCCAGATGGTTATCAGTCATAAGAAAACACCGTCCACTAATAGAAAAATAAGGATAAGCACAAGTGCAAGCATAAGAATAAAAGAAGGGTAAGTCCAGATAACTTTGCCCATAGGTAGGGCACTTGGAGCAGCAGCATTTTCCCCAGGAGCAGGGAAAAGAAGCCAGGCACTACAGCCAGGGCTTTGAAACCACAGAGGTTAGGGACGTATCAACACAGAAGTAAAGCTTGAGGCAAAAAGCCTGAAGCAAATCACGCTGTAACAGCTGCATCCAAACCACACCTTGTGCTTCTGAGAGCATGGGAGAGCATGCTGTGCATCAGGAGGAAGGGTACTTTCAAGCATGACAAATGTAGCTGCCACTTGTTCAGAAGTCTGTTGGCTACTGCTGCAGCAAGATTAAATTTCTGCTGGAGGTGTCCCCATCTCTTTAAAACACAAATAGCTAAACTTGCTGAGGATTAACTTTTGATGTGTGTATATTTATTTAAAAGCTTGACAGGTAGGTCAAGAAGCCCAAAGGCAGGTAGTTCAAGCACAAAAGAAGGAGGGAGATGTGCTTTACTGGCAGAGGAATCCCGTTTTAATTCTGCAGGTAGCAAAACTGCAGGACAGCTCCAAGACTCAGAAGTCACTTATAAGAAAGAAAACTGAAGCCACTCAAAAAGAAAAATGAAAAGGAAAAAATAAATTAAAAGAAAAAAAAAAAAAAAAGGCGTAAGGGTATTTTAAGCCTTTAAAAGCATGAGAGAAAGCACTCAGTAAGAACCACTACAGCAAAGTGCTTGTGAGGCTGAGGCTCTTGGAAATGGGACACTTAGCCTGCCAGGGTCCCTGAGAAGGCAGAATTGAACCTGAAGCAAAGGCTTTCAGATGGCAGGCACCATTTCTGTAGCATTCTGTAATGCTCAAATCCTCCATGCCCAAGTGGTCAGGGCTGCCCAAAGCACCTGAGGAAAGGGAAAGTTAATGCAGACATCTGATTAGGTTAGAAATTAGTATGTCCTCCAGGCTGCATATGAAAACTAACAAAATCTAAATGTATGTGATCTAATTATGAGGACACAGAAAACAAGCAGAGAAACAAATAAAATTCAACAGACAGTGGGTGATCCAAAATTAAAGATGAATGACTTCTCTTCCTTAAAGATACAAAATCCAAGCATCAAAATACAGTTATATGAGCACAAATCCTCCCAGTGCTTTAAAAATTTCTGTAGCCTTCCAGAATCTTATAACTATAGAACTTTTCTAAAAGTGGAATCACATAGAAACATTAAGTATACTTACATTTGGACATATTTTGAAAGGCCTTAATTGCTTTATAAAGTTTACCCATAAAAGTGCTTGAAGGAATTTGATCAAACTGAAAAAAAAAAAAAAACTTTAAGGCAGGACAGAATATGAAGGAAAAAAGCAAGTTCACCTAGCTATCACTTGAGACAATTAGTGTAACTGGAAAGTCTCTTTAAAAAGAGAGCACCTAGGTAACTGTAACTATCCCGACTCCACAGAAACAATTTCCCTAAAATTCTGAGATAAGATAAACAGCCTTTGAAAACTTTTATGTTTGGACAGTTATTAGGATAAATAAGATCTAGGTTGCCTCTTATAAGCTGTCTCTTCAGCAATACTTTGCATCAGTAAGAGGGAAACAATCTGCAAGATATCACTCAAACAGCTTATTATAGGAAGCTTGCCTCTGGTCCACACCAAGTACTGAAGCCAAATGAAGCCAGAAAGACATTAATAAAAAATAAATATTAATTCTGTAATATAATGAGCTCATCATTCATTCTTCTATACTTACTGTTAAGAATGTAGATTATGATTAATTAATCTCCCTTAATCTAGCAGTTACAATGATTCATAGAATTTCCAGTATAAAAATCATGTTTCATGCAAATCCATGTCAATTATATAAAATTACATAGTTTGCTAATTTAATTCAATAAAATCTAGAAACAATTATGCAACTGCCTTCAGCAAGTGACTAAAAAATTTATATATGAGCTAGGAATGAATGAGCTTCTTTTAGATTCAAGATTCAAGCACTCTTCTGCTCTGTAAACAAATCTTTCCAGACTTAAATCTGTAAGATTTATGGAAGAGTCACAGAACAGAGCAACAGAAATCCTATAAGTGCATTTTGAGCAAGAGTAGGATGGGTTACATCTTCCTTTCTTTCTTTTTCTCTTTTTTCTCTACCAACATTTACAGTCTTTTTGTACTCTTAAGTTAGTTTAACCTCATTAGCTACAATTAGGATGTTTCTCTATATTCTTGGGAGGCACGTACATTTACAGGAGTTTCCCTCTCTAATTAAAAAAAAAAAAAAAATCAAAACAAAAAATACATTCTTGTACAGTGGAAAAGAACCAAAAGAAAATTGGCCATTTGATGGTTGCAATCAATGTCTCAACACAGGGTAAAAGTACCTAAGAAAGACCAGGTGTCATTTAGGAGATATTTCCTGCAGAGCATTCAGTCAGTGCTCCTTTTCCACCAGAACGAGCACTTTGCAAGTTTCGTCAAAGTAGCAATGTTCTGGAATTATTGCTCCCACCTCAAACTCCCAAGCATTAATGTGCTGTTTCCTTACAAGAGGTAGGGCTCCCCATGACCAAGAAAAATTTTGAAAAGATGCTGGACAAAATCTGCTTAATTCAAAACAGATCAAAAATGTCATTTCTACATTTACAAAGGCTATTGTAAAAGCAGGGATAACTGGTCTTGTCTTCCTGGGTGCACCCTGAGCTAAAAAATAACACCTAGGTAATAAAAAGAGACTAAAAAGAGACTAAAATGAGACAGGATTTGACGAAATTCCATTTTGGGATGTAATAGCTGGCAGATTCCTACAGATTTAGAGCTTCTGCTGGGGGAACCACCTTCCCCAGGCCCTCTGAAACAAAGCAGGAAGGCGTTGCTTCTGCCCCCAGCTGTCATCTCAGCCTCTCTGCCTCTCTCCCTCTGGAACTAGGTATTCAGCAAGGCACCATGGGTGATAAATTTACAGTGGAGTCCTGGACTCTCTCTTTTATCATAGTTAGGTTAATCTACAAGCCATATATGACAAAAAGAACAAAAACAGTCATAGCAGTTAATGTGATAAATCACTGTTCAAATCAGCAGGCCACTGGTAGTGGTCCTCCCAGTACTGCTCTGGTAATGGGTCAGAATCTTGTCTCTGAAATGCAGCTAATGAACGTGATTAATGGCACTAGGGTGTGACATACTGGGCATTCATTTTTCCTTAACTTTACAGTGTTAAGCAGTTTTACTCGCATCCTCAAAAATGATAGATACACCTAATCAGTAGTAGTAGAAGTCCCATTAAGTTCTCATTAAACTTCTATATCCTGTGTATAACCTTGAACAAAGCATTAGGCACTAATGAGTGTATTCTCCTTCCACTGTGCCATTGCAGAGCCATGAGTGTGGTGTAAATACCACACAGAAGTTGTTGGAGCAGGTTTTCTCTGCAAGCCTCAGAATAATTTCTTTGACCAGTGGAAGGGACAGGCTTAACACTGCCTCTACAGATAGTCTGTGTGTATTTATTTGCATTGCACTTGAGTCCTAGAGGCAGGCCAAGACCTCACTATATTACATGTTGTACAAACACACACAGAGGACACCAGAGCTAAGCATGAGCTAAAAATAACAACATTACAATCCTCAGACCCCAGCTCTATTGTTCTTTTATTAATAGGCTAGGTGCAAAGTTGAAAGATGGCATGGTGGTGTTTTTTATACTGCTCTTCTTAAAATTACTTAGTACCTCTTTTAAGGCTATAATTAGTTATATTGTGCAATTTCAAGCAGCAATATAACGGCAGGCAAATAAAAATAAGTATTTTGCAAGATGCTTCTCATCAAAAAAATGATAGTGTTAATGTCATGAAGCATCATGAATGAATGAGAAATCTCAGTGCTGTCCAAAATAATGAGGTCAAGCTGGTAGGATAGGGAATTCAGCAGTGGTCCAGTGAGTTATGCGCTCAAGAGCTCATGAAAGGCCTTATGGGTTGCATTAAACTATTAAGTTAGGTTTCATTGAGCCACAGTGCTTGGGAAAATATAAATACACACTTTCCTGTTTTATTCAATGAAGAATTTCATTTTAATATAGACCGAGAGACTGGATTTCTTTTATTTTCTTTTTTGAAAATTTATACCCAAGTTTAAAATCAAGAAGGCAGGAGTAACTTGTGTTCACATGTATCACTTGAATCAGTTCAACAAAGCATTAAGTATATTCTTAGATCAAAATGTATTCTGTTTAGAGAAACGGTTTGAAATCTAATCACAGACGAGCAGTCTGCATCAGTCCAGAGAGGCATTCATGTCTTTTGGGGATTCATACCATACACTGAGTAACTTTTCTCTTTTCAAAGGATAAAGGGGATGTTAGCCCAACAGGTAAGTTAAGAAAATTGAAAAACTGCTTCAACATAGGTCTGTAAAGGTCTGGAAAGCAATTGGAGGAGGATCACAAAATCTCAGATTTAAACTAAAAGCCACTAATTAGGAAGGTGCTATTTTTCATCTACATTTACAAGATCTTCATCTGGGATATGAGAACTAGTTGTATTTCTCTTCTAGCAGTAAAAGTCTGAGCTTTAAAAAGTGAGGGTGACTTCTACAATTAATTGCCAGTTGAAATATTTTGAGTACTTTCGGAAAGACATTTATCATTGCAAGGCAAAAGCTATATATAGTATATGGAACAGCAAAAAAAATTACTGGAGAAGTCAAAATCCCCACAAGTGAACAAAAGAACAGCATCATATGGGAATATATCACTATCTGCATGTATTTTTCCCTGAAATACCTTTATTCCAGTTTTTCCTGAAGCCTTAACTACTGAAAGATTCCTTCCTTCCTTCCTTCCTTCCTTCCTTCCTTCCTTCCTTCCTTCCTTCCTTCCTTCCTTCCTTCCTTCCTTCCTTCCTTCCTTCCTTCCTTCCTTCCTTCCTTCCTTCCTTTAAAGATTCCGTCCAAAGATGTCTGAAAATCCCTTCTGTGACTTTTCAGACACTTTTTTGTCTCTTAAAGATGATTCTTGTACATCAGAGATAACAGAAGCTTATTACTTTTTCAAACCTAAGGAGATAATATATTGTCTACACAACACATTTTAATGTAACTTATCTGATTTTTACAGTGGACCATATGTACATTTTGACAACAAAGATTTATGATAATGATTTTCAATTTAATATATCTATTCCATAAGATGACCTTCATTGAGCTAATAGAGAGTTAGGGGTAATTTTGGTTTGTATAATTCAATTTGCAATGCAGATTAAGAATGGAGCCTTTTCATGTCTTTTATTTTTCTAACACTTCTGTTCTTCTGCCTTTACTGTAACATATTTCTATTTCCAGCACAGATTCAATGTGATACTTTACATTACAAACAATTGTGGGGAAAAAAAGAAGTACTAATACTTTCAGGCTGAGTGTTAAATAGGTTTGGTATTTTATGTAGACCTACAGTATTTCTTGTATAGCTTCTCATTTTTCTTCAACATAGTTAGAGAAATGGTTTTTTGTTTCCATCCACAGTTTATTGAAGCAATTGCATTACTATGTTTCTGTGCTTCTGTGAGTAATGTTACCCAGTTTTAAATGTGCTTTATTCTGTGCAGGTAGATTCTGTGGACTTTAACTGTCTGAATGCACCATATACATACATATATATATATATATATATATATATATATATATACACTTCACTTCACATGAATTAATTCATTCTAGAGCTAACTCTAACCAAGACCAAAGGCTGATTTTGTTCAAGTGAGTCATACCTCTTCTTTTGCCAAGCTTTGCCATTCTGCAGATTCTGGGCTGGCGTATGGACTAGTCTACAAAACCAGAGAGCAGACAAAAACAGACAAAAGTGATGCTGATTCTTTTCTCCACCAAAAAATTATATTTCATATATTTTTTGTTTTAAAAATTACCTCATATTTATTTAAGTTCCTGATGACTTTTACATAAGTAAGATAATTTAAAGTTATGAACTCCATCCCAAATGAGTTCTATTACAAAGGGGTTTTTTGGGTGCAAGTTAGGCCCACACTCATCCTAGACCTTGTTTTGGTAGACTGTAACCAGTGCAGTTATAGGTAAAAGACCAGCAACTAAGCCACAGAACTCTAGCTTAAGTTATCTAGAAGGACACCTTCCTTTTCTTAGGAGCTCACCATCTGAATCCACTGTTTCCTCTTCCCACTGCCTGGAATGAGCGGTCTGATGCAAAAATAAGTGGTTAAATCCTCTCTGTGAACCATCTCCTAGAGTTGCTAACTTACTTTGTTTCAGTAGCTGAGAGTCCCTTCTGTTATACTGTTCTTGCTCACAGTGAAGGAGAGCTGGAAAACATGAATAACAATAGTCTGTTTCCATGCCTCGGTCAGCCTGCACAAAGCGTCTGCTCTACTTTAATATACTATAACCACAAAAGTGAAAAGGTGTGAATAATACATATTAATTGTGATTTGAAGTGGAAAATTAAAATAAGATGGAATACATTTAACAAGGATGATTTCTCTCATATGCACTTTTCTTTTAGATTGCATAATACTCTGCAACAAAGTCACAAAACACAAAGTATGGTGTTAATGACTGCTTAGACACCTCTAGGACAGACAACTCATCTCTGCAAATTTAATCTCCCTTGTTTTGATTGCAGAGTTACTTATGTTAATATTCAGACAAAAGTACCATTTCATGCATTATTTTAAATCTGTTTTGAATAACTATTTGAAGAGGGCTAGAGACTAGAGACATATATAGGAGCATTTGTGTTCAGGTCTAATCCTGCTCCAGCACATTCAGGCAGCAGTCAAGGAAACAGCAGCTGTGGCTTTCGAAGTGTATTCTCTGTCTTAACTCTGTTACAGAGAGATCTCAGGAGCAAATAAACCCTTTTTTAGGCAAAAGCACTCTCTAGGACTTGTTTCATCCTGAGCTTAAGATCTTAAGAGGTGGGCTGGATCTTACTCTGAAAATACTTAATTTTTCTTTGTGTTTATGACTTAAGCTAATGATGGCTCATCACTCACTACTATGACAAGGTCCTTATCACGCAGTGTTTGAATTCAGGACAAATGAATTCTACACACATTCAAGAACAATTTTAATAATAACAAGCAGTTAAAAGAAAAACAAATTTCAGGAAGCTCTGGCATCAGGCCATGAGGTAGGTGGAAGGCAAATGGAAATGTACTTTACTTTTAAAATCTGTAGCGAGAAAAAGAGTTTAGCTGAGTAGTCATAAGTACAAACTTTAAACACACAACTGCAACAGTAGGAGCCTCGCACATATGAGCAGATTTTGGACAAATTAAGATAGTTTATAGGCATCTTCATCTCCAGTGAAATGCCATTGCTTTGGCTTGTTACCTACTTATGGTACTGTATAAATCATCAGAGATTAAAATCAATAGAGGTACATAAATGAAGATGCACTAGCAATTAAGTGGATGGCTGAATAGGTCTGCCTGGGATGGAGTCCAAAACAGACTGCTTGGAGTTTCACTTCACTCAGAAATTTAGCTGATTCATTTGGGCAGCTAAGCAAAAGTTACTCAAAATCAAAACTAAAGCCATTGTTAATAATTTCCTAAGCATAAGCTCTATCAGAACCCCTCCCCTGTGTTAGCTGGAAGGAATCCTGAAAGCCTCTGTGCTACTGAACTGAATGAGAGCAGAAGGAAAAGTAGACTGGAAGGTGGAAGTGCTTCTCAATCCTATCTCACCCCTCCACAGAGAAAGGGTTTTAAAAGTTTTATCAGCATGCAGTGATAACACAAAATTCCTGACAGGATACCTGGAAAGAACAGTGTTCATTTGAGGCATTTCTAAGCTACAGTAAATAGCAACAATAGTAAGAACTTCCCAGCGCAAAAAACTCTATTTGAAAAGGCAAAACAAAACAAAACAAAGCAAAAAAACAGAAAGCTGTGGAAAAAAATTGAGAGATTGGAATTATTTCTGTGCCAAATTTAAACAGTCTTTAGCAAACCCACCTCAAGAATATGGCTCCAGATCATGCATGGTAACTCTGAAATAATGCCAGATACATCTCATGGCTGAGGGGATGTAAAATTACCAACTATTTCAATATAATTCATAGTCATTGCAATGTCACAGGCATTAAACAACTTTCTAGGCAGAAATACATGTATTTTGGCTCATATCAAAAACTGTTGGAGGAAATAGTGTCCACACACTTTTGAAGAAAATGAAAATTTAAAGGTCTCAGTTTCTTGCATCCAAGTTAGCAAAATTTGGAGATTTAAGCAGTATAAACCAGAAAGTTTCAACATTCGTATTTTTCACTGTTTCAAATTTCTGTAGGAAATCTGTACTGATTAGAAAATAAAAGCTGAATCTTTCTGGGAACATGATAACCCTTATGACAATACTACATATCTCATTCAAAGCAGCATGCATCCAGTTCACTGCACATATTTGTGTTACATAATTTTCACCAAATAAGGACTTTTAAAAAGGAGCATAAACCAGCATGTCTTTAAGTGTAGTAACTGAACAGAGTTGCAGGAAAATCCAATTCTCTCCTTTGTCAAGTTTAACAATAGAAGGAGCATCCAATTATTTCTTCTCAGCAAGCAGGTCTTAAAAAACTGATCATGTTGCCAAAGCCATTCCCAAGGATTTTTTGTGATGGGATGTCACAAATGATTTCCACATGGAAATCAGGCAGCCTAATTCTAAGGCACCACAAAAGAAATCTATAACAAAAAAAAAATTAAAAGCAACAAAATAATTCCTCATCCAAGACACATTCAAAAACAAAAAAGTTTTGCATTCTGGCCTTCTAATTTGTAACACAACACAGAGAAATTACAGAAGCACTCCTGCATTTAGCAAATGAGAAATGTCAAAACAAGGAAGGCACTAAATCCATATAGGAGCATGACAAATTGATTTTGAAATCATGTTTTCTGCAATCAGATGCTGTTTCTGTGATTGATTGTTTCAAAATTTTATACACATGCAAGGTCTTAGGCTTATGTTTTTGAGAAGGACAAAGCAATTCTGCAGTTCCACAGAGCATTTGACATAAACATGCATTAGTTTTTCTTTTTGTCATCATTACCAAAATTATGATACTTCATGGAGCCAGACAGAATTGTTAATAGACCTAAATTGTTTTATGCCAGGTTGCTTTATGCTTTTGATTTCTCTTGCAAATAAATGGAATTTTTTTCCTACTGATTATCTATTCCATAATTGATACCTCTGAGAGCAATGCTGGTTTCTTTTTTGTTATGACTGGCAGTTGTTCAACAGTCTTATTTCATATTGTTGATAACAGAGTAGAAACCAAAAAAGTAAAACTTCTACCTTCCATAAAACAGAGCTGCCTTTCATGTGTCCTTCAGCACTTAAATTCAGTCATTTTATATAAGGAGAGCAGTCAAGTGTAAATGCATAGGACTATGAGGTTAATTCTTCAGTAATAAGAACTGTAAGAAAGGAAAATATCGATGGAATATTTTTTACAGTTAGACATTCCTGATCTATCATACAGAAGAAGAATTTAAAAAATCTATAACATGATGTACACCGTAAAAAAAGTCAAGATTAAGTGTCCAGTCACTATGCAGGTTTGGCCACGATCAAATTTGTACAAAATTAGCATAATGTTGCAGAAATAATGGTGTTCATAAATTGAAAAACAGATTGAATAATTTCCCTGAAACTTTTTTTTCATAGCGCTGGGAATCAAAACTATTGTAGGCAGAAACTAATGCCAGAAATTAAATTGAAACATTCTCCAAGAATCTCTTTCCTCTCAGTGTCCATAGAATAAACAAGTTTCTCTAACACTTTAAACTTCACTAGAAGCTAATACAAAGGGACAGAACTGTAGAGAACAGTAATATGGTGTGGGAAAATGTCAGAAGATAGTGATGTTTTTTATTTGGATCCAAGACAGTATTACAGTTTTACCTTCATAACAAAATGTTGATTTGGTATTAGAAGTGACAGGAAAAAACAGCTAGCTTCTGCAAAGCTGTATAACACAGGTGATGAGGGGATTCTTGTTCCTGCCCTTGAGAGGTGTCACTTTCATGCATTGTTGAGCACCTTGGAGGGGTGAAAAGGTGGAATAGTGGGATGAGCAGTTCCAAAAGGTCAATCTCTGTAAATTTCTGGAAAACTGTCTTTTCTCACGAGAAAAAAGGTTTATGTTTTTTTAATAACCAAAAAAAGCATGATCAGTTAAATTCACTTTTACTCATTTCTTCCTTTCCTGAGCTAAAATTTTGACACAATGATTTGAAAGTCTCTGGTGAATAGGCAGACTCTTCTTGCTGTACCAGATGGGAAGGAAAAGTGTCTAGACCAGAAGCTAGACAGAAAACAGAACTCCACATGGTTTAAAAATAACTTTTAGGTGCTTAGAACTAACTGTCTGTTAGGTTCATAAATAACATCAATGGAACAAAAGTAGTAAAAAAATAAAAAGAGCACACACCCACTTGGACAGACCACAAAAACCAAGAGCTACTAGCTTAGCTATGTCACTACACAAGACACAACAAACAGCCCCCAGACAAGACCTCCTTAGTCTCTTTCTCCTCCTCCTCCACAATTCAGTGACACCAGTCACACAACACCTTCCCACCGCCTCGGATGACCACATTTTCCAAGATGAAAAAAGCCCCAGCCAAGCTTCCTATTAAGTTTTCTACCTCTACAAATTCCATTTCCTTGAAAAGTAGTTCTCTTGAACTAATCTGTTTCCTGAACATCATCATCCTCAGTCGCAAGAACGTGGATTTGTGATTCTGTCAGGAGGTAAAGTGCTTTGAGACCCAGACAACTCTGCTACAGAGCAGTGGTTTGTCTAACATTGGGTCCATGAACTGTTTTAGAGATTGAAAGAAGCTATTTTGAACAAGATAAATTACTAGGTAATGTTGCTGTTACCTTTTTATGACATGTGTAAAAGGACGCTGCTAAGTGTTTATTGTTTAAGTGTTTATTGTTTACAGCCTAAGCATTTGCTTAAGATGTCTTCCTTCTGAATGCTGATAACTTTCTACATTTTATCACAAAAGCAGTTGGCTGCTTTTGCTGTCACATGTCTCTTACTACAAGATATAAATGTGATATGTTCAAATGGTCCCGACTTCCAGTCTAGTTATCCCAGTCACAGAAAATGTATAAATATTATTGAACATTCCATTATAGACTGCAACATAATCTGCAAGTTATACCTTTGGATGTTTGCCCAACACATTTTCTTACCCACAAAATTGGTGTTGGTAAACTAAAACTTGGAATTTCTACATGTTAGATGTGTTCATCTGGATATCTTCAGGGTCTGACCACAAGCCCCAGGGGTCTAAGCCTTCTGGGACAGTCAGAAAGCCTTGGGATTGAACAGTGTCTCTTTCTGTGTTTTTTGATCACTGTGTGATCACATTATTGCTCAATGTGAAAACTAAATGTCAAACTATTTCTGGTACTCAGCTGCACCTTTAGGTTTGATGGGCTGTTGCAGATGTCATGGAGCTTAATTCAAACACCATTTAGTTAGGACATTTCTGTCACTTACCATGATTACAGGGGCCAATAATAATAAATACATATTAAAAAGCTAAATAAGTGAGCTTGCCCTGCCCTAGAAGTAATTAAGTACTGGATTGCTGAGTTTCAAAACAGGTGATGGATAATTACCTATGGGAATGCTGTTTTCTTATCCTTACCTACAATTTAGGAGATTAAGTCTGAGTCTCCGAAGGTTGACAGTGCCAATCTATTAACAAATGTCTTTTATTTTCTTCCCCTGGTTTGTGAGTATTTCCACTCTCCATATAAGTTCCTTGCACAGCTTTGGTCCAGGCAGTTTCCCCACACAGGTAAAGGCTGAGCATACCCGTGGTTCGAGCTGAACAGGGCAGCGGATCGTTAACAGCTCTCCTCAGTCATTGCCCTTCCATACGCTCCATGTAACTTTCTGAGGAATTTAAAGTCTATTGCTTTAATTTCTTGTACGCTAATCAGGCTAGCTTGGAGGCACAAGGCCATCACAGTTCTGAAAGTTTAACAGCAATTCGGAAAAAGTAATAGACCTGCAAGTCTGAACTTTGTAAAAAGATCTAGTGTTACTGAAGAAATCAGAAAAACAAAGAGGCTTCAAGGGTTTGAGTAAAACATGAGCAAGTACTAAGAATCAAAAGGTGGATAATGACAAGCTAATAGGCAGCTTTTCAGTACACTCCATTCTTTAACCTGAAGTAACAATCACTCTCCCTGAAGACATATTCCTGAATAATGACAGCATAGGTAGACATACCCTTTTAAGTTGGACTGCTGAAGAATCAATGAATGTGGTATGAACTGGCTGTTCATACTAAAGTGTCTGGGCTGGAAAAGGCAGTCTCAAGCTAGAAGAAATAGTTGACTGAATCAGATTATTTTTAAAAATTTTTCTGTTACTTGAATAGGGTAAGAATAATTTTAAAATGAGATCCTAGGCATTATCAATTTATTTATCTTGTTTACTTTTTATGGTTCTCACTAAGCCTAAAAAGAAAGCTTCCACATCTCTCAAGAAAACCTTTCTCCAATTATCTTCTCCTGATCAGTTCAATTTCACCAACATGTTTTCACTGGTAACCCCTCAGCTCCAGCTGGATCTCACCAATTATGCTTACAGCACATAGTTGCCTAAACCAGAGATACCCCTCCCATGCAAAAAGAGTAAATTTTAAAAAAAGAAAATTAAAAATTAAAAAAAAAAAAAAGAAAATAAAAAAAGGTAAAGGACAAGATGGCTTGCCAGGTTTCTCATTAAATTGACAAAACGCAAAGCTTAAATTCTCCACCTTATGTAGTTTGCAGTAACGAACTGAAAAACCTGTAGAGAACAGCCAGCCTCTGGCTCAGAGAACTGCCTGGGTGGCAAGCAGTTAAGTGTATGGGGAGTTGCAGCTACTCAGGGGGGGTCTCATTTCTGGGAGCCAGAAAGGGAAAACTTCTCATTCAGATGTAAAGTCATTCTTTCCTATCTTGTCCCTGCTCTCTCCACTGTGCAAAAATATCCCAGCCAGAGACAACAGAGAACTTCAGAAGGAAAAGGGCTCAGGGGATGAGGCATTAATCATTGTCTGTGTCTTTGTCACTATTGTTCCACCAAGGGCAATCACAGAGGGCAGAGGTAGGACCATTGGATTCCTGGAAAGTTCTGCCTATCAAACATCTCAGCGAGCCCCATTTGCACAGGTGTGCTCAGTGCTGATAACACAAGTGCAAGCAGCTCTGAAAACAAAAGAAGACCTTCAGATACTCATTCACTCAGTCACAGAATCAGGAGTCAATTAATATTGTGTAAGAACTGCTGATGACATCTTGGATGTTCAGAAAGGAGGCTTCCTTACCAAAGAGTATTTTATCTTTCAATTAAATAAATATTCTTCAATTTCCACATAATGCTGTTGCTAGCAAGTCTCTTATTTGGCATGTCATGGTCTCTGCCATACCCAGGCTTAACTGAACATAGGTGACCTCATTCAGACAAAAATATTTTTCCCCTAAAGCATGTATAAACATTATCTACCTCTTACTTCAGAGACTGCTTTTAAAAGATTTCTTTCTAGAAAGCTATAAAACTAACATGAAGTATTCTTCATTTTTGCTAGGGATCAAAAGAAAGTTAGATCCTAAAGATAAAGCAAGTTAAAGAGATAAAGGTCTATCTCCCCTGCATGCTCATTGTATATCAAATCTCAAGGTCAATGTGTAGCTAACAAATAGTACATGCAGAAACTCAGCCAAAGAAAGCTCTGAGCTATGAGATTTGTGAGTTACTTTAGTGAGCTCATTATTGTCTTGGTCAGAGCAAAGGTCACCCCTGCAGACTGTATTACCCTCAAAAAGCACCACCCATGCCTGGCCTTGTGCCTCTGTCCCTACAGAGGGACCAGGGCTGGACATCTCCTCCAGGGAACACACACATTAGATGCATAAAGGGGCCAACTGACAGTGGCTTTTCTCTGCATAAAAGCTACAGAAATAGCAACTGTTCTACAGAGAGAAAAAATAAAAGGCATTGGTTCAGATGCTGGTGCTAAACCTGAGGTTTTCCTTTTTTTTTCCTAACTATATTCTTGAGTGACCTAAAAAATTTAGACTTTTTGCTTTCATTTACTGTAGAGGTTTTTTTCCTATTTAAAAAAATATGTACTTCTGAGAAATATTTTATAATCTAAATGGACTTCAGCAGGCTGCGTGCTTAAATTGGGCTTGCTTTTTTATTTCAGCTTGTCCACTAATGGTATTACTAACTCTCCAAGGATCTACCTTGTGCTCTTAAGTCCTCTTTTTTTCTTCAATATTTTGATTTTTACTGCAAGATACCTCCAGGTCACATTGGTGAAAAAATGGGGGAAAAAAGTGTTGGAAAGTTGAGCCCATACATTTAGAGATGCAGATGAAAAATTTTTGGACCATAACTTTGTTATTTGATATAAAGTACATGAACTACTTTAGAAGAGGGTTAATAAATTTTTTAAATTTTCATACATTGATATGATGCTGTTCCATTTTTTTATAATGAGTCCCACTCATCAATTTTATATTTCTGACTGTTGCAAAAGCCACATCTACATTAGTCTTTTGTGCCCTTGCACTCTTGTTTAAAACTCATTTGAAAGGTATTTGGAGATAACACCGTGAACAGATAACTGGGTTTTGTCACCAACTTATTGATTTAATTGAAGTCCCAACTTGATGTCTTTTTCCATGTTTGAGAATTCTAATTCTCATTTTAATGGCATTTCCAAACCTCAAAAAGGAGAGTTCAAAATCAGCACTAAAGCATAGTCTAAGTGTCCAGGGGTCAGAAGGCAAAGAAAACAAGTTCCTCCAGTTAATTCCTTGGCCTTTTAAAAGCACTCAGAGGTGTCTCAAACATTTTGAACTGGAATAGTATGTATGTAAATAATCATACATCTAAATTTTCAAACTGTGTCACAAAAGAATCACAAACAAAGTTTATATATTACATGTCCTCATTTCTGATAATGTATTAAAAATGACGTAGGGTTTTTTCCTACTTAATGTTACTTGACAGTAGGTCACCAGGTTTTTGACTGATCACTAAATCCTCATGAACAGGAAATAGATATTACTGAAATATCTAATGAAGATCTTGATTTACAAAAATCTGATACTGCCTAAACTTATTTCAGCAGCAGAAAAAAAGTAATTTCTTAAGTATGTTGTCATTTAGTAAAGAACACTAGGAAAGTTTTTAGAAGAGTCACTTCATTTACATAGAAATTCTCAGAAAGCACAGGTGCTTTCTCACCAGAAATGCCAAACCACCTCCACACATATATTTAATATTTTTTCTTGTTGGATATACTTTGTATATAAAGGTATATATGTAGTGGTTTATATGTGTTTAATTTTACATATTCATATATAAATAACTTATCTTGTAAGGATGAAATCAATACACCCTTTTGATGTATTATGTTCCAAATAAGAGACGTTCAGCTGTGTGGGAAAGGAAAGCAACCAGATGCAGATTATATTTTCATGGAAATAATTTCAGAACAGAACTGATGGGAATAATTCTGACAAGCATTTTCAGAGCAGATATCTGCACTAGCAAGCTTCAAGGAGAGCTGTGTGTCCTGTACTAACAGGAGCTGCAGGAGCCTGATGCCAGGTGAGATCCTCAGGCTTTCTCTGAACTGTCATTTACACCTGACTGTGCCCCAGCTCCCGACATTACCAACATGCAGAAAGCACAGCCAAGGTGCAGGAACATGCAGAAAGTGTGTCTGGCATCTCTGTTCTTTTTCTTCACCCACTGGTTAAAAAAAACTGATGTGAGCTGAAGGGGTAGCAGACTTAAAATTGCCGTTTCTCCCCAGAGGGACCTGACCGTGCATCAACCAGGTCCCAGGCAAACCATCTATAAAATTCTCTGAGCATAGCCAGCAGGCTGCTCCAGGCCAGCACTCTCTCAGCCAGCCCACAGAGTGACATAATCAAGTATTGACTAGGGTAGAAGGAGGTCATGAGAAAACAGCGCTTGTGGGAAAAGGAACCTGGGCTCCAGATCCTCTGCTGGGTCTGTATTTCAGGAGGCAGTACAAAGGGGAGAAGGTGCAGGTCACAGACCTATTCCCTGGCATTTTTGACTTATTGCTGTGCACAACTCCCACCCTGCTGCATTGCTTTTGTGAGATCACCCATTTTAAAGGATGTTGCATGAGGATACCAAGCATCTAAGAATGGATTCTCCTAGCTTCCAAAGCCCACAGGTTCAGTGTTGTCAACTGTAAGTCATTTCTCCAAAGGGCTTACTGAAGACCCAAAATGTAACTCAGGTTCTATTAAATCATGAAACTTCAATACTACCATCTATTCTATTTGTATAGCTCCAAGCTTCAGCTAAGAATTATACTCTCATTTACACAAGCCCATGGAACAGCTGGACTTGATTTTCTTGGAGGTCTTTTCCAAACTTAACTCTTCTATGAACAATTCTATGACACAGACACTCACACAGAGGCTGTACCTGGGTAGTCATCCTCAGCACTACAATACAGCAGAATCAGGGCACTTTCATCCTCAGAACTTTCAATTCCTACAACCAGAGAGCCACCTGTCTGAATTTTCAAAACTGGGCCACTAAAGTTTCGGCTATCTAGGCAGGTGGCTCAAATTTCCCAAGTCCTAAAAACCCAGGATATCCCAGATGAAGTTGCACCTACACAGCACTCTTGAATGTTTTATCCTCATGTTTCACCTTAAACATATCAAGTCAAATCTCACTCCAGAATGGTGTGTCCTGGTAATAAAAGGTATCCTGAAAGCAAACAGCCAAACAAGATGCTGAAACTGGTCTTATCAAAGCTGAAAATTTTAAAGTCTTAGAAACCTCACACAGTCCCAACCAGTATTATCCACTGTAATAAAAATGGATGTCCTAAACAAATTTAAATTCTGTCAAGAATATGGACATGCAGATAACATTTCTTCCCTGAGAAGAGGACAATAGTTTTAGGTTGGCTTTTCAGAATTAGTGTCTCATTGTATATAATTTATATACGTAAAGGATACTCTTTTGCATTTTTATTCTTCTTCATTTCTGAAGTGCTTATAGTGCTGACATATTCCCTATGTTGAAGGAAGATGACAAATGTTACCAAAAAAAGAAAAAAAAATGTAGAAGTGGTGGGAAGCGGTCCTTACTATGGCCCTGCACCGTACCTAGCAGTAGTGGGGTCTTAAACTTGTAACAGCTGCCATTATCTGTTTCTCCTCCCTCACACCTCACCATATCAGAAAGCTTTTAGAGCCAGCATTAGTTAAATCTTGCTGGCTTTTACTTCAGGTGGACCCCAGACAGTCATAATGAAGAGATTATTCTTTTATATAAAGAGAAAATTGTATTTCTGGAGAACTCAAAAATCTACTTACCCTCGTAAGTAGGGTGTCAGTGAAAGAGATGGGATGTATGGGTCCCAGCTCAGACTTCTGAAGGTGCTCACCTGAAGACAATCTGAGACCAGCAGCTCCCAATGTGGTCTGTGGAAGTTCTTAGTTCAAATCCCTGCTGTAAGTAAGAGAAAAATGCTAAGGAACTGCCTGTGCCATGTTCACAGAGATCAGCCCAGTTTTGAGAAGGGCCATAACCTTGTCAGTTAATTAATCTGTTTGTGTTCAATAAGAAAGCCTGAATTCAAAGCAAAATATCTGTTAAATAATGGGGAGGAAAAAAGATAAAAACAAAAAACAAATTTTAAAAATCTAAACCAAAACCCAAAAAACTTGAATAACTTTACTTTAGCGTTTCCTGTCCTTTATGTCTTTTTCTCATTCCCAGAAGTGCTGCTCAGTGCTTACCTGAAACAATTCCAGCCACTTGACATTCTGTTCCTTTTCCAATTCCTAGGCAAATTAAAAGCAGAAATTCAGTAACAGATCTCTACAAATTTCTTGGTTTGTGTTCATTAAAGGATGTGCTCTACAAAACCTGGCTCTCAATGTCTCCAGAGCTGTTCACATGAGCCTTGACTTACTCTCAGTAGAGAATAGCAGGAACATCAGACACAATTCACCTTTGCCAGCAGCTATCCAGGCTGGGATTCAGCTGTTTAAATGTAGGTATCTAGAGGTATTTTTGATGTCCCTAGGATATCCCTCCCAGCCATATCCCTGCAGGAAACACAACTCCCACAGCCCACCGACCAGCCCAGTGCAGATGACACAGATAACCTAAGGCTGCATCCCTTTGTAGTCCTTTGTCGTTTTGGTCTGGAGCACTAGAGCAGTGTTGAAATAAATCTCCAAACTGTTCCCATTTACTAATCACCAGGTTGTTTAGCAGAGAGGTTTTGGGGTGTGTTAACTGGTTTTGGTCAATGGTTTATAAATAAGCAAAAAGCCCATTGCACATTTGCAGATGTGCTCCAATACCAGGGATGTATGAGTTCATGTCCATGACTGGTCTTTCAGACTATTTCAAAGTACATGTTAGGGACACTTAAATCAGGAAAGTCTAAACCATGCTGAAGTAAAAGTAGGGAAATTTTTAAGTCCCCAGCACAAGTGCTTTGATCTACTGATCTACTTCTGTCACGCTTTATTCCTTGATAAGCCATGTCCCATCCACTAACAGGTGAATTAATTCATGAGCATTGTTCACTTATTATCAATCATATTCTACTGTAATTCTCTGCTTTCTCTGCTCTACCTTTATCTCTCAAAATAACAGAGAGAACAATTAAGTGATTTTATTATTATTATATCAATGGAAAAATATCAAATTAATTTATCAATTCTCTAAATGAAAATTTTAAAAGGCACAGACAGGTTCCAGGGCTGGACAATGGTGGGAAAGGCTATTGGAACTGCAGGCAAAAACATTGGTTTCCTCTACTTGTCAGGAGTTAAAAGTCATAAACACAACAAGAAGAAACAGTGTAAGTTAGTTCCCCTTCTGAAGAAAATTAACAGAGCCAATTTTGGTTCCAAGAAAATAAAATTCCTATAATAATTTTATTTTTCTTTAACCTTTTAGACTTAAAATCAATCAGACCTTTGATCTAGAATTTATGCATCTATTTTTTTTTTTTTGGCCACTTATTCCAATTAAGCCTTACTACTAATGAAAATTACAACTTTAAAATGACAGATAAAGGCACTGAAATATTTCTGTGGTGTGTTAACCATCAAAGACCAAAGCCAGTCCTCAGTGAGAACATGAAAACATGTTTTTATTAAGAGATTCCAATCCAATGGAATCATTCAACTTACACTTTTATAGCTAGTAACATGACTCATTTCTTAGATTTGTTATGAAATTATTCAGCTTTTTTAATCAATGTCAGAATTCACTCTTACAGTTTGGCAGTCAAAAGACTACCTTACGCTTTTAGCAGACTGTTGCTGTTTGTCTCACAGCAGATAGTTTTTGCTGAACTTGTGAAATGCAGATTTCCCCTCATTCACCTATCAGAAAAGAGTTCTTTGAAGTCTAAGGCCTTTGCATTCTCTTCCATGCATTTGTGTAGTACCTATGCACTTTTGTTATGATTTACTGAAAATGCTCACATTTGGCTACTTAAGATGGGTACACTAAAACATGATTAGGATTAGGAAATCTGAATTGTATCAGAAAATGCAAAAGCACTATGGATTTCTCCTTGCAAAATAATTCGAGTTCTGCAAATTTGTAGAGGGACCCCATTCCCCCAGCCAATCACTTATTCTGTGCAGGAATCCAGCCATGATTGCAAGGTGCATCTCTCAGAATCAGTATACCAGCCAGCTAAATGTACCTGTAACCCAAGTATGTAGAACATCAGGCTTTTTTTCCCAGCTGAGTTCAACACCTGTGCCCTCAAAGTTTCATTTGAAAGCTCAAGAGTCTAACAGGCAGAGTCCAGATGTTTGCACCAGTCAGCAAAATGTAAAAATGTAAATCTAAAGATTCTATAAGTTAGCTTTGCAGGTGACTGATAGGAAGCTATCCTGACCTAGATGTATTTTAATGTCATAAGTTTCTCTCCTGCTATTGCATGGAGATTTTATTTTCTTAATGCCTTCTATAAGCTACCAACATAGAAAAACTTTTAACAAATGAACAAAATCTTCCATCTATTGTTATACTAAAGTTTAAAGTTATAAACAAGGGCAGCAATCTAGGTACAGCTGCTGTCTCTCCTTTAAAGATGGTAGTAAAAAGCAGGCAATTGACTTTAGGTAATCAATTATCTGAAAGGGAAAAATTCTTCTAACCAAGACATAAATATACTAAGAAGCACCTCAGACTCTGAATTGAGCAGACAAAGAAGATTCATAAGTCTCATTAACAGAAACATCACAGAAATAAGCACCAGACAGCCATAAAAGACAAACAGTTAAATTGTTTCTCCCAATGCAAGGTTCCGTATACACTTACTGCTATTGTTGTTTTATAACTGCCCAAGTTAATGGATAAATCAATTATCTAGTTGTCAGCACAGGAACAGATCCTTACAAGTTCTACCTGCCTGGATTTGTTTGCTGAAGTGACACTAAACTCACTTGAATAAGCTGGTAGCCTCATCACTGCAAAAATTCAAGCAGACAAATCAGAGTATTGCCATTTGGATGCAAATACAATTTAGTTTGGTGTTTCTCTATTTAAGCATTGGTTTTTCTCATTTTTGATGCATGCTAACAGTGTCAAGAATCAGTCTGGGTATGTTAATCATCACCAAAATGCCACCAAGTTCACTGCACTGCTCCTTCCTTCTGTGAATGTCAATGGCAAATGCTTAGAATCACCCTGACTAAGATGTGCAACATGTACAGGCAAAAAATGCCTGCTGGGTTCACAGAGCAGTACACAGTCCATCTTACCAGTTAATCACCATAACTTGAGGCAGTGAAACAGAAGGCATACAGCTAAGTATCTCTGAAAACCATCTCTGAATTGCTGTTTTCCTTGAGGATGTCTCCTGCTAGCCTGCATTTAATCCATGCAAATGGATTAAATCCCAGAAGTACATTTTAAAAAGCAAAACAGACTTAGAGGAATGTTTGAAATCCAGCACTCCTGAGAGACCCACCTGCCTGCTCAATAATACTGTACCTCCTGCAACATGCCAAGTTTTTTAACTGTGCCTGTAAATATTTCAATGTCTTGGATAAGGTTTTAGTTGCCTAACACACAAGGACTTCTTGATACAGATATTCCCCTCTGTGCTATATTGTGGCAATGTCAGCCTAATAATAAGTTGAATTCAGAATTCAGGCTCTCTTCTATTTCCAGACAGCATTTTTGTGATCTAAGTTTTTATACAGCTAACTGCTGAAATAATGACTCACAAACATCCCTTTTAAATTAGAAGGGAAAAAACAAAGGCAAAGATAGCAGTTAAATACAGGTTAATTTTACAAAACTTGCTGCTCCACAAGGCCACACAGCTGATGTGCTGTTTGTCCTTAGTTAAGCACAAAACCCAAGCATGAAGGTCTCCCCCTCCACACTGCTTCCAGAAATCAAATTCCAAAATGACAGCTGGACTGCCTAGTCCCTTACCAAAGGCTGGAGACCCAAACCAGGGGCATTTCATCTGTGCTGTCTCAGGGGGTACAGTATCAAGCACCCCTAAGCTGCCCAGACAACGGCTCTGCAAGGAGATGGAGGAGGTAAAAGCAATCCCTGCATGAAGCTCTGCTGAGAAACAGCTACTCTAAGCCTCACCTCCCCTCCCTAACTACTCACTCTGGGTTTCCACAGCATACCAGACATTTACAGGACTAGGAAAGTCGCCCCCAGCCCCCAAGGTTTGCTGGAGATTTCAAGACACTTGTAAAAAATTTTTGTTTCAACAAAAAGCAAGTTCAAGTGCAAATCAAGACTGATATAGGTTTTATAGAAAATATTAATACAGCATTATTAATATGGTTTTAAGGACCTTACTAGCCCTTTAAAAGATTTTGATTGAAAAGGTAAAGCTCTTAAAATGTTCCATTTGAAAGTAAGCATAAAAAGGAGAAGAAGTTTTTTCTGCCAAGCTGAGATCTTGTGGCTTTCTCTTCCTTTCATCTACTCCTTATTACCTTACCTGTTGTTCTGTTAGACATATCCTAGTCACACAGATGTGGCACTAATCACAGGGTAGGAGTTGCCAGCTGCCTGGGAGGATAAAGCTACTCTGACATTATCCCATCAGGCACCCAACAGTGACTTAGGAGATACAGCCATTTAGCTGACCCCTTTGTAAAGAAACAGGTGCCATCTGAGCCTGCTGAGAAATCCTTTCTAATGCAGTCAGCTCCCCCTACACCATTCAAGGTTTAAAGTGAAAAAAAAAAAATCAACTCCTATCATTTCACACTGATGTTAGGCACAGAGTGCTAAGACTTCCAGTAAGAGTCTTGCTTGCTGAAGATAATTATGGCTTATCACGTTACCCTAGTAAAAAATCGCTCTCTGTTGAAAAATAAAGATTATTGGGGGGCATCACTGCACATTATGTGTCAGACTTGAAGATACTTCTGCCACAAGGCTTGGGCACAGGCAAAGAATCATTAACATTCTTCCTCCGAAAATCATCCAAATGTCTAGATTTTCAAGGAAGCCTGAGGAGTAAATCTTTAAAAGCTTTTCAAAATTTGAGATTGCTTTTGAGCCATGAGGATGACAGAGAACAACAAGCCATACCAAAGCCAGGCACAAGGAACCTGTCTCTTAACCTTTGTGCTGCCCCTGGCAGTGACCTGCACTGTCATCCCTGGTGTGGATGCTGAGCATGTCGTGGCAGGGAAAGGGATGTGGTCAACTTGCTGGGAGCCATGGCTCCACAGTCATGTGCCAGCCTCACTGCCCTGCTCACTGTTCCCCACAATTGACTCAGAGAATATAACTCCTTCCTCCTCCACCCTTGCCACCCCACTCTCCTCCTCTCACTGTCCACCACTTCCATTCCAAACTGGATCAAGGTGTCACTGAGCCAGCTGCATCTGGCAGAAGGTGCCAGGAGGACGCCGAATCTCCATGCTGCCAGAAACAAAGATTCCACATCACTCGAATGTGTTATGCTGGATCTTGCATCCATTAGCAAGAGTTGCAGCTTGAGATCATATCTCAGGATTTCTGCTTATGGTTTTCTGTGTCTCAGTTACTCACCACGCAGACCCTTGTACTGCCAGCAACATTGCACGCACGAGCAGGTCTCCCGAAGGCATGCAAGAAATTCAAAGAGTGAAGTCTAAACTTTCTCTTCCTCTTGTGATTCTCATTTCACAGGCTTGGCAGCACTACAAGCTTCCTTTATACCCTTAAATATTAACATAGCTATTCTCTAGATGTGGGATTCCTCATTATCATATGAATAAATGATTAATTGTCTCTGTACCAAGCAAGTGCAACTTTTATAACTATATGAATCAGCACTGAGCCAAACCCTTCAAGAGCAGTAAGAGTTTTCCAGCATTTATTGCACTTTATTGCTTCCTGGATCATTTAAAAGAAGTCACTGAGAAACTACCATTCACACAAGCTTGAAAGTTTACCACGGATGTAGTGAGCAGTTCTGTATTTTAAAATGCAGACAAACTTTCTTTCCCAGCAATTTATTGCTGGTTCTTTGGCAGAAAACTCCACGGCTTGTCCAGCAAATGCTACTATTTGTGATGGCACATCTTGCGTATTACCAGAAGATAATTTTAACCAAACTTTGAGCGTAATTTTAAGTACTGTTCTAACAATCATGCTGGCTATGGTGATGTTCTCCATGGGCTGCAACGTGGAAATTAAGAATTTCTTGGGTCACTTAAGAAGACCCTGGGGTATATTTGTGGGTTTCCTTTGCCAGTTTGGAATTATGCCTCTCACAGCCTTCTTGCTCTCTTTGGCCTTTAACATCCTTCCTATTCAAGCTGTTGTGGTGATGATCATGGGATGCTGTCCAGGGGGCACAGCCTCAAATGTCATTGCCTACTGGGTGGATGGAGACATGGACTTAAGGTAAGAGCAGCCATTCTCTAAGTACTTCATGTGGCTCTTTACACTGTAAATTTTACATTGAAAAGGACTGTCTGATCTGTCTGAGGTTTTTCTTAGCTTCCTGGCACATGTATGGTGATTTCTCCTTGTAAAGATGGTTGGTAACTGTAATTGCAGTAAATATAAAAGAATGGCAAATATCCTTGGTTCATTGGGAATTAATGAGGAAGATATCACAACAGAATTCTGTGCATTAGAAAATATATTTTTGTAAAACTTCAGATCCTGGAGCAAATATCATCTAAGAAGACAATTAAGATAACATACATTGTGAAAACTTTGCCCAAGTTAGAATTACTTTTCTTCCTCCCAAGATCTTGAGTAACAAAAAAAATTTAAAAACCACACAGGATTTTAGGACCAAAATCCTCTGTACTAAAGAGTCGCTATGCAACTTTTCTTGAAGTAATTTTTCTTGAAAAAGAGCTCCTGTGGAAAAATAGTTTCCCTTCCTTTTGTGTCCTTATACAATAAAAAGACAGCTATTTATTTTCTCTTTGGGAGCTAGTTCTAATGAATATCACTTGTGATAATTCTTTCTGCTCCTGAAACTTTATGCAAGGTTTTCAGACTGAGGGAATACTTTGCAGGCTAGAAAGCACTACTTAAGGCATCTCTCAATGACCAAGTGGTATGAACTCAGAAACAAATGTGTAAGGCACCTGACATGGCCTAGGACATCAAACACACAGGAGAAGCGAACCCTACTCTGATGGAAATTCCATGTGGGGTTCATTAACTCCAAGAGCCTTTAAAAAAAAGTCATCTTTTTATTTTTATGTCCTGATTACTTTGGTCTAAAAGAAACAGGACCATTTCTCTCTTTCCTACGGAGTAAAATAAATTGGACCATTCATCCAATTTACCATATGCCAGTCTTAACTAGAAATGGAAAACATAGTAGAAGTAAGAAAGATGTGGAACTAGGTTAAATAGTCTGATAATGTTAATACTTGTAGCTTTAATACAACACTTTTTCCATGCTTTGAAAATCGTGAATTTTTTTGTCATATACGAGTGTTAATGTAAAAACAGCTTTCAAATTATGAATGAGGTCAGCTCTGCTAATCATTGACTTCCTCGTTGTAGAGGAAAGATCTATGATATCAGGAACTGTAAGACTTAATTTCAATCAATACAGGTCTAAGAAACCACAGGTGGGAAGATATTTAGTACAAGGCTGAAATTTTGTTCTAATCTCTCCCTGGAAAAATAAACTGAGCTAAACTATGCTTGGTCAGCTCAGTATGTTTAACGTAGCACCACTGAAATCAATGTTAAAAATCCAAATCTATAATGCTATAAACATGACCAAGATTTCTATCCCATTATACTGACAAAAGGTGAAGTTAATTGAAAATGGCAATAAAAGGTTATATATTCATCAGGTAAAGACCTCTACCTTAAGTCAAAAGCTTTTGGTCATTTCCTTTGTGACAATGATGCAGGGACCACAGGATACAGCAGGTACAGCAGATTGTCAAGGCAAGCATCTTCTCAATAGAAGAATAACATTAGAAGTTGTGTGGATGTCTTCTGGAACCACCACAGTATGTTAGAAACCTGCCCATCATATCAGGCAATGTTTCTGTTTTAACTGTAATATTTTATGATTATACATTACAACCCATGGTCATCGTCTATAGTTCTGCTTCAAAACCCCTCTGTGCAAATAGGTCACAAACTAGAGAAGGAATTAGTTTTATAATTAGCATTATAATCACAGTCAGGTGAAGCATGATTTCATAAATTCATAAATTCATAAATTTCATAAATCAAACCCAGCTGATATCCTCTAATGCTTCCCTATAGAGACATCTCTTGATATAAAAACAACTGCTTCTGTGGAAACAGGGACTGGGGTTAGGGGATGGCCAGACTTTGGAGAAGGAGGTACATTCATGGCCAGTATAAAGATAGAGGAAATATGGAGACAGGAAAAATGAGGGATTTTATCCATTTGGGAATTCATCAAACCTTAATTGTAGCCCATTAATTTTTTCCTCTGTGGGAGACTTCTGTAGAAACTCTTTTGCCAGAGTCTCCTGCACAATCCTATTCAATGACTCTAAAGCAGTGAGTGACAGGAACCAAAATTAATGGAAATATTCCTGTGGTTTCTACATTAATTTTTCTAGACTTCTCTGGAAGTACTCAGTTTGCAGGCCAGGATCAGTAGTCCCTTTTCTGAGGACAAGCAACAAAAAAGAAAAATCAGAAGTGAGGCTCAGAAGAAAGCTTCCAAAATCTCTTAACTAGAACCCTCTCTCAGTATTTTTATACCAGAAAAATGAGATTTTCACACTTAATTTTTCCATTGTATTTCAATTCTGAGAGTTTCCTTTTTATTTTAGATGTCTTGCTCTTTCTTGTTTCTTCATTCCTGTAGCAGAATGCATCTTTCTGTACAAGAGAAAACAGAAACATTTTTGTGAAATGCAGCAACAATACTTATGCTAAGCCTCACTGAGCAATTCTTACCACCTACTTTTTGGCCTAGAGCAAAATAAGCCATAAAAGGGAATTTTATTATATCACAAATCTTAGACAATAAAATGGATTTCTATGCTGCTGAGTTCAGAGTGAAATTTTAACACTCTAGAACTGCTGGTGTAATGGAAAGCTCCATTTGGTGTCCATCTCTGCCCCTGTTCCCTGCTTGCCATCCTCTCTGAAAGCAGCCAGACAGGCAGCATGGAGACAGACTTGCCAACAGACTTTCCTGCTGGCCACCTGTCTGACTGCTCCTTTGTACCAAAGTTATGGTTCTGTGGCTGCAGAACACCTTGATATTTCACATTCTTTTCTTTTCAGCAGAAGCCATTCCTTTAATTTAGCTTTTCTCTAACCTGATAAACAGGATAAATTGTCTGTAGCCAGCAACATTTCTAGCACAATCTTTTGCAAGGTGTGAAATGGTAATAAGAAAATAAGAAAGACTATGGGCTAGCATGAGATGAGCTGTCAGTGTAACCAATTTCTTTGCAGCATCAGCATGACAACTTGCTCCACGCTGCTTGCAATGGGAATGATGCCACTTTGTCTCCTCATTTACACCAAGATGTGGACTGATTCAAATGCAATTGTACTCCCCTATGACAGCATTGGTGAGTCCAGTGAAACAGCACTATCCCTTCTGTTCCTTCAATGACAACTGTCTTTATACCATTGTCCTGTAGTCTGGAAGAAATTACCACAGATTTTTTAAAATATTCCTCTTTCTACTTTTTAATAACTTCCATGGGCATTAGGTACCAAAAATCACTTCACAACTTCCACAGCTCTGCCAAAGAAAGACTTGAAACCATTTAAATATTATACAAATAATTATGACAAGATTGTGCATATTTTTCTCTCCAAGTGGTTTTGAGACCTACATGCTAGTGGGATAAGAATACGGAATAATTCATATAGGAATAGCTTCTTCTCCTGGGTGAAAGTGTTTGTAACAGCTTTTAGACACAATCTTGCAAAGTGCTAAATGCTGAGGCCATAATCTGGCAAAATACTTAAGCACACGTGGATAATTAAGCAAGTGATTAAAACTGCTGAGTCTCTTTGAAAAGCTGCAATCTACACTGCCAGGAGTGGCTTCATTTGACTTCCTGTCAAAAATCTCATCTAGCTACAAAGAGAAAATAGTTAAAGTATTTAGAAATACATGCTCCAGTGCTTTGCAGAGCTGTGGCCCTCGTGCTTATCAAGTGGAGTTCCATGTTGTACTAATCTTAAAAGCCAGCAGAATCACTTTCACATTCTTCAACTTCACTTCCCATTGTCCTTGGGGAAAAACAAAAATAACATACATTGCTTGTGCTTTCAAATTAAATACTGGAGGGGGAAGGCCAAAACAAAAGAAGCTCTAAACCGGCTGCTGATATGGTACAGCAGCGAAACACCTGCAGACAAAATGAACATTTAATATAGCTACTCACATCACAGCATAGTGATGATTAGCACACTCAGATTTCTGTCTGCCTTTCTGATGCAGGTGAATGAGCATGTAGCTAAACAGAATGGCAATTACTTCAACAGGCTGCCAAAGATAACAGAGTCTATAGAAAGGCAAATGGGCAGGTGTGGGTAGAGTGTGCCTGCATGCTCCAGGCCATGCACCCCAGAAATATCCCCTGAAGGGCTGCCCCAGGCAATGCACCCCAGAAACATCCCCTGAAGGGCTGCTCCAGGCCATGCACCCCAGAAACATCACCTGAAGGGCTGCCCCAGGCCATACACATTATAAACATCACCTGAAGGGCTGCTCCAGGCCATGCACACCATAAACATCCTCTGAAGGGCTGTTCCAGGCCATACACATCATAAACATCACCTGAAGGGCTGCTCCAGGCCATGCACACCAGAAACATCCCCTGAAGGGCTGCTCCAGGCAATGCACACCAGAAACATCCCCTGAAGGGCTGCTCCAGGCCATGCACACCAGAAACATCCCCTGAAGGGCTGCTCCAGGCAATGCACACCAGAAACATCCCCTGAAGGTCTGCCCCAGGCCATGCACACCAGAAACATCCCCTGAAGGGCTGCTCCAGGCCATGCACACCAGAAACATCCCCTGAAGGGCTGCCCCAGGCAATGCACACCAGAAACATCCCCTGAAGGGCTGCCCCAGGCAATGCACACCAGAAACATCCTCTGAAGGGCTGCTCCAGGCCCGCAGTCACTCAGCATGGTGTCTGCCCTGTCTTCAAAACCTGCTCCGTACAGGGTCTTAACTTTTCTCTTCTTTTTCTACAGGACTTTCTCTGGTAGCTCTTGTAGTTCCCATTTCGTTTGGAATATTTGTCAACCACAAATGGCCTAGTAAAGCGAAAATCATACTTAAGGTAGGATATATAAGGCTGAAGCATAAGCAGTTATGGGCAAATTACGGAATCAGTGGGACCGCTGAAGCAGTACATTGTTATTCATAGTATTAGTATCTGACTTCATAAGACCTGGAAAGTTTTCAACAGAAAACAAATGAGGTGCTGTGGAAATGTATTGCTTTCCCCCTGCACAAACATGCATGAGTTGCATGCATTATTAGAAACCATCATTATCTAAAGAACCTACTCTTGTCTTTGGTTGCAACTATATTAGTAATTGACTTCAGTATATAATGTAAACTTAAATTGGAAGGAAAATCACTCAGGTCAACAGAAACCAGTTTTTCTCTGAAAAACAATAAAAAATTAAATCATTCTAAATCAAAATACCTTTCTCCTTTTAAGGGAGTTACCTGATTTTTTGTGGGACAATTTTTGAGTGTGAAGTCAATTTTTTATTAAAAAATGATATACAGAAAATATTCCAACTCTTAACAAAACCTAAAAAAGTTATTCACGAAATACAGCTGTCTTTGCAAGATGGCTTCAGATACATCAAAAATATGGTGATTTTGACAAAAACTGTTCTTTCTCATCAAAAATAATAATAATAATTCAGCCACATCTAAGGTGACATCAAATTAATAATTCTGAGCATTTGGTTTAGGTTTAAAGAGATTTTCAGATGTGCTGAGAATTCTTGGCCTTTTCTAACCATTCTTTGTTAACAAATATATTATCTAAATTTTCTTAAAGAAAACTAGTCTGGTCACTTGTTTTTCTACCTATATTTTGTTATTTTTTTGCTATTGGCTCAGACAGCATAGAGAACAAGGTCTTTTTAAGTCCATTCATTTTCATTAAGCTGCTAGCTTATCATGCTGCATTTTTAAATGAACTCACAGATTACTATTTCTGTTTAATCAGTTGAAGGAAAAGCATGGATTTGTACTCACATGAAAAGAAACTCGATCTCTCAGCAAAGCCACATTTCTTTCCTTCTTACTGAGTGCATGAGCAACCCACAGATCGGTCCATTGAGAGTTTGCTTTGTGTAGGACAATGAAGAATCAAGTGAAGATTGAGCCACAGCTGTCAGATTAAGACTTCTATATCGTAAGAAATTCAGATAAGAGAACAAAGAGAATGTGCCAGGTGAAAAAGAGCTTGTCATGGCCAGACTATGTTTCCTCTTCCTTGGTGCACGTGGTTAATAGCTCAGCCAAACAAAAGTACTTGTTCACTCAGTGCTCTTAAAAATGCTTCAGCCAAAGACTGATGAAGCCACTTCAATGGCAATACATGTTTTAGCTGAGGCATAGATTCTCCTAAGCTTAGACTACAAAGTCTGTCTTTGAGATCCCTGGCAACATAGGCTAGAGTGACAGACATTCCACTAGGGTATTGAAAAGAGAGTGAGTTATAACTTTTTTAGGCAAGCAGCAGTAAAGATTTCAGTACATTCAGTCACAAGAAATAAGATCAACTGCAGTGTTTAAGTCTATGTAGAAGGGCTATACAAGCTCATAACCAGTTTTCAAGCATGAATTTTTAGCCCTGTTAAAGATTTACCTCTATATTTGGCAAATAATTTTCTAGCACTCGCTCACTAGCAATCTAGTGTCTAATTAGCACACACTGTACTAAGCCACAGAGTGTGATTCACCAAGGGGCAGGGAGGAAAATGCAGTATCCTACCTACTAGGCTATCAGTTTCTTGAGAACTCTGGGGAAATTTTTCTAATGTGTGCACCATTCCTCACTCATATCACACCTGTGAAATTATTTTTAATCTCCAGCCATAAGTACAATTATAATCAAGGCTTCAAAAGATTAGTTTTACAGATATCTGCTATAGATACCTATTACAGCTGTGTCTTGATCCAGAGCTGTAGTCACACATTGAAGTACATCATAGATCTCCTGTCTGGTAAAATGGCAGCTATCTAATCTCTCTGCCTGCTGTGAATTGTATTGCTGTAAACATTAGGTGTTGTATTTAACAAGATATTTCAGTGACTCAGAGACAATCCCAGGCATGTTTGACACTATGTTTGTTGCCATTAAATTTCCTTGAGAGCTCATTTGTGCAGTATTCTGTGATTCTGACTCAGTCCTTCTTTCGTTTCACAGGTTGGTTCCATTGTGGGAGCAGTGCTCATTGTGGTCATTGCTGTGGTTGGAGGAATACTCTACAAAGGCTCCTGGATTATCACACCAAAATTATGGATCATTGGCACCATATTTCCAGCTGCTGGCTATACTTTAGGATTCTTTCTGGCTCGTGTAGCTGGTCTGTCTTGGCACAGGTAATCCATAACCTTTATTCAACTATGTAAAAAGATTTTATTTTATGATTAATCAATACTAAGAATGCTACCTAAACATTAGTTATATTACAGAGTAACTCATTCACTAAGCCTGTTTTTTGTGATACTATGTGCAGACAAAACTTTCTTGTTCACATTTGTTTGCAGGTTCTGACTATAGATGCTTTCCTTTCATGCACCAATGTCTTGCACTTCAAACAAGTGCAACAGACCTGACTTGTAATCGGTTTGGAACTGCAGTAAAACTTTTCATGTAGATGCAGCAGTCTACAATTTAGAACATCATTGCAAGAGAGGGAGACAGTGAGAGCCACATATGTGCCTTGAAGGTGGTTCACAGTGTTTTAGAGCTTCTGAACTGCCAAAAATTGGTGGTACCAGCCATAGGTGAAATTTTTTGTTGACTATGTCAGCTGAAGGAAACTATTTTCTTAGTTATCCATTGCATTTTTTGTGTATCCAGGTTAGTAAAAAGCATAATAACTGGATGTTATTTCACAACTTTGTATTATTCCCTTTAGATGTCGTACAGTGTCTCTGGAAACAGGCATGCAAAACACTCAGCTATGTTCAACTATAGTACAGCTCTCATTCAGTCCTGAAGAACTGGAATTGATGTTTACTTTCCCACTCATCTACAGCATTTTCCAGCTGACGTTTGCACTACTAATTTTAGGAGGTAAAGTATAGTCATTTTCTATTATAGCACTATAATTATCATTATTATCACCAGTTTAATTTTTCACGTATGTGGAGAAAACAAGAAGGGATAAAAATAATCAAATGGGTCTCAAAATCAAAGCATAGCTTTAATTTAAAGAAACTGTCTGGAGGTGTTGAAATGTTTTAGCAATATAAGAAAAGAAAATGCTGCATGGATATATGTTATTATAGCATCTTTTCAGGCAATTTTTATAATTCTTTTATTTAATAATGATCATATATTGATCTTATAGGCTATCGTTTATACAGAAGATGCCATGTCAAAACAAAGACAGATGTTGAGAAAACAGCACAAAAAGAGGATTCAAAATCAATTGCTATAACAAATGGAGGATTTGTATCAGATGAGATGAAATAGACAACTACATCTGCTTCCACCAGCTGTGAAGATAAAAGAATATATGGTTTATTTAAAACCGTGGTTTTTTTTCATGTGGTCTTTTTTCATAGTAATATTTAACAAAAGAAGTTCTGCTGATACTGTACTGTGAGACTTTAAAATTATTAACTTAAGAAAGATCTACATTGATTTTTAACACGGTTTTTGTCACAATTGTAGAATCTGGTTTTGAGGCTAATTCCCCAAAAAATATGTAATATTTTATTATGGATTATTTAACAAAAAGCAGAATAAAAGTGGCCTATTGATAAAAAGAAGCGGATATCTTCAATACCAACTCCAGCTCATGGTCCTGCAAGTCCATCTGCTAGTCTCAGCCCCACACAAAACAAAGAGAAATGTTCTTAAAGTGTCTGAGCAGGAACAGGAGTTGATATGGAAGATCTGGTATGGCTGAATATGAATCAAGCATGAAATTGGACCAAGCCAATAATGAAATAAAAGTTTCATTTAGGTCAGTCTGGGCAGACTAAAGCACTGTATTAATTGTTTGAAGCATTAATTTATTCTAAAGCCATAATTTTAGCAAGTGCACGGGACCTTATGACTTCATTTTTTTTTCTCAAAGTAATAGAATGTAACAGTCTTACATCTTTGGCCTGGGTCTTTTAGGTGTTGGAAACAGGAACAGAGACACAAAGGCGAGGGCTTAAGCCTTGAGCAATTTTAGTGACAGTAGTGACAGCTGCATACAAAGGAGCAAGCAGAGGTTCTGGAAGGGTAAGAAGTTATCAGCTTCTGCACTGAAAGAAAGGCATTTGAAAATGGAACAAAAAACATCCCTGATTCATCCAGGACTGCTTCCACCAATCTTAACATGAGACAGCAGTGCTTGAAGAGAGTTAAATATTTTTGTTATTTTATGAGGTAAATAAATTTGAACCTACCAGATGTCTATCACATTTAGACATTGGTATAGCTGACAATTTTAAGATTTTATTTATATCAACCAGGAATGGAAATAATTGGATGTACACATACATTTTACATAGTTTCTGAAAAATTCAAGAGTACATACAGAAATCTCTCCTAACTGTGTGCAGAAAATGAGTACAATTCTAGGAGAAACAGTGCAATAAAATCCTTGCAGCTGTAATTTTTTTAAGGAAACACTCCATAAAATTAGTGCTGTAGCTGCTATGCAAAGAAAATATCCAGAGAACTTCAGGTAAATGAGCGAGAGGTTGGCTGACCAAAAAATTTAAGAGTGAACTGACTATCAGCACATGGAAACAATATGCCTTTCTGTCATATTCAAGTGGACCTTCCAAGGTATTGTGAGTTAATGTGGCAGGTTTTTTACAAACACAACTTAAATTGTGGAATTTAAGTTCCCAATGTGCAGCTTTCCACTGCTGCAGAAACATGCCCGGTACTAAACAAAGAATAAATTATTGTTGTCTACCATCTGTGGACCCCAAAGGGTCTCAAAACGTTCCTGAGTTCTGTGAGTCTTGAAGCTGCTTTACTTTTGGCAGGGAGATCAGAATGGTCATAACTTCCAAGGAGGAGTTCAACACTGAGTGGGAGTGGGTACACAAAGAGTTGTTCTGTGTTTTATAGAACAGAGATTAAACAAAACAGTGTGGCAAAGACTGCTATGGAGAAATCATAAATTGTGAAATAACACATTCATCAAGAAAAGGATAAGCTTTTATTTGTAACATCTGTACTAAAATGGTTATTGTCTTGCTCCTGCATCTGTCAAAAAATTGACAGTGGAAGTTAGTTAAGATCATGTCTGTCTTACATACGAAGCTGCTACTCTTCTCCCATGCTTGCTGAACTTCTATGTTTCTGTGTATATTTCAAGCAGATTCTGAAAATATGTTGAAGAATATTAGTTTGTTTTGCTTATACTCTGTGTGTGTGTCTCTGTGTGTGTGTCTGTGTGTGTGTCCATGTATTTAACACAACTGTATAAACATTGAACTAAATAAAGTCAGAAACTATTTATAATTTTGCCCACTGGAGCAATTTAAGGTGAAAAGAATTGGCACCAAAACCGAACATGCAGACAGAGTTTATAGCTTTGAGATGTAACAAAAACATCTTGTTATGTGTCAAATATATATGTTTAATAATCATAGAACCATAGAGCGGTTTGGGTTGGAAGGGAGCTGGAAATGTCATGTAGTCCAACCTTCCTGAAATGAGCAGGGACATTTTCAACTAAATCAGGTTGCTCAGAGCCCCATCTACTCGACCCTCAATGTTCACTTCTAAATCTCCAGATATAGAAGTGAAGTCTGGACAACACCAGTATTAGACTACTTGTGGGGCTGGGGTGGGCTATCTCACAGTAGTGTAAGGAACCAGTGGGGAAGATGTGTCCTCTCCCCAGAGGTGTCCAAAAAGATATTTGGCTATATATATAGACCTATAAACATTGGGATGTGGGCTATTCAGTTGCAGGGATCTGGTGGCCTCCAACCTTGCAGTTATCATTGTCTTGGTATTGTCAAAAGGAAAACCCTGGACTGCTGAGACCATCCTGTCTAACCTGCTCAGTGTCACCTCCTCACATTCCACAGTATGAAAATCCTTTCAATGTAAGGCAGGATCAATTAGTCATTACTGCTTTTTAAGCAATGTTCTATGCACAGAAACGGTGGATGGGACATTGCAGCTTGTGCAATTTAAAAGCATCATGCAGAGTTGTTCAGGCTAATAAAGGCCCATTCTAATTAACTCTTACACATACTGGCATTCAGTAATTTACCACTTCTAAGAAGTCCTACAGGTTCTAGGCTACCACTGCTAGTTTACTTTTAGATAGTCCTCCATGTCCAGAGTGCCTGGGTAGTCCACAACTTGGCAGCAGTGCTGGTTCTCAAGCTGTTGCAGTCAAAATGAGATAAAGCATGTCTAAGGATAGACGCCCTAAAAGTTGAAACTACAGTTGAATTAATGCCTCACCCATCCCAAGATCTAGTAAAGGTCTACAAAGATGCATAAATCACACTTATCAAGCCAATCTGTAGCCATAAATCTGGACAGAAAGATGCATTCTCTGGTTAGGAAAGAGAAGGAGACACCACACCACAGAGTTAGTCATGCCTAATGTCTCAAAATTGTCTGTCTCTATAAAGTAGATTTAGATGGCCTGACTTTAATCAAATGTCTAAATTTTTAGTCTCAGAGGAAAAAAGAAAGTTGAAATTATAACTTCTTTTTGTCTTTCTTTTTCTGTATAAGCTCTCTGAGCATCCAGTTTGTGTCATTTAACCAGGAAGACAGGCTTTATGGCTGAGGAAATAAAAAACTAGACAATATAAAAGACTGTATACTGATTCTAACCTTCTATTATATAACTTCTAATATAACTAATTTCTCATCTGACTTAAAGACAGGTAGAAGAACTGGTTCAGTCATATAGTGTGCTGTGTTAGTCAGAAGATAGTGTAATTTGGATAGAATTAATGAGCAAATTGATTTGCCATTTACATTAAATGAGTTTCTTGTTTCAAACTAATCAGGTTATGATGTTTAAAATCTGCTTTTATAATATCTGCCAGTCAGAACAATTTTTGTCAGACACAGAAAAGAGAAATGAGCTTCTTTTTTTTTTTTTTTTTTTTTTTTTTTTTGTGGCCCAACCAATTAACATCCTGTACACTTGATGCAAATCTAAAATAATAATCAGTATTCTCGAGTTCCCAAGGCTTCACTTCACTTCTTGGTATCTGACCAGAATCTGCTCTCTATAGATTCATTGTATTACTTTCTTACATCCAGAATTAAAGCAAATATAGTGTAACAGTTCCAGGACCAAATGGTAACAAACCAGGCCTGACTGGATCTTTCAAGCAGAACTGAAGGGCAGTAGAAATAAATTTTCGCTTCTATCTCATAAGAAATATTCGTTCTGCTGCAGAACATCTGTTAAATGGAACACTAAATTAACTTAAAATATCAAATGTAAAAATAATTTTTACTCGCCAGGATATCTGCCCAATCTTCAAACTGGAATTGCAGAATATGGATAATTTACGGTTCTGAAGGAATGCTATTTTTTTTTTTCTTGAATAGATATGTGCTTTGGAATTATATCACCCTCTCCCTTTAATTTCCATTAAATTTAGCCATCTACAAGAAATTTTCCAGTATCAACCTTCATCTTTCCCTGGAAAGAAACAGTTAGTACTGTCAGTAGAAAAAGACAGTTATCTTTGGAAAACAAGCCATCATACTCTTCAGACATCTGATTTAGGACAGGGAAAATTCTGGAAGGAGGCAAAGACATTGTGCAGAATCAAGAATCAAATTCAGTTATCTGAACACAGGGCCTAGTGAATGTGAGATGCCCTGGGTTGTCTGGCCTGGATTTCTGTTGCCAGCCCAGGAAGTCACAAGTATTCTGTAAATCCTGTGTCCTGCCTGCACCTACCATGGCCCTACAGCAACTAAAATTGCTACACATGCTTGTTTAATCAGCCTAATCCTCCTTCTGTGTAATTCATCTTTATTTGCAGGGCTTCCTGTGATATATATGATTTCTTCCACAATCAGATGAAAGGTCAACACTTCACATGGCATAATTGTTAAGCCAAAAGAAGACCCTTGGGAAATATTGTAAAATATTTCAGAATTTAGAAAATCAAACAACAAAAATGTTACTTCAAGCTGCCTCTAAGAACTGACCAAAATTATATCTCCTTAAAAAATTTCTCCCAGCCTTGCATCTCCCTCTAGAATTACATGGGACTTGTAAAGGTCTAGAAATAAAATTCAGTGAGGACATTCTAAACTATGTCTGTGTAAACAAAGAGCATACAAAAAAGTATTGGTGTATCTACTTGCTCTCAATAGACTTAATGTAAAATGATTCAATAAATTACCATTTTCTCTTGAAAGATCATAAATCAGCCTACTAGCTTAGATGAAGTTTGATTTAGAAAAACATGAAGCTTTAGAAATATTAAATTGAAATAAAGGACATAATCTTTTAGACTTCAATTATTTGAGGATTCATCCATAGGGAATGAACTTTTGCCTTACTAACCACCAGTTGAGAAATCTTTTGCAAATACAGCATATACTTTAAAACTCCAAAGAAATGGAAGGGAAAGCACAACACTGAAGAAACCTCTTGTTGACCACAATAGGTAGTGGATCAGCTCCTTTAAGCAGTTCACTTCCTGGTTACTACATATCCTAGATATTGTTATGAAAATGTTTCCATTCCAGGCAAACAGAACCCAGTTAATTTCCCTTAGAGCACACAAGGATCATACACAGTTTCTCATTTGCTTCTGTTGTTCCTGGCTATGAGAAATCTTCGCAAATACATACCCAGTGTTTCTATTCACACAAATTTAACATTGCTTCCTATCTTATGTGACATAATTGCTCCAGATATACTGATTAGATCTGCTGATCAGGTATCATTAAGGTAATTTGATACATTCTTTTAAATATGACTGCAGACCTTCTGTCTCCTTCTACTGCAATGAGTTCAAGTATTACTCATTTGGGAGATTTCATCACAGTTTTCAAATATGCTGTCCCCCATCTGAATTCAAGCTAGAAGTGAGGAGGTCATATTGAGATGGTAAGGCCTTGATTAAATAATTTGACGGTACAATTAATTCCCCACAAGTGGAATTAACTGCAGGGGATTAATGAAAATGTCAGGGTTACAGGTTGTGCTGGTGATGTGTTTCTAATGTCACTAGTAAATCTGCTGTAGGTAAAACACAAATTCTTTCCACTAAAGGCTTTTTCTTTAAAAACTCATAAAATAAACCGCAACTAGTATGGAACAATTTTCCATAAAAGTGCACCTACTGAGGAAGCAGACAAAACATACAGCTTGCCTAGAAGAACATGTATTTTAGGTTTAAGATATCCAATGATTGCTTAAAAAAAATTAATGGGCAATATCTAAAAAATGGGCTTAAGTAAAAGGTGAAAAAAAGACTGATTTATGGACCATAAATTCATTGCTAGCAGTTTAATATGATGCTTGAAGTAAAGCTCATAGGATAGTCCTTAATAATCATGGTGCAAGCTGCAGAGATATGTACCCATACCTCTTATACCCTTTCCTATAGCACCTACTAATGTCATTGCCAAGTTAACTGAAGATCTGAGGTTCTTGTGTTTGTTTGTGCAGTCATCTCCAGTAGACATTAAATCCAAAGAAAAACACAAGCTGCTTTCAAATATTTTGCCCATTGAAAGGGAAATAACATCTGAATAAGAGGATAGAACAGTCTATACCAAAATGAATAATGTAGTGAAGGGGGACAGGAGAAAATCCAGATAAAATTATTTTGTGAAGATATATCTAGATGTCTACAGAGGAACCAGTCATCACATAGATTGCTTTCTGTCTATTTTGTATCACTTCACGTGTTCTGTTGTATTTTTCAGAAATCTTTCACAGAAACCATTACATACCCAAATGAAAACCTGCCACAGTCAGAAAATATAAAACAGACTGTTTACAATATCAAAATCACAGAGGATATTTAGATTGCCACTGGAGTGTGGTCAGAGTAGTTTGCAGTTGAAGAGAATGCATGCTCCTTAAGGTCTTTGCAGTCACCCAGGAACACACAGTGGTGCTACAATATGTGTAGAGGGTTCAGTTGCATGAGCTGGGAGGTGAGGAGTCAAGGATGGCTGGGAGAGGAGTCTATGTTCAGGCAGTGGTGAGCAGAGAGCACTATTTCACCCAGGCTCTCCAGCCAGCCGGGCTACACCAGCTGGCTTCACCACCAGTGAGCAGTGGAGAAGGATGAAGCAGTCACACTCTCTGTGCTTACTTTTCTCCACTTGGTTTCCCACAGACCAGAGCCAGACCACAAGCCACCACTTAGGCTTGTATGGACAAGATAATAGGCTGGGCTCAGACACAAATCCAAGCTAACCTGACAGTAGAGAGGAAAGTCTAAGTGATTCCTTTTCTAATAAATAAACTGGGGAGCAGTCTCTGACCCCAAAGCCAAGCAACACCATCTCATTCACATGCACAAAGCTCAGCTCTCTTCCCCCACAAGTAGGAAAAACACATTTCTGGCTCCCTTCTGGGAACATTCCCCTTCATCAGCCCCAGCCTGGCACCACTCAAGAGTGCCAGGTCACAAGAGCTGAAGCTCTGCCAGGAAGGGTGAAAATAGTCATGAGACAGCCCCCACGCCCATGCCCTCCTCTTGGCTTATTTACTGATGTAGATGTAGCAATACATGCCTAAACCCATTTTTTTGTCTTTAAACACTCAAAATTGTCTGGCTTTAGAGAGTTCAGAGAATTCAGGATAAAGACCATGTATTTTCCCCTATTGTTTCCTTATAGACTTCTGGCAGCTCTGACTCATGTTGTTAATGATAAATTAAGCTTTAACTAAGTAGATATTTCAGTTAGAGCAATTTCTGTATCTGTGGAAGAGAGCCTTCATTTATACAAAGAAATTAATCAAATTAATCCAAAAAACTACTATATCTTTGATATAGTATTGGGGTTATTTTTATAGTTTAGTCATGAAGCCATTTACACTACACTTTGAACATTACGTATTTTTATTGTTAAATAAATTAATGGCTAAGAGAGGGAATGAAAGTGATCCCTGGAATTAAGTTCTCAAAGGAGAATTTTTACTTTTTACTATGTTATGAAGGCTAATTGTATTGCATGAGCTATTTATGTTTAACTGCAGAGAACCACAGGACCAGGTTCAGAGATGATGAGTTGTCTATAGGCAGGTTTTTCAAAAAATCTGTGACTCACATGCCTACAGTGATATTTACTCCTGCATGTGCTCTAAGTTCACCCCAGCTAGCAGCTAAGTTCCAAGCAGGTCCTTGCTCATTTTCCCCCCCTTTGAGGGATGAGGGGAAGAATCAGAAAAAGGATAAAACTCTTGAGCTAATAGTTTAATAATTTAAATAAATCATATTAATAATAATGCTAATAATTTTTTTTATTTGTTTTATTTTTATTGTTATTATAAGGAAAATGGGAGAGAGAAAGAGAGGTGAATAAAACTCAAGCAAAACAAGGGATGCACCACATAATTGCTTGCCATCCACTGGCTGATGCCCAGCCCATTCCTGAGCAGTGATCACCCCCTCCCAGCCAGTTCTCCCCAGTTCAAACGCTGAGTGTGACATTCTGTTGTACGAAATATTCATATGGCTGTTTTGGGCCAGCTGTTCCAGCCCCCACCACGAGCTTCTTGTGCATCTCCTCACTGGCAGAGCATGGTAAACTGAAAGGTCCTTGACCCAGAGTAAACACTACCTAGCAACAACTGAAACATCAGTGTGTAAATAATGTTATACTAAATCCAAAGCACAGCACTGTACCAGCTCCTAGGAAGAAAATTAACTCTTTCCCAGGAAAAAAACAGGGCAACTTTATAAAAAAGGACACTCTTGACAGTGGAGTAGGAAGATTAGTGCTGCAAGACTACTCAGTTGGATACATAAACACCTTTGCAAAAGTGCAAAACTGTTTGTTGCACTTAAACTCTTGAGAAAAGGCACCTGAATTCCAGAAACATATTACAGTTTTATCTAGAAGTTCCTCAGACAGTTAAGTAACCCAAGCATGCAGACTCTGAAAGTGCTTATAACGTCATTCAAGTCAGAAACAAGTTTACCCCACAGCCCAGCAAGGACCTAGAAATGAGGAATTCTGCCACCTGTTGCTCCTCAGGGTCTCAGTCTAAGAGGCATGCTCTTAGCGAACTTACTCGAGTCCCAGACAAACAGGGTGTTTCTGCTGTTTTCTTAATATGCAGTTGTTGTTGATGACCCATTTCCTACTCCCTTGTCCTCCTTCTCTCAATGTACATCTGCAAATCACCTTTGCTTTGGAAGAGTAGTGGGGCAGAGGGACAGAGTTCAATTTCCTCTTCCGTCTAAGGAGATTTAAATCACGTTTCTGTATTCCCTAAAGGAAGCTCAACCACTTAATTATTTTTATTACACTTGAGCTCAGCATATATCTGCACCCTTAGCACAGAGCCTTTGAGCCAACTTGTCCTTGAAGTTCTGCTCTTGACTGCCTTCTACTGTGCCCCTTCTCTGAGGGGCTGCATTCTCAAAGCAGAAGTCCTGTGTTCCTAGCAGCATGGAAACTTTCCCTAGATGTAGTACAACTGCTTACATTCCTGAAAATTACAGAGAATAGTGTGTAGGCACCAAGGGGAATGTACAGAGCACTGTATGCTACAGTACTGCTCCCAGACTCCCCCCCAGAATAATTGGACTGAGCCAGCAGCATATGTGGATTTTGACTTATTCACAAAATTTGATACGGAGGCATTTTTTGAACACTATGTTTTATCATCTTAGAAGGGAGCAATGACACTGGCAGTGCAGTAACACAGGACTGAAAGAAGCCTGAGACAGAACAGACACCACCCCCTGACTCAGGGGCTGCCCTCCAGAGAACCTCTTCAGTCAGAGGGAGAGTAACCACAAGCACAGCTCAGCTGGTGGATTATAGAATGGCCAACACAGCTGCATGCCAGAGATATGAATGACAACAGCAACAAGTGTCAGTCATGGCACCTCAACTCCTTACACACTCTAGTTTGTGGGTGATGATTATCCCATGCATAAGGGAATGTTGCTAAATGACAAGGTAGCCAGGACAAAAGTCTACACACAGGGTTGTAGTTCATGCTCACTGCTTATTGTTTTTGCAGTACTTACCAGCATTGGCAAAGGCCAGCCCCCAGCACTATGGGCTTGAATCAGGCCCTCTCCTCTGCTTTAATGGTGTATACACATATATAGTGAGACAATTTTCCTCCTGGCTGTGTGGAGGTACCTGGGTCTCCATCTGAGATGTGTCTGAGCATTTGCAGACCCATCATCATAGCTTTGGTCTCCTCAGGAGGTAAACCTTGCATGCAGAAAGCCACTGTTGCACACACCATCTCTTTGTCAGCAATTGATAGATAACACCATGTGTAACATGGCACTTAACAACAAACCGTAAGTCTAGACACAGCCAGAGACCTGCAGGGAACACTTCCATCCTACTTCATGCAGATTGGCCAGATCACTAGCAGGGGGAGGAAAAAAAAATTATCTATTCCAGAAATGTATGTGTGAATATATGAGTAGCTATAAGCATAGAAGACACTGTAAAGAGAGGAGAGAAATGAGAATGACAGATATCAGTAGAAGTTTGAGAAGCTGAGCAACTACATTAATTATTGATGGAAGTAAAGTCTGAGCACATAGAAGCAGAATGGATATAACACAAGGAAATCCAGGAATGTTGATTGCATCACTGCAATCTAACCAAGAAAACTTTTGACATAAAACTGAGATGAAGGCTCAGAATCAACAAGAACAGTTCTTAGACAAAAGCAGTATGTGAAACCCATCATATTGAACTGCCAAAGAATTAACATTTTCCAATATTCCTCTTTTTCTCTATGAAAAAGTACAAAAACAGATTTCAAAGTAACAGCTCCAAGTTTAATATTCCTTCTCTCTTTAACTACATGCTGAATCAAATTGGGTGTGCCGCACACTTTTACCAGTGAGTCTCATCTTTACAACCTTAGAGATAAAAATGTCTTCTCTTATCAGATAAATTTCAAGAGATATGAGACAAGAGCTCATCTAAAAGATGCACTTTGGATTAGAAAGTGAGCAATGGACAACTGCTAAACAGCAAAGAATCAAAAGAAAATAATACATTTGCCCCTCTAACCTGTACCCAGGTAAATATACAAAGATCTGTCTAGTTTTGTTCTTTTAAGCAAATAGTTCAATCAGTTTTTCTCTGCAACTTTCAAGCAGAATTTAGTTTTCCTGGCTGTAGTACAGACCCTATCTTCTCAGCCCACTTTAATTTGTCTGGTTAGTTTACATTAGAAAAAGTGAAATACACGTTAAGCAGTTTCATATTGTGCACTATTTCACTGAATTTATGACACAAATTGAGCTTCCATAGAAAAATGGTGCACTGTAGCAAATATAATCTATTTATTCTTAGGAAAAATCTTAGAAAGCAACAAATACAAAATATTTTAGCGCCACTTTACTGTGCATTCATTTAGTAGTAAACTGCACAAATTGGTTCTCTCTTTCCTCCCTAACTCTGATATTAAACTCGTGAAGGTTTTTCCTGACTTTTGTGTGGAGAAAGGTTTTGCACAGATGACTGGGATTTGTTAATTCAGATTTTAGACTAATTTTAGATCTCAACACAGGTAACTGAAATCCTTTATTTCAGTTTAATCGATCCCTTGAAATTCTGACCTAACTTGTAGTGAGTGCTCCATCTCTTGAAGCACAATACTAAAAACTTACTTTCTTTTTAGAACAAGAGCAGGTTTTGGCTGCAGAAATTTTGATGCAAATTCCACATTCTGTCCTATACTACCAAACTAAACAACCTCAATAGTCTTTAAAAACCAGGTAACTGTGGAATTAAACTCATAGGTCATCTCAGGCCAGACATTTGTTATTTCAGTTGGGAAACAAATTACAATATTGCTGCATTTGTTTTTTCCTTCCTTCCTTCCTTCCAACTAGCTTACATTATTTTGTCTTATCTCCTATTTTTTATTCTATGTTCTGGAGCTAAACTTTTGAAATTATGTGAAATATTTATACAGAAATCAGGAACTATCAGCATTTAACATGACATATGATGGGAGCAGGAAAACTGAGTTCCAGTTTCATTTTGCATAATCATTTCCTGAGATCAGATGGTTTCACTGCCCAGCAGGATGTGCCCACACAGTGTGTTCAAATAAAAAGAATAGAAGACCATAAATATTATCTACAGAAAAATGTGTGAAAAAAGTTATTGCTTTTCAGCATATCTTGTTCTTGCAAACTGGCATCAGAGATATGAGATAGCAAGGTGGAGTACAAATCCAGGCACTAATTGGTTTAATTTTTAGCTCTGAATGGCACAGGTATATGGTATGCTGATAATGTGCTTCTACTAAAGCATCTTTATTTACCCAACTCAATGAAACACCAACCCAGACAATCCAAGAGGAAATAGATATTCAGTTAGCTTCATGAACATGTCCTTGGCCAGTCTGCTTTGGTGGATGTGGACAAAAGTTCCTTCCATCACTGGCTTTGCCTGCACTACAAGATGTCACCCTGCTTGTTCACACAGTCCATGGACAATCATCCCACATGGCCAAGAGCCACAGAATCCCAGAACCATTTAGGTTGGAAAAGACCTCTAAGATCAAGTCCAACCTTGAACCCAGCAATGCCAAGTCCGCCATTGATTCCTGAAGAGCAGATACATCCCAGGTACTGGGAAAGGTCCTCCTCATTCTGCTTGTGGAAGACACCACTTCCTTAAGCTTAATTGTAATCAGAACCATCCCCTGGCTATATAATACTAAATTCGTTGATGTGGGGCCAATTTTCAGAACAGTGTGAAGAGTGCTGTTCAATCTGTGTATTGCACAGTTACTCCCACCAAGGAGATGGATGATATACTCATTCCCTTCACCTACCACCAATATATCCATCTTTATCCACCCCAGCTCTTGGGGTCCATTTGACCCCTCTTTTTTCCCTCCCCTGCAACTCTGTCCTTGCATCACCTTGAATGGAGTGGTTTAATTGCACGGACTGGAAATGTCATGCCAGATAGGAAGATGGTTCGACACCATGCGTGTGATGACGTACACATCTCAGAGAAGCCATTTCATCTTAGAGAAGTCATTTTGTGTTCTTTCTATCTAATCTAAGTGCTTATTCTGCAGGCATTATTATGGCTTCTAAGTGTTTAATTATCTTACGTAATAATTCTACAAAGATTACAATGCAATATTTCCATCGGATTCCTCTGCCATTTATTCTGGTTTTGCTGACTCAAAAGACAGAAGTCTCCTGGGAGTGTCTTTAATTATGCATGATCTGCAATCTGAAGTTCAGTTTCCCGTGCCCTATATGGCAACAGCTTTTTAATGTCAAAAATAAATTCCTTTCTTTGCTGAATTCTCTCTTCACTGATACTGATACTTTACAACTGATACTTTTCCACAAGAATCTAACACTCTAATTTAGTGTCTTTCAGGCTTTTATTTACGAGAAGAATCAAGATCTGAACCTTTGTGCACTTTTAACACTACCATCTAGCTCTACTGCATGCATGCCCTGACATTTTACTGCAGAAGCTTTCAGTTACACGCCATCTGCCCTCTCCATTTTCTTCTGTAATTGCACCCTACCCTGCTGCCTCCCAAAGCAGGTACCTGCTTCTTTTTGAGCAATGCATGAGTTCTGCACAAGAGTAAAAAAGATTCAACTCCCAGGCTTTGGGGAAATTTCCTTGTAACGTGGTACAGACAATGGGCAAAACCAAGCAGCTGACAATTTATGCCCTCATGTTGAGCTAAGGCAAAAAGAATGTGAACAGGCCCATTTCCATCCTATTATGTTTTATGTTTGCAGACCTGTCTGTCAGAGATTTAGTTTTTGTCTTTCATGTTAATTGGCCAAAATAGCATAAATCAGATCAGAGCAATAACACTCAGCATTTACTAAAAGAAGGAAAGTTGAGAGGGGAAGGTCAGTCACGTAGAAGTGTGATACTGTCAGTATGAGCCAAGTTGCTAAAGGGTTAGCCCTCTAAATGGCCAAGTCAAATAAGATACAATTGGTGCTAAGCTAACTTCCAAGAGCTCCCAAGTGAAGGCTTATGAATGCCTGGAGGGACAGGTTTACTTCAATTGTGCTGTATTTAACTTGGCAACTTAAATGGCAAAAGTCCTTCCTAACTTGGCTCTTGATACAAATATCACACTTTTATATGGTTTAGCATCTTTCGTAAAGCAGATTTTTTTTTTTTGTTCATGTTAATTAGGTATTGCCATATGTGTGTACATAATAGTCAGATATATAGACACACACTCACATAAAATACATGCATCTATTAGATACAGTGGAAATTCTCATGGGGTAGGTAAAATTTTCCTACTTCTGGCATGTAACATATACTCACAGTTTTAGTCTTGTGGAAACTGGTTTTCTTAAAGCAAGTTCCTAAGGACACAGAGAGTCCGGGGAGAAAGGGAACTGTAATGAAGGCTTGTGGAAAGACAGCCTGTCTAATTTGGCTTGTTACTTCTATTGTCTGGTAATTTGGGGGGGGGGAGGGGTCGGGGGAGGGAGGAGGGGGAGGGGGGAAGTGTCTACTTAGAATTTCAAAAGAATCACCAAATAAAGGGAACTGGATTTTCCAGTGACATACCTTTCCTGATATCTCAATTAAAGATTGATGGCAGTTCCTAATATTGAATGAGGACACACTTTTGAGCTAAGGTGGCCATTGTGTAGATGCTCTCCATCACAGGAACCAAATTCAAGTGATTAAGGGCTAAAAAGGGTGGTGAAATTAAATTCCTTTTTAATAAATCCTTCCCTAGCACTGACATGACTGGGACCAGAAACTCTCTCTTTCTTACTTCATCTATTAGTTTTTACTGTGATATGCAATGAACCTCCACTATTATTTGCTCTTTTGGTTACCCAGGTGCTCTTCTCTAGGATAGCAATAAGAAAATAATTGGAAGCAAATTGATCTGTATTGATTTTTCTAGAATGCCAGACTCATTTACTCTCAAATTTTAAACTGTACATTGTTAATCATGTGAGCTTAAATTAATGCACCTCAACCCTCTCATTTCTAAAAAAACATTTTTCTCTCCAAACAACCATCCTTTTCAGATAATACAAATAATTTGTTGTTGTTGTTGTTTTACTTTGCACTGTTTTAAATTAAGGAGATACAAGACAGGAGACATGAAATTACAGGCTGAGAAGATATGTTTTCTGGAATAAACCAGACTTTGTTTGGGCACCTTTGGTCTAGAAAGTATTTGTTTCCATGCTATTCTGTTGTTATGTATCAGATTTGAAAGCTAAATTTCACTTCTCCACCTTCTCTCAAGAAAAGTATGGAAGTCAGAAGGCAGATTGCAGGTTGGTGACTCTACTACAGGCTGTAAAAGAAACTGATTTGAAATTAGATGCCTTGTTATGTGCTCCACATTTAGTCACTTTTATTTAACCACTGCATCCTTCAAAATAAGCTGGAAAAGCATCATCTCAAAATGGCTTTTCTCCACAATATCAGTGATAGGTTTTAGGGTTGGGGCAGTATTTTCTGCCAGTTCAAAAGGCATGTCATGTCTAGGTGATATCGCAACCTACAAACAGTAGGCCAGGCAGTTTGGGCTCCTAGTCTTGCTGAAGACATCAAAAGAATGTAAGCAAATAAATCTGTCAAGACAAGGTACAAGATTTCATTACCTTTCATTGTGTTTTATTGCACTGTCCATATCATCAGTTATAATCCTTGCTATCAGTAGAATGTCCAGTTACAGGAAGCTTCAGATACCAATTATTTGTTTAGCTGGGCCATTGCAGTTACCCAATGCACAGTATTTCAAATAGAAACATGTATTTCAAATAACACATAATATCCCCATTTGATATTTAAGCAGTCATGACTATTCCAAAGCCATAACTCTTTACAAAGCAGCTGATGTGGCAGCGTCGCCCACGATACTTTATGCATGAACAAGCAGACATTAGGAAAATGGTTTGAAGGACAGTTTAGGAGCTGGGTTAAGTTTACTGCTTAGTCAAGCGGTTTTGGGACAACCTGGCAAGTTATTTAGGACTACACCCAACAAACAAACCACAGGGTTCAGGGACATGAGCGTGCCAAGGTCACTGCCTGAAATCCACAAGTGACACAGAGGGAGAGGAAGGCAGTAGAAAGAGATTCACAGCAACAATTTCTGGAGCCATGAAGGAAGGGGCAAGTTAGCATAAGACAATAAGCTTCAAATCAGTGGAGAAATTAACATACACAAAATTATTGAAATGAGGAAATAGGACTTCTGGGCACAGATACCAGCCTCTTCAAAGTTATAGCTGAAAGAGGGCATGGTACTACTGCTGCCATTCATCCTTTGCACAATAAGTGAAATAATTTTTTTCCTGTGGTATTTGTTTCAGTTCAATGAAATCAGTGGAGGAAAAGGAATAAATAACAAATATTCTAAATAGTGCTTCATGCTTTTCTTTTCTGCAGCACAAAACCATAATGTTAACTTATACATATTCTACCTTTTTTACCAAGATTTTGTGTAACAGTACGTCACAGCTGGGGAACTGTAATTTATGTATTGTGTTTATGAGTGCTCCATACTCAGTCTTTTTATGACTTAGGGTACTGAATGCTACAATTTATGATAACATTAGGACTCTAATTCACTCTAGTGTGGAAAAGCGGTAGCAAAAGCCTCCTTGAAACTAGTAGAGGAAATTTTATTATATTAACTTAAGACTGATGAAACTTTACTATTCATCTTTCACTTTTTAAAATCTTACTTTTTAATTTTAAAAAAACCAAACTTTATTGTTGAAAAAAATTCGGTATAGAAAGTACTATTTACACTGCTGAAGAGCTCTAATGAATGTCCCTCATTCATTAAGAACCCCCAAAATTAGTAACACAGTTTGGAGAACAAGGAGGCAGTAAAGAAACAGCAAATTCATTTAAAAAAAAAAAAAAAAAACAAAACCAAGCAAAACGAAAAACAGAACATCTGTGACGTTTCTCAGGTTCCTGAATCAAATACTGATTTTTTTTTCCAATCATCCAAGCTTTTTCCTTTCAGGCTAGATCATCTTTTATGTGATTCAGCAAAAAAAGGTAAATCTGAACTTCAGATAGGCAAGCTAAGTTATCCGAAGCTGTCAAGAGGTATTCAGAGAAAAATTAGGTCCTCCTACATAATTTTGCTCTGTCTAGCAGAAAGGGATCATGAACATGGATGGTGCTCTGATCAATTGAGTCAGAGAGGTGAAATAGAGATGGTTCTTCCTTTTTGACAGTCACTTTTCATTAATGGATAGCCAGGCAATGCAGATGTATATATATAATTGGTGTGAGCCACAGTTTTCCCCATAATAATCACTGGACAATTTTTTCATTTATAGCAACTATATCATAAGGTGACCATAGCCTAAGGAATTGCTCTGAGCTAGTGCTTTGTAGCACCCCTAAATACCTTCAAGATATGGAAGATGTGTTGAAGCAGAGAGCGGTGCCCTTGAATGTGTCAAATTCAAACACTGGAGATACTTCACATCAAAAGGTAACAGTCATGAAGCATGGAGAGAGCCATCTGTTTCCCATACTTGAAAGAGGTGTTGAAAAGGAAGCTCTCTTTTTTTTTCACTTAGCTAAAATCATGGTTTTAGTGAGGCCAGAGTGTATACCGAAAACAAGCAAAAACAAGACACCCTGTCCTTGGGAAGGTGACAATTTGAAATTTAATATTACTCTAATGTGATTGGAGGAAAAAGAATATAGGGAGGTGAGATAAACCTCCTGAGTGCTACAGTTTTATATCAGAAAATTAGGTGTGGGCCCTGTCGTTAATCCCTAGATCCTCGCCATCCGGTGTTTGTGGGAAATGTGCAGCTTGGAGCATTGCCATGGTCCTGCAGTGACAGTGAGAGACTGCTGATGCCAGGCCACGAAGGAGTGCTAGAAATAACACCTGCTCTCCTTCAGATGGAGATAACTTTGTGAGAAAACTGTGACAGCTGTTAGAGATATGGGACACAGCTCTGATGGATAAGAGCATTCAGAGGGCAAAATTTGCTCTAGCAGTTCTGAGAGCACTTGATAACTTCCATAGCACAGTATGGCAGGAGATCAAAGGCAAGTATCTTCCAGAAGTCCTTTTCTGTCAACAATACACTTGGATGGTTTCAGCTTTCTGTAAAGAAACTGAAAAAAAACAGAACCTAAATTATCTGTTCCCATTGCTTGGCAAAGGTCCCCATGAGAGATTCCCATGGATCTGGTGTGAATGTTTGCTCTACACCATTTCACCTCCCTAAAAGAAAGGCATCAAGTCAGCGTTGGTAGTTTTCTTGTTTTTTATGTTAGAAATATATGTATATTTTAAAGTATCTCACAACAAAAGACTCACAAAGGGAGTTAAAAAAAAAAAAAAAAACACAATAAAAACCAAAAGGTGGTTAGGAGCAACAGATCTTTAGGGGCACTTAACCCAATTACAATATCAGAGATACTTGTATATACTTAAAAAACAATCCTTGCACAGCTTACAGATAGAAAGAAGAAACTTCTTTCATGCAGCCAATTCTAGACTTCCATGACCAAGACAACATGCCGTTAGTATCAGCATGTTTTTGTACAGCCACTGTTCCCAGTTTTATGTGCAGGGAAAGGTTTGCTGTCTTCATCAACCCTGAAGACCTTTGTGGCTTCAAAATGAGTAGAGGATAAGGCAGTATTTTAATGCAACATTTTTCAGTTTCTAAAAGAAAGATATTTTTTAAAGAATCATACTCTAGCACTAATGGGAAAACACCTTTGCTATTTTGTAAGTATTGACAGAACACAGCTTAATGTAAACATCTGTAAATATAAAATATACTGTTAACATCAGCCAGGAAACTTTCCTTTTTTTATCCCACTTGTAGGAAATGAATTTCTAATCTGGTAAACTCTGAGGTTAAGGACATCAGAAAGCGTGTTAAACATTAAGCATCTGATGATATTTGAAAATCATGGTCACTAGTAGGAGCTATAAAAGAATTCCATAAAACCACAATTTAAGGCAAGCTAGAGTTGAAACCAGGTGAAGAAGAGAAGGATCTCCTGTAATTATTGCTCATTAAAGCAAAGTTTGGTTTCAAAAGAAAAAAATTGTTTAATATTAAGGAATTGTATTTTCACACCAGTTTCCTACCTAGTTATTCACTGTCAGGCAGCTTGTAGAGATATTTTTCCGTGCCTTCCCATGTTCCTGTGAAACACAGGTATTCCACTGCATATAATCACTCTCCTAATAGGCTTCAACACAACCATTTGCATTATTTCAGACACAATGAAATGCACAAACATACAAAGAGGATGATGAGGATGTCCTGAGACCAGTCAGTCCCATCAGATACCCAGGGCTCAGCCCAAGCCGCTGTGGATGCACGAAGCACACCCTGGGTAGGCTGAGCCTTGAGGCCATGAGTCACTGGGTGTCCCATGGCATGGAGGGTGCACCACCCCACGAGACCAATGCAGATGGAGCTACAGAAACTGCAAGACATAATGCTGGCTGTCTACATATCTCTGTAAATATAATACTTGGAATTTATTACCCAATAAACCCTGACCAAAAGGTTACTATTTGAACTTTACATAAACAATACCTGCATCAGATACAACTTTCATTTCCAGGTTTTTCTGCTTGTTTATATTACACGATTTTATAAAGTAAAGGAATGTCAAAAATAAACACGTTTACAGGATTCTCCCACTCCTGTTTTGTACTAGTTAGTTCATTGTCATTGTGGCTGTTCCTCCTGGTTAGTGCTGCTAATGTTGAAGGCAGAATTAAGGCAGGCAGAGATCCTGCTGTGATAATTGTTCACCACCCGGGGAGCTGTGCTGAGAGAATCCCAGACACCCTCAGGTGGGATTTACTGTATCCTATAGCAAATCATCTATATGGTTGTGTTTTTTCATGGTGTTTCTCCTCTATGAATAGCACATGGGACACAAGAAATTCAGGATCTGGTCATTATGTGGAAAATCTAGACAGCATATTTAAATCAGCAAGAAAAGTCTCTATGAGGACTGAGGCAGCAAAAGGATGTCTAAGAATGAGGCATGAGATTGCCATGTTTTGACTGCAGAAACTACACACATGTAGTCATTAACCCCCTCAATCCCCAGTGGGATAGGGAGAATCAGAGAAAAAAAGGCAATGGCCATAAGATAAAAAGAGTTTAGTAATTTAAATAAAGTAAAATATAATAATAAGGCTAGAAGTAGTTGAAGAAAATGGTGATGAAGAAGATTGAAAAGTGAGACAACAAAAGAGAGAGGGAGGAATAAAACCCTTGAGAAACAAGGGAAAAAGAGATGCACAACACAACTGCTCACCACCCACTGACTGATGCCCACCCCATCCACCAGCAGCTCCTAACTATGTCCTCTCAGTTTATATGCCAAGAATGATGTTCTGTTGTATGGAATATCCCCTTGGCCAGCTTGGATGAGCTGTTCTAGCCATGCTCTGGCTTCTTGTTCATCTCCTCACTACCAGAGAATGGGAAACTGAAAAGCCCTTGATTTGGTGTAAGCACTACTGAGCAAATACCAAAATATCAGTGTATTGTCAACATTATTCTTATGTTGAATGCAAAAAAAAAAAAAAAATACACTATTCCAGGTAGTAGGAATAAAATTATCTCTATCCCAGTTGAAACAAGGACAGAGAGGTAACAAGGAGAAACATGAGGTCCTCAATCCCTTTTTTTACTTCAGTTTTCACTGAAGAGCCCAGGAGCTACAGGCTAGTCAGCCTTACCTCAGGCCCCTGGAAGAGGATGGACCAAATGTGCTTAGGAGCTTTCTCCAGTCATATTAAAGTTAAGGTGACTGCAAACAGCCAATGTTAATTTGACAAGGCCAAATCATGCATGACCAACCTGAATTTTTTTTTTTCTTTGATAACTGGCACTGTTATAAGGGAAAGGGCAGGATTATGCCACACACTTTGTCTATATTAAGGCCTTTGGCACAGCAGTCAAAGTGCCTGTATCACCAAATTGGTAAGATATGGGCTGGAAGAGTGAACAATAATGTGGATGGGAAGTTGGCTGGACTGCTGACCTTGAGGAGTTGTCATCAGTGGTGCAAATTTTAGCTGGCAGACAGCTAGTATTGGCATCCATCAGGGATGAGTGCTGGGGCCAACGTTGTTTAGTGTCTCCATTAACATTGTGGGCAGCAGTGTACTCTCTGCAAGCTTGCAGATGACACCAAATATATTGCTATTCAGAGAGATCCTAGACAAGCTGGAGAAACAGGCTGTCAGCAAAACTTTTAATATTTTTATAAATGATCTGGATTCAGGACTAGAATGTAAATGAGGTAAGTTTGCTGATGATACTAAACTGGGAGTGGGTGTGAGCTCCCTCGATGGTAGAGAGGCTTTACAGAGAGGGCTCTGGATAAAGAGCTGGCCAATCAGCAAACGTGAAATTTAACAAGTGCAAGTGGCAGATTCTACACATGGGAGAGGTGTAATCTTGGTTACATGTACAAATTGGGGAATAACAAGCTGAGGAGCAGCCCTGTGGAAAGAGATCTGGAGGTTTGGGTTGACAGCAAGTTGAATATGGGTCAGCAGTTCCCTGGCAGCCAAAACAGTCAGAGGTTCCTGGAGGTACATCAGGCACTGCATCACCTGCCCACCAAGGGAAGTGGTGATTCCACTCTGCACTGCACAGTGCAGCCCCACCTTGAGTCCTGTGCTTAGTTTGGGGCACCTCAACACGAGCAGAACATCAAATTATGACAGCATCCAGAGGTGTGCAAACAAGCTGGTGAAAGGCCACAAGGGCAAGACTCACAGGGAGTGGCTGAAGTCACTTGGTGTGCTCAGCTTGGAGAAGAGAAGGCTGAGGGGGGATCTCATCACAGCCAACAGATTCCTCAAGGGGGGCAGTGGAGGGCAGGTGCTGATCTTCTCTCTGCTGAGCAGTGATGGGATACAAGGAAATGGGATGTAGCAGGGGAAGTCCAGACTGAACATTAGGAAAAGATTCTTCACTGAGAGGGTGACTGGCCACTGGAACAGGCTCCCCAGGAAAGTGGTCGTGGCACCAAGCTGTCAGAGATGGAGGAGAGGCTGGGCAATGCTCTTTGTTGTATGGGTTAGCTTTAGGCAGTCCTGTGAGGGGCAGGGAGCTGGGCTCCATGATCCTTATGCCTCCCTTCCAACTGAAGAAATTCTATGACAAGCAAATGAAAACCCCTACATCTCAAATGATAACAACTCCATGAGATAGTACAGACTACAGGGCAGCCATTTAGGAAGCAGCTTTGCAGAAATGGATTTCAGGGGCCTTATGGATGAGTGAAACAAGCATCAGCAGCTGCCACAGACCATGAGTATTCTGGCTATAAATGTGCAGACAACAGATATAAGGAAGGACTTTCTTGGTCCTTTTGATACTGTATTTGGAATACTATGTTCTGTCTGAGGGGCCACCACTGCAAGAGAAGGACATACTGGAGCAAGTCCAGTGGGCTTAGTGATTAAAGGAGGAGAGGGATGATTGTTATCTCACTGCCCCTAATTACTGTCCCTGAACACATAAGCTGTTAGAGAGGAAGTTAAATGAATTCATCTACTGCAAGTACCTCAGGTGAGGCTCATTTACTGAATTTTTCAGTGGAAAAGCATGGACACACAGCCTGAAGCGTGATTCAGTGCTGAAATCTTTTTTCAGAATCTGAAGTATTTGGGAGGGTCTCTTATACTCCCACTGCCCATATAAGCTGAGGGATTTCACCACATAAGATAGTGGTAACCTCCTTGAACCTTAATTCTTTTTTCTTAACTCTAAAGAAAAAGTCCACAATTAAGTTTTATCACAGTTTAGCAGCTTTTTTGTTGTGCTGGACTCTGTGCTTCTGCTGTGACCCCTGTGAGATTTAGGAAACTTCACACTCAGTCTTATTCATTTGCAAGGACACAAGTTTTTGGTAGGCAGCCTTCTGCTGCAGTACTGGTGTCAGATTTCCAATAGAAAGGGTTCCCCCAGTTGTGATTACCTGAATAACTGAAGGTCTTATACAATTAAACTAGGGGTATTTGAAATATAGAGGCTCCATGCCTTTGATTTATCCTCTGCTGTGATCCTGAGCCACAGAAACCCTGCCAGACACAGCTGACAGTGCTATCAGAGCAAGGCAGCTGTAATAGGAGACAGTCATACTGTAAATATTTCATTTCATGTTACTAATTTATTTTATATCAATATTTTAATTAATTTATTTTAATAATAATTTAATTTAATATTGCCACAAAGCATCATTATCTTTTTTCTACAATGAGATTTAAAGACCTCCCAAATCCACTAACTAAGCTTTTATATGTTTAATTGTGTTGGATAAATCAGAAATGGGGACTTAAGCAGCACCTATTCTGTCTTGCATTTCATATGGTGACAAGTAGTCAGGCTTTGCTCTCCCTGCACACTCAGTGAGACTCCTGTCCCCCAGTACCCCTGTACTACCCCTGTAGTGTCTAGAACAGACATATATTGACACTCAAGGTATTTTCTAGCTGGTTAGCTCGACAGCATGGCAAGTGTCAGAACTCCCAGAGGATGCTGGCTGTCTCATAGAGACACTTGCAAGGGAATTTTGTCTCTCCATTCCTCACCTGTCAGAAGTACTGTTTTCATTCCCCATTGCACTCAGTCAAATTCCTACTTCAGCTAGGAATGCATGCAATTGCTACTGCTGCAGTGTTATTGGTGCAAAGCCTAGGGGATGGGAGGTGGAGAGCTTACATATCAATAATCACTCCTAAATGTCTGCACAAGTGTGCAGCTGGGAGCATATTAAGGAATATTAAGAAGCTGAATCTCTAACTGCTTCAAAACACATGTTCAAAGTTAAGGCTGTTAAAATAACCAGACACTTTTGACATTATATTAATTTAATTTACCCTTGTTCTTTCTTTGAAGACTTGAAGATTTGCATTTTAGCCTAAACAATACAGGAAAAGCCATATGATGTGCTGGAGTGGGTCTGAGTCCAAAGGACTATCATCAGAGAAACCAAGAGCTCTGGGATTTTTCAAAATCACCTGTAACTGATCATATTCAAGACAGACATCTTTTGTTCTTAATCTCTCTAAAACACATTTGTTATACAAAAAAAGGGACACATTCTCATCCTAAAGACATCCGTACCACATCAGTGTACCTAAAAATCTTGCATATGTTCAATTAACAAAAATTATTCCATTTTCTTCTGCCAAATTTATTGATGATCCTTGACCAGTGACAATCCAATAAAGCTATCCCATGAACTGTGGATGGAAATTCCCAAGAACAAAAAAGTAAAATATAAACATGCTTTATTGTATGTTATAAAATGAGTGAGAAAGACTTTACTAAACTACTGCAGCTTATCACAATCTTATCTGCTTAGAGGCATCTGGCATGGCTTTCCCTTGGAAAAGCAACAAAAACCACTGAGGAGCAGAGAAATAAGTTCTTCAGAAGATGAAGAATTTGCTTTTAAACCTGCAGTAAACTCCAATTTTTGAAAAGTGAATATCTGAAATCAAGGGCCCACATCAGTACATAAGCCCACCTGAAGAAGTGACCTGGTTTTTAACTGATACTGAGCATCCACTTCTTCCTTTTGTTTCATTGGGCAGAAATTCAACACATACCATGAAATTTGGTGCACCATGCACATATTAAAGGTACCTGAAAATCACACCACTTACACTTAAAAGCATAAACTTTTACTCTGAGATAGCATAATAATTTCACAAGGCACAATTTCTTTTTTTCTTTAAACTTATTCCAAGATAAATCACATATAGAAGACATCATCATATTTTTTTCTATCACAATTATTGTATTTTGGGGGTTTATTTCTGTGGGTTTTTTAATGGAAATCAATTGAATCAGTAACCAAGATTAAGAAGATGTAAAAATGGAAAATTTGGGGGGTTTTAATATATGATATCTAGGCAAAGAATTCCAACTGTTCTTGTTTTCAGCAAGAAATTTCTGTTTCTGTTTCATCAGTTGTTAGAAAAATTGCCATCACTTACTCAAATACTATGGTTTTCTTACAACAGCACATTTTCCTTCTCTATGGCACTCCCCATGCAGCTGACTGTGCATTTCCCACACAGAGCTGTGCTGGAATGTCCAGGATCTTGTACTCCCAGCAACCACAGGGACAATTTGTCACCTTTGCCAAGACGTTCTCTCTGACATCAAGAAAAAGAGAGGCAATGACACTGCTGGTAGTGTTCAACTGTTTATATTTCCTTCTACAAGAGTGTCCCCTTTCCTTCCAGTATGGTCACTAAGGCTAGAGCACGTAAACTTAAGGTAGAGGAAACAGTGATTTTTTTCTTAGGAGGTGCCAGCACATTAATTTTTCAAATCTCACATTTTATCCCGTCTTCAAAATGAAATGACCAGGCAGCATTCTTGTCAAAGCATTTTCCTGACCCATGCTTCTTTTTATAACTTCTATAGAGCTAATTGTCTCTGTGTCACAAGGCTTTCAAGGTGTCAGCACTGAAGTTTTTATCTTTCTGCCCATAAGCCTTAGAACTGGTGATCCTAATAAATCATCCTGAATTGTGCTGCACTACTCTCACAATGCTATATATAGTTCTTTTAAAACTTATGGAACATTTTTAAAGTCAAGTTCATTGTACTGAGTTGTTTAAAAACCAGTTCAGCTTTTCACCCTGTAACCTTGAAACAAGTCCAAATAATACTTTAAAGTAATCTCCCAAGTTAGTTACCTAACTATTACAAATTCACCACGGATTTCATAGTGCAGTGTAATGTAAAGTGTTCAAATACATAGGTTTTAATGCATTGAAAAATGTTTCAATCTAAAACTGTTTGAAGATACAGAGTGGTTAAAGTATACCACTCTTGAACTATGAACAAAGAGAATTCCAAAATTATTCATTTCTATATTTTTGCTATTTTATTTATTTATTAGAAATGATTGATTAGAAAAATCCATGTATTGCAAGAGTAAAATATCTTTGTCTTTCAGATGAAATTAAGAATTATGCTTATGTTTTCTGACCACAATTTTAAGACTTTCCACAGAATCTTCTAATTTTACCCATGTAGTCAAGAAAAAGTTGTTATACTTGAAAATCAGGGGGATTTTTCGGCTGGTCATTCATCTGGAGTATTGCCTTTATGTTTTGAAACAATGAGCTCATTTTTTATTTCCAACTAAAGACTTTCAAAATAATTTCTAGAAATTTGTATTACTTGTGTCTTACATTCTTCAAATCACTTTTTCACAGCTCTGGAAATTTGCTGTTAAGAAGTATCTTTAAAATGTTGTGTCCACCACAAGACTCATCATGTTTACTCTGCATTTCTTACTTAATGAAGCAACCATTTTTGATTTCTAGAAGGCTAGAGATGCTTTTCAATAGTTGGTCAATGTTAACTGTGGTCTTTTTCTACTCTAGCTCTCACTTCATGTCTCTTTTTGCCTATGGATAATGTAAAAACGAACTCATGAAAAAAGCTACAGAAGTCAAAACCAGCATCAAAATAATTCCCATAAATTATTCAAGTCTAAATACAGTGTTTTTCTGCCACTAAAAGCTTTTGCCACTTAACTACTGGCACTAAGATGGCACATTGTCAACCTGAAAATCACTAGTTATTCTTTAAAATATGCTGCTCATATATAAAAAAGCATTTACACATGTAAATATAAGTTGAATTCTCAAGAAACAAATAGAAGCATCAATTTATGCAATGTAGATAACAGACTTAAAATTTCTGCCATTGGGTCTAAGCCAAAAAAAAACCAAACAAAAAAAATCAAATAATAAAGAGGAGAAGTCTGCCACTTGTTCCTGTCAGAGTTAAAGTTTTTATCTGAAAGGAAGGCCACAGTGACCTTCCTGCAAGGATGGATCAAAGCTGGTATAGCTCTGGGCAGAGTGAGGGTAGGCTGCTGGACAGCTCTCCCCAACAACCCAATGGGGGACCTGTGGCTCCTGGGGGCTCTGTGCCCTTCTCCATCCCATTCAGAGGGATCACACCAGGCATTTGAGCTGGATCTCTGTGAAAGAGCAGGGAGGAAAGCCCCAGGGCACTCCAGTGTGAGGGGCTGGCCACAGCCTCACAGCACAAAGGGCAGGGGATTCCTCCAGAGCCTGCTGTCACACAAGAACCCACCAGATGTTTTTGAGTGGACTTCTGAACTGTGAGTAGCATTTTTTATGGTTTTAATTGTCAGGAAAACAAATACTGGTTTTTTGTGTTGTAGTGGCATTTCAAAAGAAGCAAAATCATCAATTTCCACATTCCCACACCCTAGAGTAGAGGACAAATTAAATGTGTAAATCAGCACACTGACCTACTGCATATAAACATTTCAGATTCTTATAATTCCCAGTCTAGAAGAAACTTTCCTTTCTCTCTAGCATGTCCTGGCACTCTTCCACTCGTGTGTCTTCTTTCACACACTGAAACTTGCTGATGTCATATCAGGAGAGATCGGAAGATGTTTGCGTATGACTCAGTGCAAAAGGTTGTCTTTCCCATAAACCTTCCTCCTTCCTGTGCTTTTCTGAAGTTGAATATATAATACCTCCTTCTATAGTAGTGAAGCTGACAGTTATGAAACTAATTAATCCAAGTACTTAGAAGTTCTAGAACTAAATCTTTTAAATTGATAATAATTTTGTGAAAACATATTCACTTTCAAATAAAACATAAAAAGGTTAAAGACCAACTTTTAGTGTCCTATTAGCATATACACTTGTATATAAGAAAAGGAGAATTGAATAGCAATATTAATATAGAGAAAACATGCTGGATTTATTCTTTAGTCATACCTACTGGTATGAAAGAAAAGCCTCTGTAACTGATAAAACTAAAGCTTTCATTTGCTATACCTCTATCTCACAGTAATTGTAGGAGTTTACGTAATTCCCAAATATTCCACAAGACAGAGATAGATCTTTTGATGGATCCATCTAATTTTCAGAAGGAAAAGTGATTGCAAAAGCTGCAATTTGCTGAACCTTCATTCAGTAAATACTGTCACTCCTTTTAAAACTTGTACAGGGACGCATGAAACATCACATACAAGCAAAACAGACATGGTACAAACATTTGCCTTGTCATTCTGGAAAATCATTGATCAGCAATGAATGTGGTGGAGAACTTTCCCACCACCTGCTTTTGGGCATTCAGTATTTCAAATAAGCCTGGTTTTTCAAAGCTCCTTTTATGCATAAAATTATCACCACATTGAAACTCATTTAGCTTCACTCCAGGGCCCCAATCAGTGGGAGCAATACCTGCCCTGCTGACTGCCACAGGTTTGGCTTTTGTACACACTAGTGTCCCTCCTGCTGAGGAAACAAGCCATGGCAATATACCACAAGACAGCTGTATTTCTGTATGCAACCTCAGAGCACTCAAAATTATATTTCTGCTTTCAATCACTCCCAATCCTCTCTCTGTAAGGGAGTCTATATTTAGACTAAGAGGGAGACTACTTCTTGAGCTAGACTGAGTACTTAAAGTTTTAGTTCCCAAAGTTACAACATGTGAACTATCCCTGAGCTCCAAGAAAGGTTTTCAGAGCCCAGTCAGAAAATATAGAGAGAAAGTATAAAATTAATTTGAAGCTTCATTTCACAAAATAATTCTTTACTTATGACTTCATCCTCTCATGGATGCATGAAGAAAGAAAACATTTTGGAGTAAATTTCTTTAGTTCACTTTAAGGATATGTTGTCAAGCTAATCATTACACAAGTTTCAGCAATACTGCCTGCACTGTGCTATCCTGACTTCATCAACTGTTAACTCTATAAAATCAAAGCAGGATAAAGTTCAAGATAATCACTGATAAATGCATCACTAAATAAATAGCACCATAGCTACTGTTCATTGGTATTTGAAGTATTTAGAGGTCAGAACTGTCCAAGGTTTACATTCTCAGATACATTACATGCACTGCCTTTGGTACAAGTAAAGCTCCTATGGACTGTACTGGTCTGTACTGTTCTTAATGGTGAGAAATTAAAAAGAATGAGAATCCTAATTTAGCTTCACTGCACATCTCGTGGTTACAAACGTACACCACATTGCCCTAACCTCATCAAAAAGTGCTTCAAATGAGCTACTTCAAAAGAGCAGTCCTGTGTGATCTGTTGGCTTTCATAGCCATGAGATGTGGAACTTCATGCATGAGCCCCTGGGATAAAAACTAACATTTGTTGTGTGGACTCTTTTAGGCACAGCTGATGCTAAGTACATAGCATCAGCTATGTGATATTACATACTCACAGCTAATTCAGGATAAGTGTTGAGGACTAACAGGTTTGTGTACTAAACAGTGATGATTAATATCCTGTAAGATTTAGCCATTATGGATTAGTGAAGTTAAATTTTAATGTTTAAAGCTGGCCTAATTTTTCAGCCTTCTAAACATTCCTATCACAGTGATCATTAATTTCCTAATGGGTATGTGTTCGTTTGCAGTGCTGTCTACTCCCATACCTTGAAGTAGGCAGAATTTTTGCCATTAAATTAAATGAAAGAGGATCCAGAGTGAGTTTGCTGCCTAATATGTTTGGAAATAGTCACTTTTCCTTCACTTTAGCCATCTTCCATCTTTCTCTCACATACTGATTCTCATATATCTTTTTCCCCACCGTTGGAAAGAATGATCCTTTTCTCTCACTGAAGGAAAATAATTTTTCTCTTTCTCTTTTATTTTTGGTGTGAACTTATATTCTTTATGAAAGGCTAAAGAGAAGCCACCCATATACAGGTGAGTACATTGATGACTTTCATTTAGCCAGAGATCCCATAGAAACAGACCAGCAGAGATGAATTACACTGTGAAAGTGATTTCTCTTCATTACCTGGAAAAAGAATTCAGGCACTTAACTTTGAGGTGATTCAAGTTGGCAAAACAAGTGCTGCCTGGAGCAAAGAGCTGATGAACATTGCTTCATAATGCTGTCAGGAGTTCAAGGCCACTGTTTAAGTACAGGATAATGCAAGAACCAGAGTGAGCTGCACAGGCATATGATGGATATCTTCATTTTGTCATCAAGTTTCTTCCTTCTGGGAAACAGTGGATACTTGAGCTTTGGAGTCCTCATATAATCGGTGCTGGAAAATATAAGACACTGAGACTGGCAGATTTCATGGGATTGGTGATAAACAGCACAAAGCAAAATTATTTCCTATTAGCTTCAAAAGTCCTGATATCCTGTATGCAATAAAAATTGACTGAGCCATATGATCTTTTTATCATTGCTTGAGAAATGCATCTGAATTATTTTGAGACCGCTCTCTTTTTATTACAGTGATTTGTGTATTGTTACAAAAAATGCATGTCTTTGTAGCAGAAGGGTCTAAACCTCCTGATAGCATTGTGTATTGCTTCCTCTAATTATATTCTTGTAGCTTGCCACAAACCCACCTGTCACTTGACTTGAGAAACTAACTCATCTCAGTAATCATCAATCCTTTTTTTTCCCTCTAAAGACGTAAAAAACATATATCCAGCTCAGCCAAGCAGTAATCAGTATAGCATTTGGGTGCCTGATAAACAGTAGGTAGGTAAACTATTTTCTCTTTTTCTCCTTCAGCAGTGTAATGACAGTAAATGTGGTGTATGGTTTCCATTGAAATGCTAAACCATCACATATTTCATGACCCTCAACTCTGCATAAAGTATGCTCTATAAAACAAGTTTTTGCTGATACACACATCTAGAAGAGTCATGAAATGAAAATCTACTCTGTGTGTTCAGTTCTCTCCTCAAGGAAAATGACAAATTTGAATGCAGTAAGGAACAACACTGGGATGGTGCAACATTTATCTATTTAAACTAGACTCAGAACAGCAAAGCTACATGTATGCTTACCTCAGCAGAAAATACAGGGCCAGAAGCAAATAACTTTTGGGACTGATCAAAAGCACCTAGAGCAATAAATGTTGCCATAATATACTTTCTCTGAAAAATGAGTATTCAGACACAGAAGGATACATCTTTACTTGATGTTTCCAATGCCTACAATCTACGTCTATGTTAGTCATCCCAAGTGCCTGGTGTATTTTCAGATATGGTTTGTCCAGTCTACACTTAACTTCATATTTAGGATGGGAGGTGCTGGTTTTCCCCTTGTTTAGACTGGAGATGCATATTCCTCCCTGTGGCCTATAAAGGAAGTTGACCTGAGGAACCCATCCAAAGATATCTCTGCATTATACACACACACATCTGACCCCTTATGATGCTGAATTTAGGTTACTCTGCATATTGTGATTTGTTGTTCTTATCTTCTCCCAGGCAGTATTCTTGAAACTATGCAAGGCACAGGGAGAACAGGAATTTAGGAAGATATTTCATCTTGGATCATTGGTGACAATTTGCCAGTGACACAGTCTGTCAGTGTAGAGTAGTTTACATGGTTACAAATATCAGCTTTACATATATTGCCCTCCAAGGACAGAGGAAGACCTGGAGCTCAGTGATGCCTCCCATATGTTCACACAAACCAAAGTTCAGAATAACCATAGGAGTCTCCTGCCCTCTTTGGTGTTACCACATTGCTAAAATTAGTGCTGAGTTTCATGTTAATATGTAAATATTTATAAACACTTCATCAGAATTTTTGTCCCATGTGAAATTTTCTTTAAATGGCTTTTAGGCCACTTTTAAATACAGAGTCACATTTCAAGGGCTGTCTAATATTACAAACACATTAGCAAACCGAGTGCTGTGTCCCAGTGAGTACCACTGGGACTAGGTGAGAATTAATCTATTAATGCACAATACACAAAGCCAGATTTAACTTCTAATTTGTCTTGTTCCTTTACATGTAGGAAAAAGCCACTCTGGAAGTGCCTGCTAATTGATGCATTTTATGCTCACCAACAAAACCGAGAATGCACAGAGCAAGGGACTGGCTGGTTTCTGGAATTCGTGCCAACACTTCAGAGCTTCCAAGCACTAAAGTTCTTTTTTAGACATGAAGTTCATGACTTACCTCCATCCTAGGTACTTGCTACTCCTGGTCCAGCTTACTGGTATTACTAGTAGTACTTCTGCCTAGGTACTGCTTTCTGCAGGTTACAACTGCATAACACCAGGGGAGGCAACAACTGCCTTACCTAGATCAGAGAGATGGAAAATAAGAGGCATTTTGAAAGGGCTGAAATTGTTCTGAGAAGACTCTGGGAAGGGCCTGATGATCATATAATGTTGTTAAGTCTGGAGAATGACAGTGGAGGAGCTTTTGATTGGGAGTTCTGTGTTCTTCAGGTAGAAACCCTGCTATCTATTGCGCATAGAGCTTGTCTTTGTGGGGGTGCCATCAAAGCAAAGCCTTTGACAAGAAAGTATGGCTTGCTGGGATGAAATTTCCAACACATGAAGAAGTGAAACAGAGGAAAGGGTTCCAAAGCAGTCATTCTCTTTCCTTTTACACACTCCAAGTAGCCTTTTTTTTGCTTTTCACACCTTTTTTTCATGTTTTTGCTAGACTTTTTGTTTGGAGGCATTTTCTAATTTAATGAAGAGAATATGAACTGAAGCATCTGCCTGCATTTTGCTAGTGTTACTGTGTCTAGAGTCCCAAGAGAGAAGGGAGAGCCAAAAGTTAATTTATGCAAGTTCATTAGCCCAAGGTTTCTTCCCCTCCTGTGTGCACAGGACTGACCTTTCCCAGAAGCTGCCTTGACTTGTGCCTGGCCTGTTGTCACTGCCTCCTTGATTTTCTAGTTTTTCATGCTGCAGGTGTGTTTTTCACCACATTTCTGGCATCAGCAGCAGACTCATGCCCTGAATTAAATTCACAAGCAGCATCTTAGCATTCAGAAAGGTAAAGCATGATCATCAGTTTGTCAGATAAAGTCAATAAATGCTTGTGATTCAGCAACAAAGGCCAGCCATGTAAACAGAATCCCAGCAGCCAATGCCTGCTGTAACACCCTTCGTCCTGGGATCATGTCAGGCCAGGAAAAAGCTCAGTCTCCAGAACACTGCAGTCACAAATATGCTGCTTGCTGGAACACAGTGAAAGTTTTTCTTTTCCAGGACACCATGGTAAAAGAGCATTAGTTTGTACATGCCCATCAATTACTGTGCAATCAGGATGTAATCAGACCACACATCGATTAATAACACAAAAACCACAGGAAACAGCCTGACCAAAATTTTTAAATAAAAATCTGTTTGAATTGGGAATCACCATGAAACAGCTCCCAAACAGAGCACACCAACACCTTATAACTCCAGATAAAGCAGATCTTCAGAGCCTAAGTTAGAGCCAGCTCAAGGTTGCCTTGAATATCATCTTTTTAGTGCTGTTTTATCCCAGCCACAACCTTGAAGAAAAGGGGGTTAAAATGTCAAATGTGGCACTCTAGACCTGCTGCAAGCAAAGAACTTTTTGAACTGATGCTGAAAGTTTCTACAATGAAATGGAAAGGAAAAAGGTGTGGCAGAACAACTTCCTTAAGAAAAATGCAGTATTTTGAAAAATGAGAACACTGTGTGGTAGCAGTGTTTTTCTCTTCACATTCCTCTCTCTCACACACATCAACTTCTTACATATGCTTATCAATTTATATCTGAAATTATGCATCAAATATTGTATATCTTGTTTCACTCCTCTTAAGTACCTGTCCCTCTCCTAGTTGCTGAATACATGTATTAACAGTAACAAATAATTTTGTAACTGTCATTTTAATGCAGACATTTAAATATCTGGATATTCTTTATCTATAAAAACTCCCAAATAGCTTTTTCAGCCTTCCAACAAATTGAGTTTTATTGTCCATAATTTTTCATATAAAAGTCTGTACATCTATTTTCCATTTCAGGTTATGTATATGTATTAATAATAAAAAACATTAATAAAATAGTTCAAAAAGAGCAATCCACAAGTTATGGATGTTTCTTAGTGATTAAGTATCAACTGCATCAAAATTATTAATAAGGAAGTTTTTAAAATATAGTAATAAAGAGATGTGTACATCAAAGTTAGAAGCTGACAGACTAGAAATTATTGAATATCTAAAATTAAAATGCCAAAGCTGGATCTGCTAAATAATGAGAAACCAATTGACTCAATTACCACAGAGGAAATGAGTTCAGCAGTATAGAAATAAGCAATCAGGTCGATGGGTATCAAATAGAATATTTTATACTTTTTTCTCAGAGAGAGAGAGAGCAGTCTTTCAGATGAGGAATATATCAATGGAGCAACGCATGGCCAATGAGATGAACTCTTACACTGTGATTTGTAAGATGAGTGAGCTAGAACCTCATTCAAAGTGACAACATTTTCCCTGTTTAATTAAATAATTAATTAATTCTGCGTCAAAATCTTATCAGGTATCTTGAAACAGGTCACAGATAAACTAATTCACAGAGATCATTATTTACTCCATGGCCAATTTATGACTGATAATTTCTGCAAATTATCTAATTTATTACAGGAAGTAAATAAATTAAACATCTCTTCTACAGCAATCCTGGTTGATACACCTTTAAAAGGCAATTTACTCAAGAAATGAACTGAATTTCCAAGATCTCTTATTAATTCTTTTCAACTATATTCTAATGTTATTACAACTGGTTTTTATTCTTTGCCAATGTATGCAGTGAAGATGGAGGGAGAGCTTTTAGTCCTCCTTCCTTAGACATTTGTCTTTCAGCTCGTTAGGATCAGCACTGAGGGGAGCAGTTTTTCTCCCCTTGATTTGTTTATTTCTTCTTTAGCTGATGGGGAAAATGAGGTGTTTAATAAAGCCCCAGAAGTCCTGGCTGCTTAGACTGAGTTATCCCAGGTTTCCCCTGCTTTTTCTGTGATGAGCTGGAATGCTCCGCAGTGGCTGCTGCTCATTATGTCACACAGACACATTCATGGGAATGGAGCTGTGCTATGCGCCAAACAAGGCAGCAAAACAATGACCCTGAAAAGTGTGCTGTCATCCTGACATTTGCTCTTTAGAGGGGAAAAAAAAGAGGGAAAGGGATTGGAAACAAAAGCCTAGTCTCACAAGCCTGCTGAAGAAGGCAGCACAGGCTGTGGGCAGCAGCCTGACACTTCCAGCGTCCACATTATGTGTGTGGGACCCACCTAAGGGATGTGGCTGCTCCAGAAGAGTTTTGTAAAAACTGAGCTGTGGGCTGTTCCTTGATGGTGTTGTAATCCCTCCCCTTGGTGCCTCTGTTTTGTGCAATATCCTGAAATACTCCAAGCAGAGTGAGAATGGCTCAGTAAGAGTGAAGCTTAACTCCCAGTCCCCTTCCTGATCCAGTTGGTTCTTGGCTTGTATTTACAAAGTCAAGACAAGCATCAGCAGAAGCAATGTTGTCAGAGGACGTGTTTTCACCCCATATCCCTGGGAAAGAACAGAAGGATCTTGAGCAGAAGAAGAAGGTGAAGCTTTGTCTGCAAGAGCCTGACCTTTCCTTACAGCATGTTGTCATTTTTATGTTACCCAGTCTTCTGGCAAAACTGAAGCAAATATCATTAATTATTATCAGCCACCTTGAAACAGTAGGGGTTTCTTTGTAAATATGTTATTTAGAGAAAAACACTTTGCCTGGGTCTAATCAGAAGCTAATCAGCATATGCTTTTCTGCAGTTACCGTGTCATCTGGAACACGAGACGTACAAACCCATATCTAATCAAACTGGGATGCTTAACATTGGGAGCATTATCATCTGAAGAATTCTTCTGCAGTCAACAGGAAAAAATAACAGCATGATTCAACTTACCTAGTATCTTGAACAATCCTCTAGAAATTATTATTGTTCTTCATTGACTACAGAAGGGCTCTGAGTGTGTGATTTAGTTGCACGAGCACTGGTAGCCAACAGTATTTTGTATGGCACAGAGTATCCACCCAGTCGGCACCTGCCCCTTTGGAAGAGCACAGGCTCTCCTAAATCCCATGGAGTATCTGCCTGACCCAGCAGGTGTCTCAGGTACCCCAGAGAATCCCAAATGGCAACTATGAGTTGCATCACAGCTACTCCTGCATGCTTCAGGTAGAGCCTGAAGTCATCAGTTGTGAGCCTGGGACACTGCTGTAGGCTTGAGTGAAGAGTATCAAAAGCTGAAGAAATGTGGCTTGGCTAAGAGAGAGTCAAGGAGCAAGGGAGTTGCTCAGGGAGAATCATGAGTGGACCTGTTTGTTCTTGAGTGAGGCACTCCTGTGTGGTGAGGGGACTGCTGTGTCACTGATGTTATAACGCTGTTGTGTCAAACTCTGCCTGAACCTGCTCCCAACTCATACGAAGTCATGAAGCCATCAGACACATATAAATGCAAATCCCATTTTCCTGTATTCTTTATTCTACACCTATTGATATTATCACAGTTATAGAAATAGCACTTAGAGAGAAACAACCAAAGAAAAAGCCAGAATGAGCAAAACTCTAATCTTTGGCCACCACTAAATTCTTCTCTGTCAAATATTCTTGCCTGATGAACATCCCATTCGTCCTTTTGGTGTTCCCTTTTGGATAAAACTAAATATTTTCCTATCCCTAAAAAAAAAACCCTTCAGTTTTACCATTAATCATAGAAGTAAGACATTCATATGAAGCAATTCATTTTGTGGTAACACACTAGACTTTTAAAAGGAGATATGAGAGGTTTTCCATCTTATGAGGATCGATGTTGTTGTGCAACCCAGAGAAATTTCAGTCCATTTTTCATACCATCTGAAGTCCCATGTATGGAAGAAAAATCATTCCGCACATATAGCTTCAATTCAACTGAAATTTATGATTCTATATGCCTGCAGTGATATTTGTAATACTGGCCACCAAAGACTGTCAGTGATATTTTGCTGAACAAAATGCAGCAATCTTCCAGGCTAATTGCAGATTTTATTTAAACAAATGTGCAAGATATTTCACTGTTTGCACAATTGAAAACTGTTCATCAGATTTACAGTCAGTAGGTAATGATGTATAGTTGAACATATTTAACCACTGGGGAATTTCAGAGCATACAATGGCACAGTCCTATCCTGCTACAGCACTATCCAGCTCAAGAATCCTAAGGCAGGTTCCTGAGCTGGAAATCTATGCTGTCTGAACAGAGAAGCAGCATCTGAACTCTGTCTACGCTGATTTTTATTTGGGGACCTATAGAAGATACCTCAAGTGAGGTCCTGAAATAACCCTCACTTTGTGCAATTCTGAGACTGATTGAGAGGTGGATAGAATGTTAGTACTGAAATAACAAAGACTGACACAGAAATAGGAAGATGGACGGCAAAGACTTTCATTCATTTGTTTAAAGTAAATATATTAGTGTGTTGGTCCTCTATGTTCAGAAAGACCAAAACACCACTCAGACATTATATTAAAAACTACTCCATTATTCCCAAATGCTCCAGCATGTTCAGCTTGTTAGGACCACTGTGTGTCTGATGAAGGTGAATGTGCTTTGATCACAAGGTGCATAGAAGATTGTCCATCACATTGAAAAGCAGAGGGAAGATTGTTAATGTGATATTGACCAGGCACAATTTGCAAAACTGACCAAAGGACACCAGCGTTGTAGAGGTCTGGCCTTTTCAACATTCAGCTTGGGATAAGGGAAACAGCTACAGACAGAATTGCTCTTAAACAACAGAGATGTTGCTGGTAGAACTAAGAGTGTCTCCTTTGATGAGAATGAAGGACAGAGACACTGTTGAGAAGTTGCAGGAGCACCACTGTTGGAAGTCAAAGAAGAGGACATGATGGAGGACCCTTGAAGATCTGACTGTACACTGTGAAAAAAAAGAAAGGTTTTGCAAATATTTTTTGCATGGGCACCCACAAATCATCCAAACACATTGGACACAAGCCCAGCTCCATGCCCCAGGACCTTGGCTGGCCTCCAAGAAGCACCATGGGCAACTGGATCAGGTGAACTGCAGAAGCTAAGGGAAAGTATAAGAGAATATGTAGCTGCTTGAGATGAAGTTTCAGCCAACAAGAACACTGATGCTCTTTCCCTTGCAGTAGCCATATCTAAGTAAGACAAATCAAATATTAAATCTTAAATTAAATCCGGAATTTATATACTTAAAAACTGTATATTAACATTTAGTCATAACATTTGTGCCCCATGACGAGACAACCTTGAGTAGATTTAGCTTTGCCCTTGTAAATTATCACAGAATTTCTCTAAAACTTGTTCCTCAGACAAACAAAAACTTAAGGGGGACAAAACAAGGTCAATTCAAAGCTAACAAGAGCCCAACAAAAAATCTTTTGAACAGACCTTGAAGCTGAGTGATACACCAGAGCTATTTACTAGTGAGATAGGCAGTGTATGTGCTTGATGACAATAATAATGCTGTTATCAACATGGAAACGCTGGGTTTAAGCTTAATCTCTTCCCTGATAAACTCTCCTTTCACCAGCCCAAGGATTTATAGCAAAAAGCATTTCAGACACAAACTCAGGACCAGACTGTGTATCTGTTTGTCCCATTTCTGTGAGGATTTGAAGGCAGTGCATGTGAAATGCAAATGCTTAGAACTCCAGACTCCAGAAGCCAAGGAGAAGAGATGCAGGATCTGAGAAGGTCCCTGGGGAGCCATCCAGTGAGTAAAATGCCAGTGCAGCCAACTGTGCTGCGAGCTGGCCCAGGGCTCAGCAGCACTCTGTGCTCAGAGCAGCAGCTGAGGCAGCAGAAGTGAGGATATCCACCCCACTGCAGAAAACCAGGGAAACAAAAGTAATAAGCAGATGCTTAGTGCTCACACAAGGTCCACAGTCTTGTAAGGAAAATAAAAGCCTTGTGCTAAAAAGTTCAAGGAGGGTCTTTCAACTTTTTTCAGCAGTGGATGAAAAACCTTTTTGCTTTTCCCTAAGATGCACATTTATTTTGAAAATCACGTATAAAAAAATGTATTTTCCAATTTTTATGGGGTTGCAAAATTTTTGTTAAATTATCATTAATTACTGTAATCAGTCATAGAGATGTCATTTCATTTTTGCTGATAAAAGACATGTTCAAAACAGCTAAAATCAGAAATGTGTTTCTTGTACATACACTTTTCAGTAACTTATTCATCATTTCAGAGTTTTCCCCAACTTACTGAAGTGATAGAACTCCATGACCAAATCTGGCAATTAGCATGGGGTAACAAAAATCTAAATAAAAGGTGAGCCACAGCTATAGCAGGAGAAATGGAGAGACAAAGACAACGCTGCTTCCCACAAACAGAGAGGAATCAGTGAACATCGTGCAATTAGGCCATAAATGCCTGAATATATGCTTTGCACTGAAGTGCAGAGGTACACAGAGCTTTCTTCAATGTCCAGAAAAAGAAATGGGAGCGCCTTTCCTCTACTTTTGACTAGCCTGTGATGAGGAGAAAAATTACTACATAACGTTTTGAAAACAAAATTCCTTTCCTGATAGTAAGAACAGAATGTACAAATTATCATGTGGGTTTTGTTGTTGGTTAGCCAGTAGCAACATTCAAGTTGTGACATGCAGCTTCATATACAGTAAAGTTTATTTTGAATAGATTTTTTTTATTAAAAGTTGCCTCCCAGATTGCTTTGCTAAATATTGGACTAGTCTCAGTTAATCAATAAATACAGCTGCCAGAGAGGAGAGCTGCCAGATCTGTAAGCAAGGAAAACAGTTTTCAGGTGCTTTGAGCACCAGGAATTACCTCCTCTTTCAAATGTCCACTAACAAGGGATTAGGATACACTCATTGGAATGAAAAGTGTTTGCTAAAGAAAATTTTGTTCTCTGTGGCATTTAACCTGGTCTACTTCAAACTAGAATCTGTCACCATCCACACACTTGATGCAAGACAGCCCTAGAGCACCTAGGTGGAATTTGGACCACTCAGCTAAGGAGAGAAAACCACAGACTTCCCATGTCAGCTGTCCAGAGCCCATCAGTAACAGTGGAAGGGCAAAAAAAGGGGCAAAAAAAAAGCTGTGCCCTCATGTTGTGTCACTGTCCACCTTTTTGAGCACTTGCCTAATATGCAGGATATTTTGCCTCCAGGCTGAAGGGTTTGGAGTTGTATCTTCCCAGTTCTTCTGGTTAAATGTGGAAAAAGTGAGCATTGTGAGCATCCCACATGAGCGCTCATGGAGAGAAATTCCCCCAAAGCAGAGATAACAGGAGTAATGGCACATCTCCTTAAAAACTCCCTCAAAGTATGCAGCATAAATCCATGCAAATATAGACAAAATCTAATGGATCTAATCTGATCAACAGATGTAACAAGCCTCATATAAACCAAAGTGATTTTCACTGTTATTCTCAAATTTTTCATGATACAGTACCTGTATGCAGATATATGCATAAAATTTTCATATACCTTTTCAAATTAAGGCAGAATTCCTGTTGCATCCAGGAATCCTTCTCCATCTGCCTGGGCTTCCTTGGGCCACATTTTGCCATGATCTTAGCCATGCACAGGTTTACAGCATGTTTCGGAAGAGATTTGGCCTCAAGAATTACCTTTTAAAAGGTACCTTTTGCAGGCAAAATAGGCAGCAAGGGAGAAAAAAACTATTTGATGTCATGTCTTTCACGGAATAATGTATTTTCAAATAGATTAGAAAAGTATCAGCAACATCTTCATTCAAGCCCATTCATTTTTAGATTATAACCCTCTGTGGTTTAAGGGTCTTTTTTAAATTTCCAGGGGTCAGTGCATGTCACTGTCCGAGGGTCTCTTTAGGCATGAGACCACTTTGGATGGACATGCAGGTGGTTTAGGATTCAGGGATTTCCCAAAGCCACTGGTGAAGAACTGCTTGAGACACTCTTCTGCTGTTTCAAGGTTGTTTATTTTATCTTATTTGTAGAGTGTCCAGCCTAGCTGACAGCAGTCTGCTCTGCAAGGTGACCAGAGCAGAATGCCTTGTGGGAGAGGCAGAGCTTACCTTTTATACCCAAATCTACATCTTTGATATTTACAATTACTTTCCAATACAATACAATCTTATTACAATGCCCAGTTCTTGCCCCATCCAATCTGTGGCTCCCAGAATGCCATCTCAACATGGATGACATGAAGAAGAAGGAGGAAGAAGCATACCACACCCCAAATCCTCCATCTTGGCCACATGGTCCTTAACATAAACAATCCAAAAATCTACTTATTCTATATTCTAACAATCTAATTCACATTCCACTTATCTTTAAGGCTTGCATCTCTTCCCTCAGTGTTGATAGATTTTCCCAAGGAGCTAAATCAAGCCCCTGAGGCACTTGGACCTCACTCGGGGTTCTCAGAGGGGTCTGCCAGGGGGGTTTTTTGGATCCCCAGAGGAGCCAGGGGGATACCCTGGGCTCCCATATAAACAATATACTCCCACTCCCACAGACACAATATACTAGAGCACAGTTCAGTTTTATTTCAAGTACAAAATGCTAACTGGAGCCCATAATAAGCACTGCTCAGTCCAGTTCCCCTTATAGTGATATCCTTGACACTTCCCATAGCAGTGCACTAAAACCAAACCAGGCCAGCCCTATGTGCTCAACAGAGCACTGTTCCTACACAGTAAATCATCAAGGGATTCTTTACATCAAGGCTTAACATTTGAAACTGCTTGTAAGGGTTCCTCATTTTCCTCTTTTAATTAAAAATAATATACCCTGATGCATACATTCAGACTACTAAGGAGAGTAAAAATAAGCATTTGCACAGTCACAAAAGCAAGTCCTCAGAGTGTGAAATCCTCGAACACACTCCTGGTGTCCCTGCTAAGGTTAGCCTGCATTTTCTGATGCCAACCATGACAGAATAAGAACTCAGAGTAGGAGTAAATGGCAAACACTGGAGGATGGATTAATAGCTCTGTGGCACTTTGAAGTCTACATCCAGGAGTGAAAATGAAGTGCAGTTAAATGCCAAGTATCGTAGAAGTCACCAAACATAATTCTTTCCCAGCTCTCTTCAAAAGTGAGTTTAGAAGTTGAAGTGGGGGAATTAACTTCAGACTGGAGGTCTGCACTTAGACCTAGCAAGAAATCATTGAAAAGAAAGAATGGCAACCCTGAGATGCAAATGAAATGAGCTGCCAAGAAGATTTTTCACAGTCATGATAATTATTTTTGAAATCTCACAGCTTGATTTTCTTCAAGTAGAAAGCAATTCTCCTCACTACTCTCTCTCATGACAACTTGGCCATCAGCTCCCACGAAACTGATTTTCACTTGCAGTGGTATTGTTAATTATTATAATGAGATATGCAAGTATCTAAAGCTCAAAAAAATCCAGATATGGTTCCTCATTATCTATTTAATTAGAACACAATAAGTGTAGAATTTATCCTTTTCAATGCTTTGCAGACAATTTTCACACGTGGTAAGTCTGTTAGAAATTTCACGCATAGCTAGATTTAAAGCTTCCCTGATGTTTGTCAGATACAGCTGAAGCAGTGATTTTGTGTTGTAGCTATAATTAGGTGGCATATTGCCATGATTTTCCCTTTTTCTCTCTCCTTTTTTGCAACTCAGATGTCAAAGCAAATTATCGATCAGCTGTGAGATGTAAGGTCGGTTAAAGGGAAAAAAGTTAAACCTAAATTTTCATTAGTTTTTCATTTAAATTTGCAAGTTCCTGAAGCATATCTCATGCAGACAAACTGTGTCCCCCCCACTCAGTTCCTGTTCTTCTCTCATCCTACGGCAGCCTGTCGTTGAAATGTTCTCACCTGGGAAGTAATTGCTTGTTTCGGTCGGGATCTTGGTGATTGTGTGTCCTCCTCACAAGAACTATCACCCATTTTGGCTTTTTGATTCTTCTGACAACAGAGAAGGCAAGACCTGAAAGAAGGAGAAATAGTCTGCACAGTGTTTGAGGGATGGGCAGTGGTGCCTGGGTGCCAGCAAAGGACACCCCACGAGGAGAGCAGAGCGTGAGACCAACCCCCAGCAGCCCAAGGAGCTCTGGGCAACAATGGGCACCTTGGGCTGGCAGATGCTCTCACAGCTGCTTCTCAGAGATCATGCAGGGACATGGTTAGAGAAACTGACTCTCCTTTTCTCCACTCCTGCGTAGCTTTTCTAAACCAAGGGCAGGAGCTAATGGTCAGGGATTTCGGAAATGTCCTTCTGCCATTTCCAGCTGTGTCTGCTCTGGAGTACTCAGATGAGAGATGGGGTGGACTTGTCTGAAATTGCTCTGTCAGCTCCCTTCACCACCAGCAGCAAGGAACACACCCACTTCATCCTCAGGTAGACATTTAGAGACGAAGAATTGAACCACATTTTGGAATTTCAAAGGTGCTTGGGAAATCTTCAATCTAGCAGAAAATGTACAAAAAGACAATGTAAGTGTCTGAAATTATGCAACATAAGTCCCACACCAGAGTCCAGAGATAATGATCTAATCCTTCCCTGCACACACTGTGCAAATGTTTTGGGAAATATACTTTCATTGGTACCTTTCATAATGACAGACACAAAGTAGAAGTGAAAAATAATTTGCCTTTGCTTTCATTTTAAATCCCTTTTCTGTGCTATTTAAAGCTTTGGTTCTTTCTTGCAGAAGCTGAATTCTCCCAGAGGGAGGAATTACACTGCCCATTCAACAGCAGAATTTTGCATTTCTCTTAATATATAAGTATTAAAATCTAACTGCTTCTTACTAACAAAATTGTATTTTATAATATACAACTATTCTTTTATTAAGTTAATTATACTGATAATGTTAAATAATAGTAATATTATTAGTAATATATGAATCTGATTTCCAGCTTAGTTTGCAATTTCTTCAGCAATTCTATTTGCATTTCAATGGCTCAGATAGTTACAGTATTGATAATTTGAAGATTTCAGCAGTGCTAAATCAAATCCTAACAATCTTGAGACTTGTCTGAAACCCAGAAGTAGTTGTCTTTCTTTTCTGCTGTTGAGCTGATTGACCCAGGCTCAAACTCCTTCAAGTTGCACTGGGTCAGATAAATGCCTTTCTGCCTCCATTCTCTGCTGTACCCACCCCTCTGGTGTGACTGCACTGGCCAAATATCCTGCTCATTTTGCAGGGTGAAGGGCAGTGGCAAATAAATCCCAAGACAAAAAACCTTACCACAAAGTTATGTGATGTTTAAGCAGTTAGAGTATGACAACACCACCTCCCTGGGCTGCAGCTTTTATTTCCTACTCCAAACACGAGCAGACTAATGATTTGCTTCCTCACCTCTTTCTTCATACCTCTGCAGCTTGTCAGTGAATCCTGTACTATTTCTAGCATTAGTGCTGTCTTGCTTTCAGTCTCCTGCTGAACAGCATGTCAGTAGGTGGCAGCCCATGGCTCATTAGGGAGGTTCTGCAGTGCTAAATTCATAGCACAGTCTGGATTTACAGCTTTTTCAGTGGACAATTTATTATTTTAATGCCTTTTTCCACCGTCTGTTATACTGGGAATGATGGAGAGTAGCAGTAATGTGTCTAAATCCAAATTTTACTGCAAATTGCCCGATTTTATGTTCTTTAAACTGTGGCCCACAGTCAGACATTATTATTCACCATGTACAATGTGTAGTGAAAGATTGGCTGGATATGTATGATCATGCATTACTGCAGTATTTCCCAGGGGGAATTGAAAAGAGCAATTCAGGATACACCTCTCAACAATCTCTTAACAAACCTGGAAAGATCTCTGATTGCTTTTGAGAAGGAATAAGAAATAAAAGGTGATGTTTCTTTGTGATCTTTTCATTCTAAGAGGGGACCTGGCAGCCAAAATCCCAAGTGCCAGAAACAAGCTCTGTTAATTGTGCACACTCAGTGACTCAGGAACACAACTTCAAGAGCAATCAGAGAAAATGCCTCCACTGCCCATGCAAAGCAGGTAAAGAAGGGACATGAGCTCCTAGTGAAGCAATGGTGCACACAGCATAAGCACGTGAATGATTGTGTATGTGTCCATCTGTACCCTCTTTCTGAGTCTTTCTCACACCCACTGTTACATGGTCAAATCTTGTCAAAGTGGGTTGGGAGGATGAATCATCCTCACTGGTGGATAGCTCAGACCTGACAAACTGTTCATTTGAGGGTGTTTTTTCAGTTTATAATGTTAAAAATAGGAATGTGCAAGTTGCCTCATGGGATGGCCACATCTCCAAGCTCCCAGCAGAAGCAAGCTCCAGCAGAGCAAGGTACAAATGCAATAGAGCATTTGCTGGCTGGGGAAAAGAACCTCAGGACAGCCACAGCAGGCAGGGAAAAGGGGGAGAACATGAAGGCTGGTAGTCTGTCCTGGCATGTCTGTCCTGGCAGAGAGGGAGCCAAGCTTAGAGAGCAGAGAGTTTCTTCTTCCCTTGTCTTGTGTAGAGCTGCTGTGAAAGACAGTGAGAGCAACACTTCCACCTCTGTGTGAGCATGAAGTATGGGAACAGGTTCATTTTTACCTTGGAGATGTCCTGGCAAGTACCATTACACAATTCCTGACTTTGCTTTGAGCCTTGCAGCAGCCAGGAGAGAAGGCTCACCTGTTCTGATAAGCAGAGGATTTCATGTAGCCTGTATGACTGATGTGCCTGAGCCCTGATGCTGAGCAGGGCTCTGACCACAGCTTGCATGACAGTGACACCTGCACAACCTGCCTGCACTTCAAAATCATCCCAGCAGGGACAACATATTCTCAGAAAGTTCAGAGGAATAAAAGGGAAATAACAAAACAGGTTACCAGGACTGAGCTTACTAAGGGTGAGGAGAAAGTGAGAGACTGAATTATTCTTCCAAAGGTGACCTGCCATGAAGGAGCCAAGAAAGGACTTGGTAAAACTGTTGGCACAGATTGACACATCCAGTTATCACTACCACCCCCTCTCTTATGTTTCATGACCCACAATAGCACAAGCTTAGCACTGAGCCAGTCTCAGAAGTGTGCACAAAGACTTGCTTTAACCTGCTCATCCCCACCATCTAGAAGTTGGGTAGATGATAGTTACCATTTTGTTAGACTTGATGATATTGATATTGATATTGATATTGATATTGATATTGATATTGATATTGATAAAAAGAGCAGGAAGACCATGAGCAGGCTGAAACATCACAGACCCAGCAGGTTTTGATTATTTCTCTCAGATATGCTGCCGTGGCAGACATAGGCCAGCACGAGGTTGTGGGTGCCACACAGCCTTAATGGAGACTGACCTGCATTTTAGGCTCCTTGGGGAGATCTAGGAGGGGAAGGCAGCTTATCCCATGGCTATCTGATATCCTTGTCAAACATATGGTAACAGGCCAAGCAACAGTCCTGGAAAAATAGGGAGGAACTGGTAAACAGACTGGAAACATTGGAGTGCCTGAGAAAAGGCAGACTTTATAGCAGCCATGTTTGGCTGCTATAGGAAAGCCATGTTTGACTGACAAGAAAACAGTGGCAGGAGTGCAGAGGCTTGCCCAAAATCACTCAGGCAGTTATAGATAATTAGTGAAGTTGAGCTTCAAGTACATCTCCCTGTGTTTGGTCCTGCTTTTCCAAAGATGTTGATGTGGTATTAAGGACAGACTGATGGATAATGTCTTTCAGATGCCAGGTCTCCTGTTTAAAGCATGGCTGGTTTTTGTAGAGTTGTCAACCACAGTTTTTAATCAGGAGCTAAAGAGCTGATTTTCCAAATTAGATTGCAGGGTGGGATCAAATGTTAACTTTTCTAAAAAAAATCCCTTTGAGTTCTATGGTGAAATTCTTCTTGCAAATCCCTTAGAAACTAACTTCTCTTCCTCTGAAACACTTCTTCAGGTCTGATACTCAAACTGAATGGTAGAAAAAGGACATAAACACAAAACATTTTGAAAGCAGCAGAGTTGGTTGGTGAGGTGTTAAATACATGATTTCAGTTTCCACTTTGAAAAAGAACGAAGGTTTTTCAATAGTGAGCAGGAACACCAGTGGCCACCTGCTCTTGGGACTCTTCCCTCTGTGCATGTCTCCAGACCCATCCACACATATTTCTCCCTTCTCCAGGGATAACTGCTGCTGCTGAAGACTTTCCCATCCCTTCTCAAGAAGCATCCAGACTGAGCCCACACTCTGCATTCAGTCCTTTTTCCTGGCAGCCTTCATCTGGCCTTTCTGAGCAAAACTGGTGCTACTGCTCTCTGCTTCTCTCAGATGTGACTCAAGCACAGACTCACACAGTACAAGCAAAATTGTAGACCTCAAATAAGGCCTTTTCCCACACTTGACTTTCAAAGAAATAAGCCCAGAAGGCTAGTAAATCAGATGAAAATCCAAAGTCAGCATTCTAAATGTCTCAAATTTCTGCCAGCTGGAAGCAGTAGAGCACATACCTTGACCCTCACATGGTGTCCTTTGTACCAGCCTCTCCCTTCTGTCTATAATCCTGTGAGACAGGTTTGTGACAGGAAAGGATTTAAGTAACACCTCTGTGTCAGAGGGGCTGTACCTCTTATGGTACCAATGCCTAACCACAAGATCAGCTGTGAACGTATTCTCCTGTTTTCCCACCTTCTCCACACATCCTGACTGGCATTTTTATTTTATACACTTTTGTGCTTGCCACACATGCAATGAACTGTCCTGGAACAGCATTTCTCTATCACCCTTCAAAGTCTAGCTCAGGACTCAATCCTAATGATGTATTGAGTGCATTTTTGTGCATAATGGATGCTGATATTAACCTCCTAGCAGCTCCTTAGAGGAGTGAGAGGTGCTGTGCAAGCCCATGAAAACACCAAACAGCTCTAGCTGATAGCACCAGCCTTACCTAGTGGCAATACTCCTAAAAGAGGGGTTGATGGCTGCTTATGAGACCCCCATTCAGAAACATTTTGAGCATTTCTAGCAGGAAACAAGGAAGCTTTTTGGACTATCTGTCACCAGATAATAAGGCTGTTCTGAAATGGAAACATCAGTCTTAAGCCCTTTCCAAATGTGTTGCCTTTTTGTTGAGGTGCAGACATGAAGGCAGCAGCTGCAGTGCTGCATGCTCCATCCCTACCCCACACACCTCACAGGGCTGCTGTCCTCTGCACAAGCCAGCTGCAGGCATGACATGCAGACTGCAGTGTAAGTGTTTATGCAGACAGAGGAATCCAGGGGATTCCACTCCATTATTTGGTCACCTTTTAATCTTAATCCACCACACACTTTTCTTGCAAGCCTACAGCCACACTTTGCATCATCAGTGTCCAGACATGTGCTTGAAGGTTGTTTGCACTAAGTGTCAGATGTCAATACATGTAATAAACAACCAACACTAAAGTATGCATGAATTTTCTATTAAATTGGCTTGTTACCACCTCAAAGAAAGAGATGTGAGTGAACACAGCTTCTCTTTGGGATGCACATTTGCGACCTTTTCTGCCATTCAGTTGCCAGCTCACCTTGCTTACAATGAACATCTTCCTGGAAAACAGGCAGATTGCTCCGAGCCACGTCTCTCATGCTCCTGCTGGCACAGCTCCTCTCACTCTCCACAGGGCATGACTGTCACCTAAAGGTGGGTTGGGAGGTGCCAACCCTCTTTCACTCATATGCTTTCTTCTGCACAGAGGAGGTAGAGAGGGGGAATCCCCTCAGAGATAAAATGTAAAGGGAAACTGAGGCTTGTGTCTTGCACAGGAGGAACCTAGGCTTCAGTGATTTTAGTATATGTCAATCTACTGGAGCAGATCCTTAGTCTCTCTGTATTTTCCCTCACTTGTATTTTTCATATTAACTGTTAATTGACTGTCTTTAGCTAAAGGCTTTTTTGGGCCAAGATCTATAACTTTCAGTGATCTCCAAGCTGCACTTATTAGAGTACAAGTGACAGAAAACCATTCTGGTACAAGAACTTCACAAATTCTGGGTATTTTAAAAAGTTTTTGTATTCTTCAACCATATTCTTATGCACCATTTGAAGTCAGGGACTGACTGAGCATATGTTAAAGTACTCTGCTGCAGGAAACCATTTTGTGTATTACTGCCAAATTTCATTCTTCCCAAGCTGGCTTTAAACTGGATGGCTCGACAGCTGATGGCAGGACTGCTGCAGCAGCACAGAGCTCAGGGCAGGATAAAAACCATAAAGTCTAACCACCTTTTCACACAGATTTCAAACCTTTTTGGTGACACTGCTACACAAGCAGCAGGTGACAAGTTTCAGTGAAGGCAGCTCAGTGCTCCTTAGAGTGCCAGTTACAGTGCTGGCATATGCATCAGTAACCAGCAAGTAATGAGAGCTGGGTTTAGGTCCTGGTGCACCAGGCTTGCTGTGGCTGAGCATGTCATCTACCTGCTGAGAGGCAGAGGTTGCACTTTCACTGTCTGGAGGAGCAAAGAAGGAAAAAGGTGAAATTTTGAGAAACCACAAAACTCCTGTTATTATATTTCCTGTATCCTCAGGGTTTAGATCTCCTAAAGAGGTGGCCAGCAAAGGGATGCAGATACTTCAGATAATAGTCACATGAAGCTGGGAAAAAATTTGTGGTAGAAAAAATCCTTCCCTGTATAAAGATGAGAGAAGGAGTATTAGCCTAGTGCCTTCTCTCTCACACTGAGCACTTGAAATCTTCACAGCATGTAGAGGAGCACGTGGGAAGTGGACTCCTACACTATTTGCTCAAAATACATCCTAAACATGCACAATTTAGAAAAAGAAAAAAAAAAGGTGCAAAAATATGTCACATTTTTCAATGGGTTTTGTTTTTATTTTATATCCCACAGTTTTCACACTGTAAACACAGTAAAGAAAATCCCAGAACACTCAATCTTTAAACCTTTCCCTGGTCAGTTGTTAATTAATGTTTTTTAGTGGTTTGGATTTTTGGTTTGGTTTTTGATGGGGGGGCTTTTGGCCTGTTTTTTTGCTGGGTTGTTTTTAGTTTGTTGTTTTTTTGGGGTTTTTTTGTTTTGTTTTGTTTTGTTTTTCCTGTAGAGCTACAGTGACCTCCAGTGGCCAAAAGAAGTCTTTCACACTTCTAGACTTATTTTAGGAAAAGTAAAACTATCCCTGATTATTATCTATGTGTGACAGGTGGGTCTGGAAACTGAGACAGAAACTGGATCCCTGTACTTCTGGATCAAAGCTGAAGACTAGCTATCACTATTATCTTGAATTAAGTAACAGGAGAGAAGTTTAAAGTATTCATTATCTAGACATTTCTTTAGCTGTTATGCTTTTAATTAAACATAGTTTGTTTATCCACCTATAAATCCTTCTAGCAGCATCTCTGAATTTAGAGTTTAGTGGGATAAATTTTATGTCTTCTCATCAAACATTAACCAAAGAAGCAAAAAACCTATCAAATATTGTAAAGTACGGAAAAGCAAATTCCAAATTAAAAGAATGAACAGCTAAAATGTGAGAGAATAGTGCAGAAACACATATACTAAACATTAACTACTTTCTGGTGCTATAGTTCAACAGCTTTATCTATTTCAGCTTCAGATGTGTGCAACAGCTTTGTTCAGTCCCATGCTGGGCTGATGAACTTTCATGGGAGAAGAGATGTAATGGTGTAGCCCCTTAAAGAGCCCACAGTCTGTTAAATCCTGTTCTGTCAGTAGTCCCTGCCACAGAGAGCAGATTGATTGTCCAACCAGCCCACTCAATCTCCTCAGACATGGCTTGAGGTGGGAGATATCCTCTTGTCCACCATTCATTTTTGTGACATTCTTCATTATGGTTTCTAGGCCACTAAAGAACTACCATGGCTTCTGAGGATGTATACTGATACAGTCTGATTGTTGGTAAGGATAAATTAAAAAAGACAAGATAAGCTCAAATATTGGAAAAGCAACTCTTACTGGTTCTTTTCCAAGTGGTGCTATGGAATTTACACATGCAGTCACTATTAGTGGTAGTACAACTATTTTTTTCTGTTCTGCATACACAGGCTCCCACTCCCTTCCACATAATTATCTGCATTTTTTCATGTCCCTCCATCTCAACACCAGATTTTCAGGAAAACCTTCTAGGCCTCGACAGGACAAGTGTTAAAGTACTTATAGAAGTTACATATTTAAAAAGCTATGTATTCCTTCTTTTTTGTGTCAAGAGTCCCCTAAAGGTTCATTCACTGTGCAGGTGACTCACAGCAACATATCCCCCTGAGAGATGAGGGGTTCTTGGTTGAAAAAAAGACTGAAGGACAATGAAACAGAGATGTCATCAGACTGACATGTCCCAGAAATATCATAAAACTCCAAGTAGCAGCCCATAATGCCCAGAAGGGAGGCAGGAAAGTCACTTAAACAGTGACAGAATCCACTTTGAATTATCATAGTACCTTGTCCCATCTTTGTCTCAAGATGGCAAGTCTTCTAGGTCTTTTAGCTGTAGGCAGATACAATCAGGGTGTTCCTGATCAGTCATATTCTGCAGTTATTTAAAACCCACCTTTACGTCCAACTGTATTAAAATATTATCACAATCTTTCTGCTCATCATCCAGCTCAGTTGTGGCTGAGCTTTGGGAAGTGCACTGGTAAGAGACACACCCATTGCTCAGTGTGTTGGTCTCCTGTGTGAGCAGATCCCTGAGCACTGGGAAGGAAGGCTCAGCCCATGGTGGTGCTGTGCATCTCTATTGGCACAAACTGGCTAAACATGCAAAAAAGGTGCCCTGATTCCTGTTCTGACTTCTCAGAGCATCAGCACACTTGTGCAGGGATTGCATTTCACAGAAGAGAACAGGCTGTTAGCTTCTTGGAAAGAGCTTTCTGGCTGAAGGAGGAGACACCTGCCACTGTCAACCTGGATTGCAAGAAACAGCAGAAGGGTGGCATGAACTCCAAATGTTGAGACAAGGTCAAGTGAGACTTCTTGCATGCCTCAAAAGCAGAATCCCTGTAAAAAGAGACTGAAAAAATAGGGTTTGGTTTTCAGCAGAGACACAAATGGAGAGGAGAGGAGAGGAGAGGAGAGGAGAGGAGAGGAGAGGAGAGGAGGAGGGAGAGGAGAGGAGAGGAGAGGAGAGGGGAGGGAGAGGAGAGGAGAGGAGAGGAGAGGAGAGGAGAGGAGAGGAGAGGAGAGGGAGAGGAGAGGAGAGAGGAGAGGGAGAGGAGAGGGAGAGGAGAGGGAGAGGAGAGGGAGAGGAGAGGGAGAGGAGAGGAGGAGAGAGGAGAGGGAGGAGAGGAGAGGGAGAGGAGAGGAGAGGAGAGGAGAGGAGAGGAGAGGAGGAGGAGAGGAGAGGAGAGGAGAGGAGAGGAGAGAGAGGAGAGGAGAGGAGAGGAGAGGAGAGGAGAGGAGAGGAGAGGAGAGGAGAGGAGAGGAGGGGTTTCACAGGTCTTGATATATTGAAGTGCTTGCTTTGACCTAGATTTCCTGTTCCTCGGGCAATATACGAATTTGTGTCTCTGGGAACTTCATGGTGTCTGCATCTATCTGTAATGGACACAATTTCAAGGGATGATGATCTATTTCATACAAATAAGGAATCAGTATCTCCTGTGGTCATCTGGTTATGGACTACAACAGAACTGAACTCTCTCTCTGATACAGGTTTATCTCTGAACTGCTGTCTTAGCTGGAGAAAAAATTCTCTTGGAAGAAAATACTAATTATCTAATGAACTGGTTGAGTAAATTCTTCTAATGACTAAGAGAAATGTAAAATACAAAAATAAATAAATAAATAGATTTTTTTAATTTGCATGCTTGTTTTTGACATTATCTCAGTGATATATTAGGTGCTTGCCTGAGGCTGCAAGGATATATCCAGTCCCTTCAGTATTATTTTTGATACTCCTTAGACAATTTGCAGAGAGGCAATGCCTCAAGAGCTCTGCCAAATCTTCAAATTCACTTGTCATCGGTGTCTCCATCTCTCCATTTATATTACACAGAATTTAAACACTGTGGTAATGATCTACTTTGCTTAAATTATGTATCTCCTTCTCCTACTAAAAGAAAGAGCAAGGTGTCTCTTGATCCAGACTGGGAAGTAGTGGTGCAGGATTTTATGCATATGTCCAGTGGTTATGGCACTTACTCAAGAAGATGAAGACTGAAGTTCAAGGGTTTTTTTCTCATCATGGACCTAGATGGGAGCAATCTCTGCTTTGGTTCTGCATCTGGATTGCTCTGCTTTTGGGAAGGTAGGAGTTATGGGATCAGACACCAGAGACCCAGGGCTAAGCTTAGCCCTGCATGACAAATGGCAAAGCCCTTTCAGGTGGGAAGACTCAGCAAGAGTTTCCCAATAACTCTCTAAACTGGATATGAATTTTACATCAAACTTCTATGAGACAGAAAAAGAATGGATGAGGCCACACAAGTAAAAGGAATCCCAGATCTATTCTTTCCTCCCCTTTCTATACTCTGACATCCTCTTTTTTCTGCAGTTATCACAACCTCTGGTAGAGCCAAGATATAAGTGAGTATCCTTATGTACTAAATAAAGGGCAGATTCCTCTTCACAGACTTGTGCCAGACAATTTGTCTTATAAAATTTTTTTCCTGAGTCTATTATTCAGTTGCTTAAGGCTACAATATGGACTATCTGCTAGGAGGTTACTGAAAAATGGGCACTAGACTGCAAACAAGTATTGAATAAAGTTGAGCTATTTTACATAGCTCAGCAATAATTTCCATATGATTTCTTATCTCTGTAACTTTCTGCACAGCTTGTTTAATAAATTTTTTTCCCACTGCATTTTCTTGATTAGAATTTGCTGGGACTCTACTGACAAAATTTGTTTGCAGTATAAAACAATGAGTTTAACAGCACACATCAGTTTCAACAAACACACTTTGAAGTTATTTGGGTTTTGTGCTTCTAGGAAAAACAGATTTCAAAAGTTGAAGAGTCTGGGTTCAATGCTTCTTCTGAGCCAAATTCTTTCAGGCACTTGTCTTGAAGCACTGGGTTCTGCCCATTCTGGGAGACAGAGCACTAGGAGAGCACCCAGACATTAGTGTGAACAAAGATGGCTTCTACCATCAAGAAATCTGTACAGTTACTCTGAGTGTTCATAAAATTTTACCAGTTAATTCAGTACTGATTGACTGTTAGCAGGAATGTAGCCAAAATTTAATGACCCTTCTACTCTGCTGCCAAGGCTGAGCCCCTCGGAGTGCAACAGTCATTGCTGCACACAGGGGTAAAATAATCACTGACATCCCACGAGCAACAATGTTTTCTGTTTACATCGACTGCTTTCAAACTTAAAAGAATGTGAGTAGGGTCAAGAACATGATGGCCTACAGCTAATTTGTTAGAATAATCATCTGATAATATGTAATCTGGGTAATCCAATAGAATAATCATCTCACACTAGAGGTAAATAATCTCTGAAAATCAATTAATTTTTCTGGAAAATTCGTCTAATTATGGACCTTCTAGGACATAAGCATTCAGGATTTCAATGCACTTGGACTTCATGCCTGGATAGCCCCTAAGACTGCAGCATCTCTTAAGCAATCCTGATTTACTTCTCTCTTGATTTCCAATCACCTTTCTTCCTCAGTGTAGTCATAGTCACACTGGTGTATTTTAGGGTCTTGTATTTCAGGTAAATGGCACACCTGCTGTGCTGTGATCTACAGGTCTTTAAGGACAGGAAAAGAGACAAAAACAGGAGTGGATTTGCACTCTATGAGAAGAGATTCAAATAAATCACACCCTGCTATCAATTAGACAATGGGTGAGCCAAAAGCTTAAGGGTAAGATCAGACAGAAGACCAACACAGACATCTGCTATAGGGCATCCTGTAGAGAAAAGGTGGTGGGCAAGATATCTTTAAACAGCCTGAAGAACCATCAGGATCATGGTCCCTGGTTCTCTCAAGGACTTTAATTCTCCCTGATGTATCTTGGAAAGGTAACTTGCAACACTTCAAGCAACTCAAGAGGTTTCTGGAGTTCTTTGAGGTAAAAATCAATTTTTTTGAAGCAGATGCTGGACTGGCCAGATAGGGAAAGTGCTCTGCTGGATATTCTACTCTTAAATAATGGTTTCATAAATTAATAGAGCCTGTGGCTGCATTGATTGAAGCAACCCTGAAATGGAGGTGTAGGGTCTGAGAAAAAAGAAGAGGGAAAGCAGCAGAATAAAGACAGATTCCATGACATTAAAAGATATTCTAAAGAATTAGATTTCCAGAGAGAAGGCTTCAAGAAATGAGTAGATGAGATCTCATTGCAGACTATCCTGAAGAGCAAAAGTATCAAGAGGTTAACTAATATTGAGGAGCAATTTCCTCTGTGATGTTTGTTCTATCCTTAAAAAGCCAAGAAAACTCTGGGGGGAAAAAAGAAAAAGAAAAAGAAAAAAAAAAGAAAAAGAAAAAGAAAAAGAAAAAGAAAAAGAAAAAGAAAAAGAAAAAGAAAAAGAAAAAAGAAAAAATTTTAAAAAAAAAAAGAAAGAAAAGAAAAAGAGGCATGCATTAAAAAGAACATATTTTGATGATTCTGACGGAGCTAGAATGGAAAAAAGAAACTGGAAACATGGATAAGTTACCAAGGAGGAATAAGAGCCATTGCTCAAACAGGCAATGCAGGAGTTAGGAAAGCTAAGGCTGGATAAGATCTGGATGTGAAAGGTATGAGATTTTACTGCTAGGTGGGGTAGGGTATAAAAAGGATGTGACAAAAGCTGAGCTAATCCATTCCTTGGTCTTTACTGGAAAGCCAGCTCTCAAGATTTCTGTGTCTTCCTGTTTAGTGACAGAATTTGGTGAAAGCAGTAGGTGTAGGGACAACCAAGCTGAGGTCCACTTACACCCTCTGGGCACACAGCAGTCCAGGGGACAAGGCAGTGTCTTGAGGATGCCAAGGAAGCTGGCTGATGTCACTGTAAGAGAGCTATCAACTCTGAAAGGTGACAGCCTGAGGCAACCCCTAGTCTCTGAGGACAATGTCCATGTTCAAGAACTAGAAGGAGGCTCAAGAAGATCACAGTCCAGTCTGCATCATCCCATCTGCAAGAAACCCTCCTGGAAGACATTTCCAAGCACTTATGTTTGCAAACAGCCAATACAAATTTGCAAAGGACCTGAACAAACTAACTGTTCTCTATTACTGTTCCTGTGGATAAGCAGAGCACAGTGCTTTTTCCTCCATCACTTTACCACATTTCTTTTTTCTATAGAGGCTTTGCAGCTCAGTTGTAGAGATACAGATGGATGAGTTAAAGACTGAATGGGCCTTTAGACTCAAAACTAGTGAACAAAAAAACAGCCCAAGTGAGCAGTCTGTAGGAGTGATGCAGGTGAGGTTGTGGCCAGAACTGATGTCACTAATTTCCATCAGTGACATGGACAGTGGACTATATAAACTGAAATTAAACGATACCAAGGCACTGAACAGGGGAAGAGCTGCTGCTCAGAGGGACTTTGGCAGATGGAAGGAATAGATCAATAAAATCCACAAAAGGTCCAACAGAGTAACAGGAGGCAAAAGCACGGCCTTTAACTCATGCCAGCTCATGAACTGACAACCTAGAGTCTGCATCTGTAGAAGAGGAGCTGGATGTCCTGTTGGAACAGGAACAAAGACAGTGCTGTAGCCTTGCAGCTGATGCAAGTTAACTGCACTGGCCAGAGTGTGGCCAGCAGATCATTCAAAGTGATCATTACCCTTCTATGGGGCACAATGGTGCCCTACCTGCAGGACTGTGTCAGCTTTTGGAGCCACTAGTGATAGGAATCTTAACAAACTAAAGAGAATGCAGAGGAGAACTAAAAGGGTTAAGGGGCAGGAGGAAGAAAAAGGCTGAGAGTACTAGGTTTCTTCAGCCTGAGTAGTGGATCTTGTCTTCTTCTACATAACAAGAGGGTTGTAGAGAAGGTGAAGCCACAGGTACATTGCAAAATGACAATAGATACATGCCCCATTGCAGCAAGAGAAATTCCAGTTGGATACGTGAGGTGGGGGGGGGAAGAAATTAACAGGCTGCTCAGGTGTACTGTGGAATCTTCATTCTTCAAGATTTTCATGTACAACTGGAGAAACTGAGCAACATGTTCAGACTTTGAATATGGCCCAGACCCTTCAGAGGTGCCATCCAACCTGAATGATTCTGAAATTCCAGACTATCCAATACAGTCTGTGTATTGTGTGTTTGGATGGCTTAACTATGCAAAAGGAAAAACTGTTCTTTTATTCTGGTCTATTGCCGAGTGCTTATACTTTTAAGGTGTTTATAATTTGTCTAGAGTGGTACAGAAGTATTTGTTTTTATGCAATAATAAAATTCATTTTTTTAATGTAAACAAATTCAAACAAAGTGGAGAAGAGGAAATGTTATTTTTACTGTCAAACAGCTTTGGTACTGGACATTCCCCTGTAAGTGAGGTTTAAATCCTTTGACATTTAGCTCAGTTTCCTCTTTGCTTTACACCTGTGCAACAACATTTCCCTGAAGTCACAGACCTATTATAAGAATGAACATGTCAATTCCTTAATTACATCCACACAGCAATGACATCTTGACAGCTTCTTTCTTTCTTTGTCACTGAACTTATCTTGAGACCACCTCAAGGTTACCAGTGCAGTAGGAGTTGCTGAACAGGGAAAAGTCCTGTACATTCAGGTCTCCAGGGCTCAAAGGGTGTTAGCTGAATTGGTGACTTCTAAATTTGTGACTTCTAAATCCATTTAGGTTTCAAGGTCCGGGGTTGTTTGGTAAATTTCTTCAGATGACTGAGTTGCTTGTGCTGATATACTCAATGTGACTGGCAAAAAAGATCCATTCAGGAGGACACACGTGGCATTCTTTGGTCTTTTTTGCTCACTTAGCCCTGACTAGTGCTTGTATAATGGCCAATATAAGTTGTTCGTCATTCAACTGCCATTTGGGCCTGGGATAGTTATTTGGGTATTTTTAGTAGTTGTATTTCCTAGGCTGGGGCTCCACTACTGCTTCTAAATGAAAATGAGGTTTGCACAGTAGACCTGAACTGTCATTTGATTTTTTTTTCCTACATTTTCAGCAGCTACAGCTTTTTCTTACAGTTGTTGTAAGAGGTAAAAGCCCAAGTGGGTGGGTGTAATAATGCAAGCAAAATCACTCAGAGCTGCAAAACTGAAATTCAGCAAAAGAGACACAAAACCACAACATGCCCATATGGAAACTACAATGTTGAAAATGTTTGTTTCTTTAATTCCGAGAGGAAAAAGGCAAAGATTTTTTTAAAAACCTTGATGAAAATGTAAAATAAGCAGCAAAGTAAATCACTCTAATAATTCCACATACACTTTAGACAAAAAGAACCCTTCCTGATAATATTAGCATTGAAAAACATAATGTTTGTGGAAAATTTAGTAAATACCATCAAGTTACTTAAATATACTGCTGCTCTTAGGTTGAAATAAAACATAAAACCCAAGGAATGGATTGAATCTATGCTATACATCCAAATTTATCTCTCAAATTGGTTTGATTATCAAACTCTCTATAAGAGACTGTAAAAGCCACCAGCATAGGCAGATTCACTGGCATTCTTTAAAAGTGGAACTCTTTCACCCACAAATTTAACTGGCCTTCTTGGCCCCTGCCTTTCAGAAGCTACAGCTGCAAATGCCATCTGTATTAGCAATATAATGCACTGAATGACAGTTTTGATCCTTTATCTGAGCTATTAGAACAAAGAATAAGTGGTTATTAAAATTATGACTGACTTTAGAGGTCAGTAATACTTGACATTTATGTGAGACTTCTTCTCAAAGAGCAGAAATAAACTCATAGGCAGATGCCAAATACAAGCTCACCCTCAACTGGTCATGGCTAATAACCTGCCCATCACACCAGAGGACAAAAGGTGGCTGCACAATAGGGCAGCCAGGCACTAGAGATTTCCCAGGAAGCTTCACACAGCAGTGCTAGGCAGGCTTGTGAGAAAGAGAGCTGATGTTACATTCCAGTACACATTAACAAGCTGTTGGGCCTGAAGTGCTGAATCCTGACTCCATTTGACAAACACATCTCCTGTTGAATTCAGCAGAAGCTCAGCAGGGGTCAGTCTGTGGCCCAAACAGGAGGGCTAGTCAGCAGGACAGCTATTTAAAAGTGATCACACTTAACCACTTTGCTGTAGTCTTCCTCTTTAGCCTTCATCATTTTGGAGTTCACAAGGTCATTTCACTAATTATAGTGCCAATCCATTTATCCATGAAATATTTGTAGACTGAGATGCCCTTTTGGACACAAGGATTATGGTTACAATTGCAGTAGATTTGATTTTTGTAAGCAAGTTAAGAGACAGGGAGCAGGGAGAGGAAATCAAGCAATGGCAAAGATCCCTGTTTGTTTATTTGCTTACACTAAACTGTTTCTATTACCCAATATTTCCAAAAAAGAAATTCCAAATATTTCCATTCTGCAGTCTGTTTTTCTACAGCCGTAATTATCTAAGGACATATGCATAGTAACATCTGTAAGGAGGGGTAACACTTCCTGTCAGCTGGTATAGAGTCTAATTTTCTAGCTATACTGATTGATCCAATAAAGGATTCTACCTCTATCTACAAAATTTATCACAGGAAATTTACCATTAAGGATTAGATTTTTCTCTAATAACCTCCAAGACAAAATCCTACACATGATTTCTCAGCAGGAGAGGTAAAAAATAGATTTTACTTCCCTTCTTTACCTTTTGCTTATGGGCTAAGGCATGCTACTGATTGCTTTAGTTTTATCCTAGGGTCACCCTTTGTGTTTCACCAAGGATGCCCAGTTCCCACTGGAAAAGTGGATCAGCTGATCAGCAGATCAGCTTCTCCTCTCCTCTCACCTCTAACACTGGGCACCAATATTCAGCTGGGACAAAAAGTACATTCCAAATCACATTTACCACAGTTCTGCCCCACACTTGTGGTCGGAGTAAATAAGTAACATGCATCTGCCATGATCAAAGATAAAAACAATAATATGTTCAGGAAGCCAACAATAAAAACTAAAAACGTCTTGAGAGAATACAAATAGGAGCTAAAAAGATAAATACTGACAGTGCCCAGAGTTCCACATTACTAGGTCAGTTGCCTGCTACAGTAGAGGTGATAAAGCTCTCTTCTCTAGCCTGAAAGTTACTTGAAAGCCTCAAAATCAACTACAAACAGAATCGGAAAACATGGTGTGTGGAAAAAATAATTTTATTAATCTCCCCAAAAGACAACTCTTGGATAGGCCACTGAAAACAGGATCATGCAGTACTGGGTGGCTAGGAAGGAAGGTACTTTGCTTGCCCATACTAAAAAAACAAACAAATGTCTAAGCCTATCCATGCCTCAGCCACACCATGACAGGCTGGTTTCATTTTCTGCCTCCAGCCACCAGCAGCCAGCAGTGCAAAGCTCCTCTCTTGATGGCCACTGTCCTTTTCCCATTGTTGTTCCCTCAGGTTCAGATAACTGTCTATTTTTGGAGGAGCTGGCCTCCAGACCAAGAGCTAAAAGTCTTTGTAAAGGGCAGCTGGTGATATGTTGTACACTTCTAATACAAGATCTTTGTTCAAGCAACAAAACATTTAACTCCCTCCTGCCCATGTGCATGGCTGTGTATTGAAGAATCCCTAAATGTAACTAAAAAATGAAAGCATAATCATTGCATTAAGAGTAACTAATACACTCTATCCCTTTATTACAAAAGTATGTTTTCCAGGTGGTGAGGTTTTTTCAGTTAATTTACTGTCTTATTAAGAGTATTCAAAGGAAGGATTAACATGATAATGAGAATGGGAAAATATCAGATTTAACACCAAAACATTTCAATACAAAGACTTATAGTCTAAAGTTTTAAATAATTGTTCAGACTTATAAGAGACTATTCAAAGCTGTAATTTGAAACTTTTGGAAATATTCATTGTATGACCCATAACAATAATGGTAAAACTTGTAAAAGTTATTAGAGTTTTCAGCTTAGAACATAAAAGTCAAGAAAATGTCACAGATATATCTCTTCTGTGTATAATACTATTGGCAAATTGAATTTAGGAATTTATAGGAATGCACTAGGAATTTGAGGATTTGTTTTACCTATCTCTAGAAATGTAATTCATGTAAGTGTCAGCAGCTACTAAAATGGATATTATTAAAAAGAGAAAAAGCTGCAGAACAGCTGAAACAGTCACCTCCCCATATCTCTCTTTCAGACCTTCAGTGTGGAAGGTCTGGCTTTCATTCTGCCTTTCCTCATTGCTTTATACAAGGCTATGTTCAAACTGGGAAAATTAGAAATCATCTCTAAGTCAAACCATGTCTGAAATCTGTCCACAAACCGGTTTTCATTCTCCAACCTAAATTTCATGGCCCACAGAATAACAGTATCATCCTTGCACAAGTGATCAAAAGTTAGGAGGAGTTCATCCAGGAATGGATGGTGGTAAACTACATCAGCAGCCATAATGTAGTCAAAGTGACAGGAAGACCTAGGAAAGTTCTTTTCCAGATCAATTCCCCAAGACAACTCCTTTACACAAGGCTGGTGTTTGCATTTCTGCTTTGTATTTTGGAGAATATTGTGCTGAAGGTTTCCCAGTAGTTCTGGCAAATCTGTGGCAGTCACAAAGGCACCTGTGACACAGAGAAAACAAATTATATTTGAATATACATCAAGACTTGAGTAAAAGCCCATTCACAAAAGCCACTGCACAAGGAGCTGTTTTTTTGGTAACTCACTGAGGGAAATAAAAAAATGTAGATGCTCCCAACAACTCTTAAACATTGTGCTTAAAATAAATACTTGCTTCCTCATAGTTCTACTCTACAGATTGTCATTGAAATGCAGCTGGTGGGTAGAAACCTGATATTTACTGTATCTTGATATCACATTGGTTAAAAGTACAGTGGCTGACTAGGCATTGATGAATACCAATTACTGAATCCAAGAAACATGAGATTTAAGCATTACCTCAGGTTCTTCCTTTCTCATACAAGAAGCTTTCTTGAACTACCAAAAGCTAAAGTTCTGTTAAAATGCAGAACCCACTGACCTGGATTACTCCTGAATATGAATAGGTGCCATGAGAGAAAACAATGTCTGTAGCAGAAAGATCAAGTTGCTGAAGGAAAATACTGAAACACAGATGGATTGAAGGTGACCTGGCATCCAAGAGCTGTTTGTTCAAAGGAAGGGGATGCACTGGTCATACCAACATCTGGCTCAATATATTTGCCACTGACATCCTGTGAAGCCACTAATTTCTTAATTTGATTCTCAGTTTAATACAGTTCATGAAAACATGTCTACTGGGACCTCCTTTATTATAACAATACATTCCCAGAAAAAACAAACAAGCAAACAACAAAACAAAACAAAACAAAACAAAACAAAAAACAAACAAAAAAGGCATGTTTCCAAACAAGCCTTTTAGAATTTACTATTTCTTGCTCTTGGAAGACTTCTTTTAGAGTCTCTTAGAAGAACCAAGCCACATCCTTTGTCCTCACTGTTCAACTGAGAGGTGTTTCCAAGAGCATGAGAGACATATCACATACTCACCCATCAAACTGGCTACTATGGAGACCAAGCCAGTTCCAGCTCCAATTTCAATCACATTTTTGTCAACCAAATTGCATTGTTTAGAATTAGTTTCCAAAAAATAACACAGAACAAGAGCCTGTAGGGGAGGAAATCCATGAACATACTGAACAAATTGATGAAATAAATCCGTTTACTAAATATGAATTGTCATTTAAAAGCATGCAAAAAATTGTTGTCTGCTCAAATGAGCAATATTCATTCAAGCACTATCTCTAAAGGACCACAGCTCACTATGATCTTTGGGCTCTATAGGTTACAAAATAAGTGCTACAACATGCCTCCATATATTACATTATTACAGCCAGAAGGAACAACTGGAATTAGATAATCTGTCACAAGCCATGACATGAGTTATAAAATTCTTGTCACAAATTCCTGTTTATTCCTTCCAACTTCTAGTTGAGATAAAAACATCTTATATAAAGACTCCTTGTGAGAGAAAATCCACTACAACCCTTGTTAAGTTCTTCCAACAGTCATTTATTTATGACAATAATTAATTATTTTTAGGGTTCAAAAAGGGACAAATTATTTTACTCCCTTTTCTTCTGGTTCAATTTGTTTGCAGTGTCTATTTGCTTACCTTGTTAAGCTTAGCAAATTTTCATAGTAAATATAGCCACAAAGAGCATCTACAACAGACTCCTTACACATGTATATTTAAACTGATGAAGAATCAGTTAATCTTTAAGATTAATCTTCTTCAGCTTTTCTGCCCTCTCACACTGACTAGTGAGAGATTTTTATTGCATTAATTTTTTTCTAATAAAAATTTTATTAGAAATTTTATTTTTTCTCTCATTGTTTCCATATTTTCTTCCATATTTTTCTCAGATTTTGATAATCATATAGTCTCCATTGGTAAATAGGATGATTGCCACATCCTCTCACAATACAGATGACCATTTGGAAAGGCAATTATTAGCAGCTTGCTCTGGCACAGCAAAACTAGTTTTGTTTTTAACTAATTAAGAATGAGAAGGAAAGGAACAGGAGGACTGCTGACCCAGTGTTAACATGCTAGAAATTCAAACAAAGATTTTGTTTTCTACCTCTTAATTCAGAGCATAGAAGGTAATATGAACTTGCATATATCACTTAATCAGCTGCACTTTGGTATAGAACTCAGTATGTGAGAATCATGAAAAATTAAAAGGTTCCTAAAGACTGGGTCTGATATTTGACATTACTTTGACATTACATTTGACCTTATATTAGGATTTTCTCCTAGTTACATTAATTCCTTTAATTCCTTCCCTCAGGGTTTTGCCATATTCTCTTGTAGAAACTGACTGGCATAATCAAAGTCTCTGAGGGTTAAATCAGGGAAACTTTGAAATTTGCATTCCTTTCCATGAAAAATGCAGAATCTTTACTTTCCTTAAAGTTTCTGCACTCTTGACAAATTTGGCTGACATTTTTTCAGAAGATTTTGAGTACAGTTAGATGGAAGTGGAAGGGAGAACATTAAGAGAAAGAGATGAAAGGGTTGTCTTCCTTCCTCAACAAAACTGGTTACACCCTTCCAGATTAAAATAAAAAAAAATTGTTTTTCAGTGACGTATATGATTTTGTGTGAATAATTGATGGTCAGCCAAACTTTCCATGAAGACATGCACTGAGGTCACTAAAACATACAGTACAGATGACTGGTCCAGGTCCCCTAAAACCAAGAATATCATTGGGACTTCAAAACAGAAGAGTAGGACAACTATCCTCAGCTGAACTATGGCCATACTTCTGAAAAACAGTACGACCCTAGGAGGCTGAGGCAGTTGGGAAAGAAATGGAGCATCCTGGGTCTCTCTTACAGGGACACAAATTTCATCATGCATTGATTTTTTCAGTCTTAATTATTTCAAAACAGTAAGTTTGCTGCATTGTACAGAATCAAAATTTGAAGAAGACTCCTTGTACGGTGAATGTGTTGATGGTTCTTATATCAAGAGCCAAAGACAATGGTTCTCTCCAGCTAGATTTCCAGCTTTTTAAGAAACTGGAAGCTCCACCTGAACATTTTCCCATGTCTGTGTATTTACAAGGTAAATTTTGCCTTACACAAGTAGGCTGAATAGCTTCTATGAGTGCTAAAACCTTGTTTCCTCGACCTGGATCTCCCTGCTACACAGCCATCTGTATTTATAAAATGTACAGAAACACAGTCATCATAAAACTGCCATATTTCTTTCAAAATATGTTTAATTGGCTAATAGGATTAAAAGCTACTGGCAAGCAAGGAGGGCACACAAGTTCATACACCTTGTGTGATTGAGGCACACACAAGAAATACCAAGTAAGCTTTGAGAAACATGAATCCACACAAAACCAGGTTAAATTCAGGTTTGGGATTTGCAGGACAGAGACAGAGAAGCAGAGAATTATTTCCTTGGGTTTATAACATATGAAAAGGTATATTTATTATACAAAACAAATTTTAAAATGCTAGACAGGTCCAAAAATTAAAAATAACAACACTACAAAAATATTGTACCGATGGCCAGACGACTGCCCCGTAACAATCAGTGGCTTCTGTAATTCTTATCTCATGGCCGGCAAAGTGAAAGCCTTCCCAGGCCTTATAAGCTATAACATCAGGGAAAAAACGCCTCCCCATGATTTCTGCAACTACCTCTTCATCTTCTTTTTCCCCTGGAAGCAAAAGTATAAAAGGTCAAAGAGGTTGAGTGGACTGATTTCATATTCAATTCATATTGAAAAGCTGATTTGGAAGAAAGAATATAAATTACACCTGTGAATAAAATACATTTCACCATTAATTGTTAGCATGGCACACAGCAATTCTCCTGAATTCTAATTGAAATTTTCAGTGTGTGGCTAAATAACTTCTTTCATGTTTCACTGAAGCAGCCAAGTTTATAAAGAAGGGGAATGTTAGCATACACCGCTTTCCGTTTCAGTAACCCAAAGGGAATTTTTAAACTTCTTTTTCTCTTCAAGAACAGCTGCCCTAGTATAGACACTCAGTCTTATGCACCTGGATTTTTCATTATTCTCCATATCCTTTTACTGTTGACTTTCCCAATATTATGGTTCTTTCTGACAGTAAACAAAAGGAGTCAGAATATCATTTATAAGTCTGCCACAAAACTTGTGAAACAGATCCTAGCAACACAAATTATGACAGACAGGAGTGAAAGCACTCGTGTTGTCAGGAAAGCTTATCCACCCACCCCAACAGAGCCCTGTCAGAGGGATTCTTTCCAGCTGGCTTGATATCCTGAATGCCATCCCTGTTGCTAAGCAAAGAATATTTATGATAACTAACAAAATTCTGGATAACTCTTCTAACAGAAGAGGATTCATTCCTTTTTAGTGGAATACCAAGCTAGTTTCAGTTTTGCCATCATCACACAAAACTGCACTACAATGTCAGAAAAAAAAAAATACGTTAAGTGAAGCTGTCTAGAGCATTTTCTTAGCAAAGACTAGATTCATTCCAAGTTTTTACAGGAATTCTGTTTTCATTGCAAACTATGATCTGCTGGCAAACCAGTGAAAGAAAAACATGTTTACAAGCTGCACCTTCTAGAAAGCATGCTAGAGATTTAGATAACGTGGTTACTGCCTTGTCCAAAGTAGAGTTTCTGTATCAAGCCTGCAGCTCCCATCAAAATCACAGATATTAATTTTGAGATCTGCTGGCTGTTGAAAATGAAACCATTTATGCTTTTGTCGACATAAAATACTTTGCTCTATTGAAAATTCTCCAAATATTCTGCCCCTTCAAATCATTGCAGTCACAAGACATAATGACCCCAAGTATAGTCATTTATTTTGCCACACACCTCAGTATTTTTAACTGTGATAACTTATGGACAAAGTCTCCCTTCCTTGTGATACAAGGCCCAAGGAACAAAGGCAGGGGTGAACAAAGAAAATTATCATACCAAAAAGACATCAGAAATCTGCTCAGGCTCATTAGCCAACACTTTAAGCTTGTTAGTCAAATTTCAGCATCACAGGAAATTAGAGAATAGCAGCAAACCAAAAATATTTTATTTCAATATGTTGACACTAAGACACAAAACCCAATAAAAACTGACTAACCAACCACAGTACTTGTAGAATTTATTGCAGGGGGAAGAGGACCCTAATCATGAGATACATCAAATTTAAAAATAATATAGTGCATATTCTACTGGAAAAATAAAGTTTTCATAAATTTTATAAATGTAACTAAAATAAAATGCTCAACATTGAAACTATGGTATTTTAAGATGTTGGAAAACAAGCAGTATGTGTTAAGCTGGGAGAAAACACATGCATCACTGTGCCTGTAATCAGGGAGCACTTGACAAACATGAGCTAAGTGCCAGGGAAATGCTGCTTCAGGGCAAAATTAATCTTCCTCTTATGAAAGAAATAATAAAAAGCTGTCTTATTACACATATCATAAGTGTATTTAATAGATCATCCTGTTTCCAAGCATACCAGATACAGGCTGCTTTTAATCTTCTCCAATTGCTTAGAGCAGTCTGATCTTGTTCTGTGATCATTACAAGCTGTGGAAGTAAAAGCCATTCCTTCTATTACCTTTCAATTACAACCATTTTTCTTGATTCCTCCTCCCTTGACATCTGTTTTGGATCCAATTTTGTTGAGAAGCTGGTAACTTATTAGGTCTTAACTTGCAAAGCTCCTCTGAGAAGATCTATAAAACTTTAGCAGTATTACTGCTGCCCCTCTAGCACTCAATAAACATTTCCCACCTATTCCCTACAGGATCAGCAAACTTTCTTCTTCAGGTTTGCATAGCACCTCAACTAACAGAGTTTGTAAGCCACTGCTCTCTTCCTGAGAACTGTCTGTACCCCTGAAAGAAGAATCTCAAATCTGCTGATCAATAGCACCACTTCAATTTTTGCCCATCATATCCTTTTGGTAATCTTCCAGGTGGCTTATCTGGAGAAATTTACACTTTTTTTTTTTTTTTTTTTTTCCTTTAAAGAAAACACTGCTATTGTGAAGAATCAAAAATAATATCTGTTTCATCAGAGTTAGAAACTTTATCAGAACCAGGATGCTAATGATCCTGACAGAGTGCTGATAAAATGAGGAGTGCAAAGTTTTAGTCAGATTCACTTATTTCATACAGTTTTCCCTTCAACAACAAAAAATGCTCCTCTGTTTGCTGCTTTTTATCTTTCAGAACAACTTCTTGTGGGACAGCACAAAAGGAAATAAGTCAATTTTTCTGTAACTGCCCTCAAAGCAACAGAAAAATAAAGAACTAGTGGGAAATCTTTCAAGTGAGACAAAAATTGTTGTAAGAATAAGCAAAATCCAAATGAGATGAGCTCTTTTAACACCTGAAAAAATTAAGAAAATTCTGCTGCTACTTTGATCAAACTAGTCCTTTGATAATAGGTGAAAAAAACTAAAAGAGGGTTATTCTCCTGGAAGTGTTTACCTCTCTGCTACTGAATATTCGCTTGTTCAGAAAAAAAGTCCTGAAATTACGAGTCAATGAATGGACTCTAATAACATTTTAAGATAAAAAGAGATGATTGATCAGTAGAATAGGGTAAGATAGGAGAACAGGAGGCTTGACTGACCTGGCTACCAATTCTTGTACAAAGGGAAATGCATAATGGGCATTTCTAGCAATACTACTGGAACACAGATACTGAAATATAGAACTTGAAAGTGTGCCAGGATTGGCTCCTCCCTGCTTCACAGAGCCAGAAGAAGACAAACACACAGGTGGTGTTTGACCAGATAGGTTTGCCCTCACCCCTCATCTGTGATGTGGAACAGTGTGGAAGTGGTATACACACAGAACTATTTTCTTCAGCCTATTCATCTATTTGCATGAGCAAACACAGAAACCACTAGTTTTTCTAGTGCCAGAACCTTATTTACAGTAAGATGAGGCAGTTTGATTCTGTCAAGGTAACATATAGAAATTGAGATGATTTTTCTTAGTGAAACAGAGTCCTTTGTCTCTCTAAAGTTACCACTATAGATATCCCAAATTCTTCAAGAATATCTTTGAGTTTCTTAAGACTTTTTGTCTCATAGGTTAATTACTTACAGTGTTCTTCAGAATATTTTAGATAAAGCATTGTTTATTATAGAAGTCTAACATCTTTGGAGCATGTTCCATGAGCTTCCTTGATTTTACATTAATATCATTAATACATTGATATTTACCTTAATCCTGTGTAGGGAACCAGAGGATTTTGCTGACACATTCACACGTCATAGGTTATATGTTAGAACAAAAACCTAAAGAAAGAAAATTATGTGAGAGCTGCTAAGAGAAAGCTGGAGAAGTCCTTCAAGTAGAGAAGAGAAGGTAGAAGGAAAATCAAAGGAAACAGACCCAGTCAGAATGGAACAAATTGCAAACTGTAATATCTTTTTCTATAAAAAGGAAGGCAATCTTTATGTGCAAAATTTTGCTTAGAATGAATAGAAGTATCACCTGTTTGGAAATGAGCTATATGACCAGCTATTTACACCTCTTGTCACATAAAATCATGCCTGGAAATATACAGCTGCATCAGAAATGGCTAACTAAAAATTCACTTGGGTGTCTTCCATCAATTAAAAACATATGTTAAATCCCTCACTGCATCCACAGTGATACTGCCTACAATATTGTATTCCCCACTGAATGAAAAGGGAGCAGAGACAGGCACTGTAAAACAGCATTTAGAATGCAGAAAAAGCAGCAACCACAAGGGAGCTAAATCAAAATTATATTTTAAAAATTTACTACTATCTAGATACCTGAACTAAAACATAGCTGAAAAAGTAAAAGGACCCTCCACCATGAAAGCTGTGAAGAATATACTAGCACTTAATACCTCAATTTTCAGACTCATTCACAAAAAACACAGAGTAACAAAACATACTCCAAGTACTTTTTTAGTGAGCTAGAAGAAGCATTAATTCAGAAAAAAATATTTCCCATCGATTCATGGGAACAGCCTGCAAGGAAGAAAAAAACATTATAGTCTCTTTTGAGTGTTGGCCTGACTCTGCTTAATCTCAGGAGGTCAAATAGTGTCACAGCCCAATGTCAAAAGGAAATAAGATCCAGTCATCTTCTGCTTCTCTCCTGCTTCGATGGATTTTCTCCAACTGGCAAAAGGAGTGAAATCCAAGACTTCAGCATGAACTTGACCTGACAAAGTTCAGCCCTACAGCAACATATTCTCCCATCTTCAGAAGGAGTATACTTTCACCTGTAGAGTTTAGATTTAAAGTTCACCATTTAGACTTTTCCTTATTTTAATACCATGCATCAACAGCTGTGAACATGGTACCTCTGTGACTTCTCAGCAATTGGCTCTTCAGAGGAGGACTACCTGTGCTGATATTACTGATTGAGTAATGCCAGAGAGTTTCCAAGAAATTCCAAGAATTCATAATATCCAGGACTCCGCAGATCATCCCCTCCAGACACACAGGAGTGGAGCTATCCAAACTAAATATTTAAGATATATTTTATTTATATAATGTGGAAATAATATATATAATACATATTTATTATTAAAAGTATATATTATAGCTATCTATATATCCCAAAGTCAAGAGGATACCTGCAAAAAGATCAGTAAGGGATAAAACCTGCAACCAGTTCTGTGACTGTAAGAGATGATTATTCCACTGATAAAAATCATCCAAAAGTATTCCAGTAAATCCATATGGCTATTTACAATGGCTCACACCAAGTTTATCCTAAAACTACATGAAGGCCACAATAATAAGGGACTCTGGAGTCTCAGAATTTTTACTGAGCTACTGACATGTCAGGATCAGAGCCCTAGTCCTACATGAACTACAGATGGCTCTGTGGAGATCTACACAATTCTAAATCACAACATAGTGCCTAAATTTCGAGCAGCATCACTTTAGTATCTTTATTTCGTTCCACTTATTTCTATTTTATTCCATTTCAGCCTAAGGGCACTTACAGGAAGGTGTTAGAAGGGAAAGCTAATCATGCTCTTGACTTCACAGAAGTCAGATGTAACCTACACCTTTCTAAGAATATAGAGCAATGTACCATTCCAGTATGTCTAAACTGCACAGTCAGTTTTTCCTCACTTTATCCCTACCTACAAAAAGGGATATCATCAGGTAAGTCTAGGCATTCCACTACATTCATTACAAGCTCAGTCTGCTGAAGAGATGGCAATGAAGGCATGTATTATATTGATTAATCTGAGATAACATGTCAGGGAAACAAAATGTTTGAAACTTTATACTTTGAAATGCAGAAATACAAAACTGCCACCCACAGGCAGCCTCTTCTCAGCCAAGAGACAAGATGCACTTAGCCCAGAGCATGAGGACACAAGAACAGGAGAAGGGTTTGCTCACAGTATCCAGTCTGTGCATTTACACAGGCTTGAGAGGTGTGTTTTCAATTTCAAATTTACATCACTGATATCCCAGCCCTATCCAAGTCAAAGGTCATCTAAAAACCATTAAATGGCTAAAAATAGAAGTACTGTAGTCATCTCATCTCATGAACACATAATGAATCCAAGTCTGCCAAGTACTTTCCTTGTTACTTCATCATGTTTGTCTGTCATTGAAAATATCCCCAAGTCTAGGCTCCGAAGCTACTTAATTTCTAAAAATAACTAAGCTATTTCCCTTTGACTACAAAGCAGACTCTGTTCTTAAATTAGATGGTCTAATATACATCATAAAAGCCAGCTAACTTCCTGACAGATAGGAAGAGACCTAAAAAAATGTTGTCAGTATTCACCCACCAAATCCTGGATTTCTAAGATATTCCTTTGCATAAAGGACTTGAAAGTAACCTAACAACACCAACTCATGCAGCCATACCACTTTTCTCATGCAGCAGTTAAGATATATTATTTATTGTCAAAATGCAGCTACTGCAAAGGCTAAAGAAGTGAAAATAGGAAAGATGGGCACATGGCTGAGAGGGAAGAAAAAGTTACAGACCTCCCTACAAAGGTAATGTATGCTTTGATTATTTGAGTGTTGTCTCCAACTTCTGTTCTATCCATATGCAAGAAGTTTTCATTTGAGTTTAGCAAAGTCTTAAGCAAAGATAGTGTGTCTATTTATTGAGGGGAGATAAAGACAACAGAGAAGTGCTAAATTAATAAGGTGGCCATCAGGAAATCAGGACTCCAAGAACCATGCTAGAAGGATAACAAGCAAGGAAAAGTCCAACTACAAATTGGGCACTCAGTTATGAGGAGGCAGACTTGGGGTCCATACTCAGGTCCCAGGATTTTTTTCACATTTTACAACAAAGTCTTTGAAGTCAGTGAAAAAATGTCAGTGTGGAAGAAAATGAGAGAGATAAGAAGGATCTTTAGAAGTAACCCAGGAAATATGAATGAGATACTACATCACTACCTCTTCCCAGGTGAATTATGTTAAATTCTAAGTTACAGGGTTAGGATGCTTTTCAGTTGGCTCCATTCCAAGTAGGTCCCATTTAAGGCACCAATCTGGACTCCACCAAGATGCTTGAAATGATGGCAGGAATTGCCATCAATTAGGACATCTGTCAGGCAGAGCAAGTAGAAGGAGTGTGTCCCTTCTAAAATGTCAGGAGTTACGAGAAGGTTACTAGGTCAGCATTTTCTCAGATATTTATGGATTAAAAACTGAGCTGTGGCCAAGTGAAGTGAGACGATGGACTGTCAAGGACAAGTACACCTTGCAAACTTGCTCTTCTCCTTTTGTCTCAGAGATAAAATTATTCTGGGATGAATTTATATAATGCAACTAGGGTAAAGTAATTTAGCATCCCAAGAAATTAAGACAGGAGGGGTAGCATCTGGTCTCAGAAACATTTAGCCAAGGAGAGTTAAAGTTAATACGAGAAATTATGTGAGGAAAGTGAGACATTAACAGTGTTGGTGTGGACAACTAATTGTTTAAAGCCACATAAGGAATGATCAGACTGGGTGAAGACTGACTTGTAAACTGAGAACCAGTAGTAATGGGAATCATGAACAAAAATAAGGAGTTTTAAACTGGAGAATGTATGACAAGTAAATTAATAAGCAAAGGGGAAGGCACCAGATATAAAGAGCTCAGATTGTGAGGGTAGTGCGACACTGTGAGAGGTTTCCCAGAGAAATTGTGGATGCTCCATCCTTGGGAGTATTCAAGGCCAGGATGAATGGGGCTTTGAGCAGTCTGGTCTAGTGGAAGGTGTCCCTGCCCACGGCAAGGGGTTTAGAAGTAGATGGTCTTTAAGGTCCTTTTGAACCCAAACCATTTTGTGAGTCTATGATCCTGTGTCTGAGACTTGCAAAGAAACCAAAGTGGAATAAGAACCCTGAGAAACAGATATTGAGACTGGGTAGGTGAAATAATGAAATAGGAATGGGGAAAACAGTAGAGAAAAAGGATGAGAACAAGGAAGGCACAGGCTCAGAGTAATCGAGCAGGCAAATCTCCATGCATCAGGTTCAGCACCATTCCACCTTCAGAACCTGGCACAGAATTTAAGGCAGAAAAATTTGTGAAGCCTGTAAAGATACCCAATTTTCCATTCATGTCTCCTTATTCTCCTAGACTAATGTTTATAAATATGGAAGAGAGCTACCTGGCTCTGCACTGACCACAACTCAGCTGAGATTTTAAATGAAAATATTATGAAAATAAAATAATTTTTCAAATCTCTTCCTTCTGCTGTAGAACATAGACCTCATCACAAAACATATGCCTTTGTCTTAATACCTTGCCTACTTCTGGTGACCACTAAAAAAGGGACTATTTTTGAAGGTTTAGAATCCTCAAAGATGTGTAGCCATGAAAATACTTAAGAGGAAACACTGCCAACAGCCCCTGAAGGTATTTGAAGGTAGGATCTGAGGTTGTCTAGACAGAAATCAAGCTTGTTATAACCAATTCTCCTAACTGACAGCTCGTAAACAAACCTTATGAAAAGCTTGATCATCGTCACAGCTTCATTCCTTGGAACCAGACACAGGAAAGCAACTGGAGGACAGCTGCCAGGCACCAGCAGGAAACTGCCAGGACAAGAGTATGCAGGTATAACACACTTGAAATACCATGTGCATTGCTGGCATACTGCAACAATCTGTTGTATCTGTTGCACTTTCTATACGAATGCCATAAACACAGATCTCCAGGAAAAAATATAATTGGAAGATAGTTCACTGTCAGCAAGACACTTGTTCCTTACACTTAATAGTATTCTTAGGTGTAACAAGTAAACATAATGAAATAAGAAACATTTTACCTTCTTGTCTTTCAAATTCTCTGGCCCATTGATTTTGTAGATGATTATGCTGTGATGATGTGAAATCCATATTATGCCACAAACTCTAGGACAGAGAAACACAAGTCTGTCTCAGTAAAATTACTCTATTTCTTCTTTAATACATAAGCTTCATTTAAAAAAATTATATGTATTATGCTACAATATACATCTATTAATAATAAAGACTTGAAGACACCTAAGTATCAATATTCAAGACATAAAAGTACAAGAGAGCAAACTAGTTCAACTGTTATATTCTCAGGGGGAAAAGAACAGATTTTAAAAAACAACAACAAACCAAACCAAACAAAAGCTTTGAGTAATGTTTAGAACTATTTTATGAGATTTTAAAGTTAGAATCAATTAAAATCAGGTTCAGTAGGCTTATAAAGGATTGAAAGGGAAGATAGGAACAAATTCCTGAAAGAGAAGAAAAATGGCACCAATATGATCTAATCTTGTTTGAATTAATTGGCTTGGAAGGGAAGGAGACAACCTAATATTAAAAGTTTCCCATGGAGTAAGGGAGCAGGATCTACAAATAACATGCTGAACAGAAAGCATATGTGCCTGTTTGAACAGACAAAGAACATGCTGGAGAAAAAAGTAGTAGGAAAAGTGGAACAGGGGACAATACAGTTTTCAGCTGTCTACAGAAAAGAACCAATAGCCTCCAATTCTTGATATTTTACAATCAGAAAGAACATTGAGTTCACAGGGAAAGAAAGAAAAAAAAAAAAAAAAAACCACACACACAAAAAAAAAAACACCACAGTGTTTTGATTATTTTTGATACTTTGATATGATTTTTAAATGTCCACTCTTAAAATTTGACTGACAGGATCGTTACAGGCAGCATACAGTTAATAATCTACGGATGCCTAAACACCCAATAGGGATGCAATTACATAAGGCACTGACTAAAAGAGTGGGATCATACAATAAAAAAGAAAGGAAAAAAGAAAGGACAAGCAAAAAAAAATATATTCTGTATGTCAAATCACCCTCACAGTGCAAATTCTTAGGCAGGTTTTTCTCTTAAAACTCCAGGATAAAGAGGACAGTATGGAACAGCCCTCTTCTGTTTGAGAGGATGCACCTTACTCTCTTGACTTCACACTACAAAAGGCACAGAGATTTAATGTTTGGCTTGACTACTACAACACCAGCAGTCATCATCCCGTTTGAAGGTGAAAATAACTTAGAGGCTTTCTACATGTCACCACAGCACACAGAACAAATATATTGCCATTATATTTATGTCTATACATAAACTTAGCAATAGGAACACCACTAGACAGGCAACAGAAAAGAGACTCAGTGGAAGAGACTTCAAAGTCTTTGTATGCATCTTCAAAATAACAAGTAGCAAAAGAAATTACAGGGATATTAAGCAGAAAATGTTACACACATTCATCAGCTTGTTGTCTACATCAGAAGTATTAGAAATGACATTATTTCTTCCCATTAGAAGACAAAATAAAAGGCAAAATCACCTTACAGAACAAAGCCTTTGTATTTTGTGGTCCTCTGCATTTTTAATGTCATTCTAAAAATATCCTGAGGTGAACTGAACTACACAGCGACCTAAAATAGTCCAACATGGGCATTCAGGAGCGCTGCAAGCAACTAAACAGTGCAAACAGCTCAGTTACAGTGTTTAAAATCAAAATTTAGCGTAAAAGACAGAGACAAGTGAAACGCCACTGGCATCCACCGCATTTCGGTCAGTGTCACCTGGATCTCTCCCAGCTTTCCCCAGATGGTGCTCCAGCAGAGAAGTCCTTATCTCGCCGGTGGCTTCTCCCCCAGGCAGCCGCAGGCAAAGGCGTGTTCTGAAGGCTGTGTCACACATCCCAACATCCCCACACCGGCAGCAATCGCAAATCCCGACAGCTGCAGCCCCGGCACCAGGAGGGACCGCACAGCCCTTACGTAAGGGAGCAATTTTGTAACAGCAAGAGGCGCCCACCCCAGAGAGCTCCAGCCACAAAGTAACCAACTTGGGAGTGCTGTTTACAAAATAAATAGTGGCAGGGTGTTAGCAACTCCTCACTGTTACCAAAAAGTAACCCAAGAGCACAAAGTCATTGTTCAGACCTTAGCGAGTCAAATCCACCAAGGGGTGCGGGCACTTTTGCAGCTGCGGTACAGCAATGCACGCTCCCGTTGGAATGCAGAACTGCAGCAAGGACACAACCCCCAAATCCTAACCCAGGACACAGCTGTCACCCTGCACAAATATAAGCATACCACTCCTCCACATCCAAGATGCCCACTCACTCAACAGATCACAAACCCTGTCGTGAGAGCAAATACAAATATCTAAGACTTCTCTTTTTTAGACTGTAATCAATTCAGGACAGGAGCCATCTCTCGCTTTACACATTTTTTAGAAAAATCAGATTTCAACCTCAACTGGGTTTTCTAGGTGTTACCAAAAAATAATAAATTATTGTACCAAAATACTAAATAAGCCCTGCGAAGAAGGGAGAGTCCCTGTACCATAGCTAGCAGAAGAAATTAAAGAGAGCTCTCCTACATTTATAAAAAACTCACCAGGACCTGATACACACTTTTAAAGTAAAATTCAGTAATGCTAATGAGTGATTTATAAAATAGTGCTGTAATCTGGCTGGACAGACAGAGAATTTGCTTAAAATGTTGTAATCTTTTAGAAAAGTAATATCAAAAGGGATGATTTTTGCCCAGTATAAACTGTACATGAAGTATTAGGCTCCCTGCAATTGCAAGGGCTAAATCCCATCCAGTTCAGTTCAGCCCCTCAACCATTTAGAGGAGGCATAAAAAACTTTGATGCATGGACTTGGATTTCCAACATTGGATGAAACAATGAGAAATGCAGTAGAAATAGAAAATGAGAAGACAAAAAAGAAAAAAAAAAGACAAGAAAGACTAAAATGAAATGTAAGATCACAAGTAAGATGAGTAGAATGCTGTGCTTTTCTTCCTTAATACCCAGAGCTGGAAATAAATTCTACATTCAGAGAAGAGAAGTACGTGAGAACTCTGAGCTTCATACCTCCACACACAAATTAATCCACTGTGAGTGCTGCAACCAGTAGATACCTCTGAACATCACCTTTGCAAACAAATACTGTCTTTGGACACAGCCATGCAACTCCAAATCTAGAAACATTCAGAACATAAACAATTACTGCACATTAGATTATAGAGGGACTTGCTGTACTCTATGTTTTTCCTTGAGATTTTTTGAGGGTTTGCATCATCTCTCTTCAATAAACAATATTACCTTGGGCACAAAACTTTCAAGACAGACTTAAGGAAGGAAGAAGAAAAGCAAAAAACTTGAACTTATTTTACTTTTTTGTAATACCTAGAAATAACTCAAGTAATTTTCAGAATTTCATTCAAATTCGAAGTTAAGAAGTAACAGATTGCAGGTGATTTTAACAGCTCTATCAAATCAATTAGAATGAAGATAAATGAACAACATGTTTTGGCTCAATTTTAAAATCTGAAGCCTGAAAACTTCTATCAAGTGCAATCTAGGTCTGAGTAAATTAAGTGCTAAAATTAAGTGTTTTCATTGTTTAGAATCATTTCTATTTAAGTTCTGGACAGAAAACGTGTGACAAAATGCATTATAAATAGAGATAATTTATTACATTTTATAAAGAATTCATTAGAATATTTACAAAGCTCAAGTCAGAAAAATCAGTCTTTTTAAATATTTTTTAAGACATTTTCTTTCTTATTCCTCTCTTGCTCCGTGATTTCTTTTTCCTGCCTTCAAACACAGGTTTGGCAGTCACCATGACTACATTTCCCATGTCTTCATCCTCATCACTTGAACTACTGTGCCCTTTTTTCTCTTTATGGTCTGCTGCTGTCTCTGTTGCAGACATGTTTTTCTTCCTTTTGCTTTTGCCTAAATCTCTGCCTTTGGATTCCTCCACTGAAGAGTCACTAGAAGTTTCTGAAAGATGCAAATTTCCAACAAAACCACCTCCATATAAAAATTCTTTTCTGGAATCTGAATGTTTTCTTCTCTTTCCACTCTGTACTTTTGTTGCTGCAGCTTGATTGACAGTGCCTGTGGTACCTTCCCCTTTCCTTTTCCCAGGCTGTTTAAGTTCCATCTCCATGCCAGCAGTGTCCTCCTGAACTTCATCATCTGCTTCCTTTTCCTTTCTCTTCAGACAAGTCACAGCTCTGCGCAGTCTCTGACTTTTAATAGCTTGTTTTTCATGTTGTTCTAGTCTGAAGAATGAATCAATTCGAAGCTGAGTCTGTCAAAAACAAAAGAGAAACACAGTTGAATGTTTTTGTAATGGGAATTCAGTTGTTAGCTATATTATAAAACATCTGAAACTAAAGCAGGACAAAGGAGTAATGAAATTAATACATATGCATGTAGATGTGAACAGTAAGATGCATCATTATAGTAATACCCACACTTTACAATAAATTAGCAACAAGAACCTTTACAGAAATTAGCAATTAGCAAACTCCAGTGAGATTTCATAAATATTGTGCTGCTGGTGATTAGACATATGTTGCTATTCTCAACCCTAATACAGAGAATTTCTGTAGTGCTCTTAAGTATGTCCTTACTCTTCACTTCCAGCTGTCAAAACAGAATGTTTGCTAAGTAAATGCTGTAAGTGCACTTTGCATTTGTGCCTCCAAGTGCAAGAACACAGAGGCTTTTGACTCAAGTTCATTGCACCACATGCTGCTACAGTATAAAGACTGAAAAGTAGAACTAATAGTCATCACACAGTGTGGATTTGTGCTATTCAACCACAGCTAGGCTTTTTGGTATGGGCTAAGCCAGTCCTCTACTTTTTCCCTAACCTTGTCTAAGAAAGACAGACACTTCCAAAGGACATTCCAGTCAATCTGAAAGTAAATGTATGTAACTATGGGGCTTTTACTCTGCTCAGTGATACAGAGAACCTAGAACACTGGCTTAGACAATGCATCTATCTTGTCTATGGCAAAAGGAAAAAAGAATCTGACACTGCTAATCAATTTTACAACCTACTTTGACAGCTACCACAGTGGGCATTCACTTTCACATGTTAATAAAATTGACCGAACATTTATTTGAAATTATAGTAATATTACTGATGGGCACTTGCTCAACAGTTCAGTCTGCACTCGTCCTCAAAGGATGTGTACAGCATCAAATGGACAGTATCACTAAACCAAAATCTCAGGGGCACTTTTATATATACTTTATAAAGTGTTTATAGAACTCTGTCTTCTAGAAGTATTGAAGTTGCTTGGGATATCTGTTAGCTTGACTGTGTCCAGAAAAAACATCAACCTGGACTCGAGATAGGTGCTTTATAGGCAAGGAAACTTAAAACCAACATCTGAAATTATGCAGAGTCCCTCACAACACACTCAAGTCATACAGAAATGAAGTCTGGAGAAGTAAGCTTAATGAATTAAAAGAAATAAATACATAGAAAAGATTAAAAACCATAGCCCAGATTCCGA